>BSBK01004734.1:325000-900000 GCA_027943335.1 Chamaecyparis obtusa
CGTATGATCTGGTGCCTAGAGTCGTACGAGTTTCTAGACTGTCATCTGGGAGGTAACTCACTATCGTACAAGTTTCTGTACTAGTGTTCAAATTTTCGTTTCACTTTTTCAGGCAGTTTGTCAGATTTGATTTTTAGATTTTGACTAACAGCTAACCCTAACAATTGAAACTCTCTATTTTTGATTGATTTTCACTGGTTTTGGATTGGGAAAAGTGCAAGAATTGCTAAAAATAGGTAAAAATCTACTAAGCGTGTTGCGAGGAATTCAAGTAATCTTCTTAGTTGATAAGACTTTGATTTTGGATCTAAAACGAACATCTCATGTGTCTAGCTGGAGTGACTTTTATTGCTTTCCTATCACAGACTTCATTTGGGATCTAAAAATAAACATAGATTTGCTTTCAGCATCTTTGTTACACATAGTAAATAGGCCCTATGAACACTATTCATGGCTCTTGAGAGAGTGAGTTTCCAAAAAACTCTTCTCAATGAAGGAACCCTTGTAGGTAGGGAGGATACTCAGGGAGTCTCATGTTCCACTAGATCCGTGTGTCTTCAACTTTTGATCAAGGCATTCTCTCTCCGTAGAGGTTGATAGATCATAAGGGGTTGACGTCATAGATCTTTGTGAGATAGTCTTGGTTTTAGCGTGTCAGATTAATCTATTTGCTTTGTTTGGGTTAAAAGTGAAAAGGCTAGGGGATTATGCTCTACTTCCTTTTTGGATAGTACCAGAAACCCAAATCCTTGAATCTGGAACCAGTCTCCATGTGGTATATTTTGTGAGTCACCTTTAAAGAGGGTTAACCGTAGTGGACATTCCCTTAATTGGGTCAACCACATTGATGGAACCTCAAGCGGTAATAGCCATTTTCACCATGGTAGTGATAGCTTCTATATAAATGTTCTTGTGGAAGAAATCTTCATAGGTGTGGTTCATTGTTGAGTTGTCAGATCTCCCTAGCAGCTCCTAATTGATTAAATTCTTAGACGGTGCACCGGGATTGGAGTTCACCCCTTTGGATCATAAAAGTTGTAGATTCAAACCATTACTAAAAACCCTAGCGAGGCCAAATTTTCATTTTCTAGGGTATATGTGCGTTATTGCAAAACATTTTTGGAACATACACAATTAGCACTCTTAAGGATTAGCACAAATAAGTCACTTGATTGTTCATGCGCAAGGTTGCTTTTTCCCTTGTTCATTGTTTTCAGACATGCTTGAAATCACTTGCTTGCTATTTTGCGTGCTTGTTTATCTATCTGGTTACTGAAAATGAACAAATCTGTTACAATCCTCAAATCTGGACATTGAAATTTGCAAAATTTGAAGTGAAATTCCCCTCTAGAGTCAAATGTCATCTTAGGAGGTCAGAAAGTCATACGAGTTTCTATCAAATGTTGTTTCATTACTGCCCAACTATCGTATGGTAAAGAACCCAATATCGTATGAGTCTTTTTGTCAGTCAAATTCAAAAAGTCAAATCCTGCTAGCAACTGTCATGCGAGTTTTGCAACTGTCGTACGAGCTTTTCAACTATCGTTTCATAGCATACCCATTTTCATATGAGCTTTTCAACTATTGTTTCATAGCATACCCACTATCATACGAGTCCGCAGAGTGTCGTTTGGGAAAATTTTGAAGATTTGTCAAAAAATTGTCAGAATTGCCAGATACTTAGCTTTTCCAGACTATTTCTAGAATTTGTCGAACAAATCATTGTGTCAGGAATAGAGCAATAGCTATTGAGAATCCTATCATTATCCCAAAGTGGTCTTTTGAATCCGATCCAACCTTCTGTTTAATCGATTTGAGTCTTTATCATCTTGTGTCAAAACCTTGTCATAACTATCAATCTTCAATCAATCATCAAAATGACTAAGTGTTATGATATCTTGTCCGCTATCTTTTGGGAATCTACCCATACATCCAGGGCATAGTATCCTTCACCCACGTCTAATCGAATCTTCAAACCAATCAAACCTTGACAAGGTTGCGTCATCTGATCATCTTGATTCAATTCATTCTTCAGTTGTCTTCATCTTATTCTTTTGCTTCACCCAAGGTTAATGGTGGAAACTAGAGCTTCCTCTCACAAGAAATCTAGGGAAATATCTCATACTTTACCTTTGACTCACATAGGTCCAACTTTTGAGCAACTCCGCGATTCTAGCCTTTACGAAGACGATGGTCTTGGCAACTTTTGATTGAAATCCTGTAACATTCCTCCTTCATCAACTCATGGAGGTAATCAAAAAAATCTACATCAATCTATTCCAGGGAGTCCTAAAACTCCTAACATGTCTCAAAGAATCAGTACACATGAGGAAGAAATTCTAATCACAGCTATGATGAAACAGATGCATGCCATGCAAGTCAAACTTAACAAACTTGAGAAAGAAAAGGAACCTAAAGAGTTCTCCATGGAAGCTCTATGCCCTTTTCCATTTGATAAAGACTTGTACATGTCACCATGCCCCCAGACATAATGTGAGCAACGTGAAAACCCTTATGATACCTCTTCCACGGAGAGTGACACATCTATCTTTGAAGACTATGATGACTATGATGATAGACAATATAATGATACCTATGACACCTCTGTTCCTAAGAATCCTCCTCGTCGTGTGTTTCTGCTTACTACAAATGGGCCATCACATTGGATAGATTGTGAGGGTGATCCATATGATTTTGATTTTGAAAGAGACTTTGATGATTTCTGTGAACAATACCTAGATGATACATCTACTTCTATTGAGGAATATAAAATGTACCACTCTGATTTAAAATGTCAATACTATAAGGATCTCTCCTCTAAGAATGCTCATGCTAAAAATAAAGATTACACTCTCAAGAAAGATCATGTTAGTGCTGAACCTTTGTCTTGTGATGGTTCCCTTCCATCCCCTACTTCCTCCAATACCCATACATTTCCTAAAGCTTCCAAGCCTATCAAATCTTTCACAAGTCCTTCATCCACTAAAGGTCCTAATACTTTTCATGGGGTTTCCTATAGTTATCCTCAAGGGCTACCTCTTAAAGAAACTCAAGCTAACCTTCACTTGGCTGCAAATACTTTCAATAATGCTAAACCCAAAGAGCCTAAGCCTTTATATGCTATAATGCCTACTTCAGCTAGTCCTCCACCATATCTTCCAAAGTCTTCCATACAATCCCAACATGCTTCCTTGTCCTTAGAAGTGGCTCCATGTCAAGAGGACTCTAAAAATGATAAAGAAAAGAACATAAAGAAAGATCAAGATCAAGAACCCTCCATGTCATCCACTCCTTTTCATGATGTCTCTTATCCATTCCATGGTTCTTTTGATCCCGCATGCCCTTTCCCATTCATTCCACCATGTCTAAAGTCTTCTCCTAAGCAAGATCAAGCTACGACTTACACTATTGAGCTTATTGACAATCAAAATAACCTTAACCCACTTCCAATTTCCAAAGATGATACTTCCATTAAGGTTGGTAAAAATGGTGTTGTTACTTCCAATGTTAAGCCTACTGAAAATCAAGAGAAAAATTATGCGCTTATGCTATCCAAAGATCCTTGTCAAGATCAAAGTCTTCCATCTTCTTGTTCTACCACTCCATGTTCACTTCCACTTTCTACTCTTCCTAAGTCTTTGCAAGCTTTGAAAAATTCTATCAAAGAAGGTGCTCATATTCAAGATATCCATGATTCTATTGAAAATTCTAATGCTCACTCTAAAGATGCTGATATCCTTGGTTGCCATATAGATGCTGATGAACTTGTTGATTATCCTTTTGCATATTCCACTTCCATCCTTGGACCTCTTCCACCACTACAAAGGGCTTCACATTTTCCTTCCATCTTGGGTCCTTATGTCCCTTCACTTTCCCCTCCTAACTCTCCTAATTCACCATCCATCTTGGGTCCTTACATCCCTCCATCTCCCATGTTTCCTCAAGATCAACATAGATGCACACCCTTGAATCCTTTTCATCCACCCACCCATCTAAACCAGTCATATCCTCCCTCTTCCTCCACAAGTCCCAAGTCTTTTGGAAGTAACTTGAATGTTCAATACAAGAAAAAGAAGCAATACAAGAATCCATCAAAAAGAGAAGATCACCATGTCTCCTCTAATCGACATGGAGGCATAAAGTCAAAAGAGATATCTAAGAAAAAAACTACAAGACAAATATAGGTTCCAAAATCCATCATTGAAGATATTCTCTCTAAATCATCAAAAAGAAATGAAAAGCCTACGACTATATGGATTCCAAAGTCTCTCTTGAAAGAGTCTGGTTTTGAGCAAAAAGTAAGTTGACATTCAAGCTTCCAAAGACTTCCACCTCATCTTCTTTCAAAAATATTCTTCCATTCCATGCGCCTAAACCACAACCTTTGCTATCCATTTGCCACATTCCTTCACGTATTCCTTCATTCACGTTTCCTCCATCCTCTTTCCACCCTTCAAGGTGTGTGTTGATTTTGATCTTGCCTTCCTTTCCATCTACCCTTTCACAATCCTTCCATTCATTATCCTTCTACCTTCTATCTTCCAACCTCATTCGCTTTACATAAAACCTTATCCTCCATTTTTCTCTCCCATCTTCCTTTCCCTATTAGCATCTTTGAGCATATTATTTTGATCCTTGGCATATCATGGTTTATCCTTTCAAGGAGCATTATCTAAAAAGCTTGCCTTCTTTCAAAAAATAAAAATAAAAATAAAAAAATAAAAAATAATTTTTTTTTGAAAATGTGCCTTGGTGAAAACTTGGAAACAGGCACCTTGGTGGCAAAAGTAAAAAGAAATAAATTCATCCTATGGTGAAAACCACTCCCTTGTGGCACCTTGGATAAGTACCATGATGAAAACCTGGCAATCAGGCATCATGCATAGTTCTTCTACATATTTCATCCATTCCATCTTCTCTCTTTGATCTTGACAATGTTGATCTATACACAAACATTTGGCTATCTTGTGAGCTATTTTACAGTGATCTTGCTTTCATTCCTTTCATGTTTAGCCTTCATATCTATCACTATCCTTTTTCCCTTTGGTCTTGATCTAAATAAATAAAGAAAGAGTAAAACATGATGCTATGAAGCCTCTTGACATGTCTTCTCCTTTGGACTGTATCCTTTCCTTCTTTGGCATTACGCTTTTGTGACTTATTATATGCTGGCCTTTCATTGCTTGTCCAAATGTACTTTACATGACCTATTTTTCCCTTGAGGATTTCTTCCCTTCATTCTCCTTCATTCTCTTGTCTTCCATCTCTTACACCAACTTGCTAATCCCTCTTGTTCTCCACCTTGCTAGACATTGGGACTGCACGATATGATCTTGCTTGGGAGTTTGCAATGGAAAAAGATGCTATCAAGTATACCAAGTATCATAACAAGTATCAGAACCAGTATCAGAGAAAGTATCAGAGCAAGTATCAGAACTAGTATCAAAACAAGTATTAGAATGCCCACTGGGGCTACACCTTTCGCTTTAGTTTATGGGTCTGAAGTGATACTACCTATTGAGGTTGAAATCCCATCACTAAGAATCAGAATGCATGGTCTAGTAATTGATGATGACTACATAGTGTCTAGGTTGCAAGAACTTGAACTACTAGATGAGCGCAGACAAGCAGCGTATGATCATCTCAGAGTGTATCAGAAAAGAATGTCTCGAGGCTACAACAAGAAAGTCAGACATAGAGAATTTTAGGTTGGTGATCTAGTCTTGAGAGAAAATCCTAAAAATCAATCACATCGAGAATGCAAGGGGAAGTTTGGACCCAACTGGCTGGGTCCCTTTGTAATCACTGCTACTTTTGGCTCTAGTGCCTATCAACTCTCAATGACTGAAGGAGAATAGCTCCGAGAACCAATCAACGTAAAATGTCCTTAAAAAGTCCTGAAAATGTCTATGGTAAAATGTCCTGAAAAAATCTTAAAAATTGAAAAAAGTCCTAAAAAAATGAACATCTTGGTGAAGACCTAGCAATGGGCACCTTGATGATTCACAAAAAAAGTAAAAGATATCAAAAGTACAAAAAAAAAGTAAAAATTCAAAATATAAAAAAAATTGAAAAAAATGAAAAATACAAAAAAAAAAGAAAAAAAAAGTGCCTTGGTGAAAACCTGGAAATAGGCACCTTGGTAGCAAAAATAGAATCTTTGCCAAGATGGTGAAAACCTGGCAAACAGACACCACTTGTTTCAAAATGCTCCATCTATCAGATCAATCTTGGTCTTTCCTAGCTTTCAGTCTTGCTTTAGTTTGTACATATCTCCCGGTTTGTTTTTGCTTTCCTATTTTCAATAAGTCGGTCTGTACACCAATCAGCTCAAGCATCTGTATCCTATCAATGTCCAAAATTGGAGGAAATCAATGTCATATCCTATGGCCTCCAATGTATCTTAGACGTATCATATCCAGTCAGAGTCCTTTGAAGCTTCATTTGAGTCAGTCAGTCAGTCTTGTCTCCAAAAAGGATTTTGCATCTACAACAACGCAATCAAACATCAAACACAAACTGAAAACAATCTATGCTTTTTACATGCTTTTATCTCCTTGTATGCTTACTGATTCGCATTGAGATTCCTGCATATTGTGTCCCTTTGAGCTCTTCGATGATGTCCTTTATAGGATTTAGAGTGATGACTGGGGGCATAATCTTTTCTTTGTCTTCTGCTTGTATGTGAAAATCCAACAACTTTGGAAATTTTGGATTGAAATGGTGTCTGACTGTAAAAGCCTCTATCTCAAATTGGATAGCCATGCGTACCTTGACCATTGATACCCAAAAAATTCAAGGACATTTGATCTAACTATTATCTTTTTGAGTGAATTCTTTCTTCTATTGTAAACTGCGATCTTACCTAAGGATGTGAATGATAAAGGGTCACTATGGGTAATTCACATTGGCTTTAGAATGATCTCTTGATTTTTTGATGTGTTTGTCACGCAAGGTGTATTCAGGTCATCATGACCTTTATGTTCTGATGCTTCTACAAATTGCTATATCAAAATGGACATGATATTCAGGTCATTCTGGCATTTGTGCCTTGGTGCTTATATCTAATCCGACATTCCAAAAATAAAATGAATATTCATATGTCCATGGTTGCCTAATCAGTGGGTGTTGTATTGATTCCTGCGTATACAAATTGATATTCATATGTCTATGGTTTCATAACTAGTGGGCATTATATTGATTTATCCAGTTTCCTAAAAATTCAATGATGAGAATGATCGACACATGATCAGTGACTAGGTCGTAGGTCTTAGGTTGCATTTCATTTTGCATATCTCTTTGCATTTTGCATGTTTGCATGATCTTACAATGGTTGGCTAAACTTCAATGCTTAAATGATTCTTCAAATTGCACCTTCAAATCTAACAAGAGTTGAATATTACACGAAGGTCCATCCAACAAAATAACAAGTAGAATCCTTTTTCGGGATCAAAATAAAAATCTGCAATCATTCATATTATTAACTACTTGCATAATCGACCTTCAATCATCAAAGAAATCTAGTATTCAACTTAACTGATTATCTTACATCAAACTATCAAAATTTCAACTTGGTCAACTATGGTCAACTCATGGTCAAACCTAGTCAAAACTTGGTCTTCAGGACCTCCCAATGATGCAGAATGCATTCTCGAATGTGTTTAACCACTTCTCAAATCAATTAACATGCTTCTAAACTATTCGACGCTGACTTTTCTTGTCAGATTTCAATTTTAATCCCAAAGGGGGCATGGTATTGCATATCATTCAAAGTCTATAATCTAAATCTGAAATCATATCTTTCATTACTAATCAAGACAACAACCACGTCTAGTTGTTGATTCATCAAAAGTCCTCATCGCTCGGGGCAAATCAATCATCACTCAAGGCATATCAGATTCATCGAGATCCATATCAATCTGATATTCTCTTAATCTTGTAAACTATATCAGTTTTTCGTAACCATCGGTTCATTAGTGTTATTTCCTTGGTTCTTTGGTAACTGAAGGGTTCAGATGTGATACCTATGTGATTCTTCTAAGGACAATCAAGTCTGGAATCGGTCACTCACTTCTTCGCAATCATAAGGTTCAGAATCAGGTGTTTTGATGCTTTTGTTTCATTGGTTCATTGTTGTTATAGTGAACATTATCTTTGGTCATTCAGGACCTAATATCATCATATCTTTCGAATCATTTTCATATCTTTATCAAACACAGACTGTCTTTGAACCACTGCGCTTTGCACAACAATTCAAAGAGGGGAAAAATGTAATACCCCAAAAATGGGCTATAGGTTCATTAACCTCCTATATCAACAAATCGAATGAAATCGACATCAAAGTCCTAACCAAAGGCACATCTAAACATCATCGAATCCTAATTGATTATCCTAAATTCTGCATCGGAGAATATTCTTAGAAATATTTGTATTTATCCTAATTATCTTTGATTTAATGATTATTTGGCGATAAATCCCATTTATCCTAAAGTTTGATTAATTGAATATTCTCAATATTTAATTAATTAAATTTAATACTACCACTTAATTATTTAATTGAATTTAATTCTATTTATTCCTAAATTGTATTATTTAATTTTGACAATAAATCTAAAATCCTATGAATAATTGATTAAATTCTTATTTAATTAATTAAAGCAAGTTGTCAATTTTTAATAATATTTTTTTTGAATAAAAGTTTGAAAAATAATTGATTAACCCATAAATCAATTGTTTTAATTTTAAAATCAGTTAAGTTGGAAATAAATCACTTTATTATTAAATTAATTCATAAATAAAACATGCACAATCAAGAAAAGTAGAAAACTATCAATTATCAATTAAAGCTAAACTCTATTTTGAGTTAGACTCTGCTTTTGCATGTTTTTGTGAGTAAATTATCCTTTATTTAAAAAATAACTCAAAAATCAAACTGAGTTATTTGAGTGATTTATGGCTTTTATTCATGCACCTCCAAAGCCCTGGATTTCTATAAATTAAGGCTTCATCTCATCTCAAATCATCTCATAATTTTGCGAGCTTACTCTGCCAAAATTATCTACGAATTGCACAACTATTTTGAAGAATTGGAATTTGGAGAATCAAAGCTTATTGTGAATCAAGGCTATTGTGAGATCAATTTGGGTTTTACATTCATTTAGATTCATTTTCATATCATTGTTGGATCAATTTCATATCAGTTCATTCTAGATTAGATTCATATCAAGTTTTCATCATATCATTACATAGAAAATAAAAAAAATAGATTAATTGCATTGATTCATATCTAGATTTTGCATTCAAATCCTTTGTTTAGGTGTCGTCAAGGTCACTAATCTCGGTACAATCTGAGAATTCACACTCGCATCTACTAGAAGGCAATAAATCGACTGGTTAGCTTAGTTTTCCATTATTTGCACGATTTTGATTTTAGCTAACCTCTAATGTTTTACTGAAGTGTTGTGTCTACAGAACATGTACAAAATTCACACATACATATAGAAGATAGTACATGCAAATGATAGGGATCGAGACATCATGTGGATCTCACCACGTGGATAACTATGACTTCGTCCCTAGTCAAAGACAAGAACAAACACATACATGTAAAATCTAAAACATCATGAGTAAGTTAAATAAAGTAAGGGTTAGAATATAATCATATTTGAAATCAACAAATACATAAATATTAATATTCTCATGGGTTAATCCAAAAAATTGATCATTAAGGAGATCTTGATATCATATTCTTAACAAGTAACATGGACATGCATAAAATTCCTGTATCAATCGGAACATGAATATCAAAGTATCAAAACCAACCCTAAGATCTTTAGTCATTGTAACTAGTTTATCTAGAAATAATCATAGTTATCGAGAAGAGAACACACAAAAATCACATAAATTTGGAAGGTAACCATCCTAACATATAACATCAAGGTCCTAAAATATCATTGACATATAAATAGAGATGAATACATATGAAGGAAGTAACTATAATCAATAAACCTGATAGCATCGATATTTTTATCATCATCAAATATTAGATGATAAAGTTATTACAATTAAACTAATGAATTAGACAACCATCTCAATATTAGTACCTAATAGAGAATCACACATACATTAGCAGTAAGAGAAACATAGAGGGTCCTACTTCTTTTCCTAAAATCTAAAAAATTGTTTGAAATAGGGAATATTGAGAGGGGGGGGGGGGAGGGTGAATCCATATTCTACAAACTTTTACTTTCGCCCAATTATGGATATAACAAATTAGCTTGATGCTTGCAAAACAAAGTAAACTAAATAACATGCATAGCAATAAAGAAAATGAACTCATAACACCATGTTTGTTCTCGAGTAAACCCCGGCCAAGGGAAAACCCCGGTGGGGATGATACCCACAATTGAGCCACTAATCAAAGTATTTGGTTAAGGATGTTGACCCTGTTAGGAGTCTATTACATACATATAGTGTCTCTGTCCTGATTAATGGACTCTAGGCCTTGTTAGAAGCTTCAACCCTACTAAGAGTTGGTATTACAAAATAGAATGTTTACAAGATGAGCTCATTGCCCAAACATGTAATATACAATGATATTTAATTAAAAAAGGTGAAGTACATAACCTTTCACTATTGCCGAATAACTTTCCTATTCTGATTTAGCTTTCTAGCTTCTTCGCTTTCATAAACAAAGTTTGCTTGCTTTTCTTTTACAACATACAACTTCACATCATAGCATTACAATATCTTATTACATTATACATACTTCTTCGCATTCCATGCTTCTTACATATATACAAGTTATTAAGAATAATAACTTTACAATCAACTTTACAAAACATAAACTCTTTCCAAAATACAAAATTAACTTCTACTTCCCAAGAGTTAACATCTTGGATGCTGTCCCTTGTATGGTTAAGTCATTATTTTGATAAACAAAATAATCCCTTAACGAATATACTTATTCTCTCTTCATGCTCTACTCAGTCAACTTCGACTTTGTCTCTGTAATCTTGCAATATCTCATTCCGTACATGCCATACAGACTTGCGCTTTCACATGTGTCTTTTTCATACATAGAATTATCCATGTTCAAGTGCGCATGCACTGAACTTGCTTCTGTCAATGTCGCTATCCAAAACTATCTTTGGTTAGACTGGTAAATTCTGCTATACTTAGACAATTTTACTTGCGCTCTTACAAAAATAGTTGCTATCATAGTGTGATCTTCATAGTGATTATATGTTTCCATAATGACAACAACTTGATATCCTACTTAGCCAAATTGCCAACAATCTTCCCCTTTGTGATTGGTGGCAACATATAAGAAAATTGGCTAAGTCTTACAAAAATTTCAAAATTGTAGCCATAAAAAAAAAGTCCAATATACTTATATCTCTGAATATCTATACTCCCCTTAGGAGTATGCCTCATATCATATTCTCTATACAATTTTCTGCTATCACTCCCCCTTTGACAACAATGATGAAAAAGGGTGCCCAAAAAACTTGTCAAAAATGTTTTACCTTTAGTTTCAAATTTGCAAAGCCGATAGGCTTGCAACACAATCTACAAAATTTATCTTTATGCTCTCTATCTCCTTATCCCATGATTTCTTTATGGAATTTGAGACACTAAGGAGTGCACATAAACCATAAGATAAAATTTTACATGCCTGAAGATTTGCATAGTGAAATTTCTCATAAGATGTCTTAGAAGAAAGACATTCTTCCAAATGACTTTCAACAATACTTAGCTTAATTGATACATGCTCTCTTAATAGAGAGAATCTCCTCAATTTCTTTTCCTTTTCATCATTTAGAATCCTTATGTCATCATATAGTTTGCTTATGTTTTTCTCAATATCTGAGATCTTCACATTTGGACTTGACAAGAGGTTTGCTCCTGTTTGTATCTTTGCCTCTTTTACCTTGATCTTCTCTATTATTTCATATACATGATCTTCTAATTTTGTACATTGAATATACAGAGCTTTTCCTCTTTCCAAACTTCTTCTCAGTTCCTTGATGCAAACATCTAGATTATCAATATCATTTCTGATATTCAGACATATATCCTGGAATATCTTAGCTTCATAGGCTGCTTGAGCTTCAATTGCGGCCATTTCTGATAAGTTTGTGAATTCAGTATTAAATGCTTTCACAATTTCTATTACTTTGATCTGAGGGTCTACTTCATTTATCTGACTGGTTATTATACTCTGCAGTTTCTCTATTACTTCAAGCAATGATCCTTCAAGTCTTTTTACCTTCTTATTCTTGCCAATGATTTTATTCAAAGATGAGATCAACTCTATTTGATCATCATCATCAACTTCCTGTCCAAGACTAGCAAAGATGGATTCAATTTGTGGCTTCTCTGCTTCTTCCTTGGGTGTAGAACTGATTGCTGCTTGTTCTACTAAAACTTCCTGTCCTACTGCCTTTGTATTAACACGTGTTTCTTGTGTCAGTTCTGCTTCTTCTTTTCTTGTTTCCTTTTCTTCCTCATTCACTATCGTATCCTGTTGCTCCATAGCCAAATTGTCAACAATGTTCTCAAGATTGCTAAATGGGTTATCTTCACTGTCCAAAGTAATATTTGTTCCTTCTACATTCATGGTTTCATCTTCAATGTTGATTGATGGTGGCGGTGATGGTGAAGGACTTTTCTGATGCTCAACTTCCAATACTTGGTTAGATGCACTTGTGTGCTCACTAGGGCCAGAGGTCATTACCTTTATAACTGCTTGATCAGTCTCTTTATTTATTTCCTCATAGTTTCCTCCCATTATCAAGATGGTTCTCCTTTTCATTCTTAGATGAGTGTTAAGTTTTTCATAATCTCTTTGAAATGATCTTCATCTTTTATGTCACAGAGCTTTCTCACATAGTTTTCTCTTATGCTTTTATCTTCTTCAACTGCTCTTTTCTTTCTATTAACTAACTTCTCAAAGAGTTCATCAGGAATCTTTCCTTGAATGCTATCAATCTTTTTGTTTGCCAATATCATATGATTGACAATTGCATTTTCTAAGTTCAACTTCTCAGAAAAATTGTACAACTCATAGAATTTATTCATTTTAGTGAAATCACCTTCATTAATAATTAAGGCATTCACTTTCTCTATCTTAGGTTTCTATTTCTTTTTACTGCTTCCAACTTCTTCATCATCTTTAACTTCAAATACCTTTCTTTGTACTAGGGTGAATATGGTCTTTTGTCTTTTTCCTGGCCCACTTGCCATTTCCTTTACTCTTTTTTCTGGTGGAGTGGTGGAGGATCTAGTATATTTTCTTACTTCATGCACCTCTTCAACTTTAATTACTTCTTCTAAATCCCGATCTTCTTTAGTTTGAGCTGCAACTGATGTTAGGGATGGCATAGACAAAACTTCTTTCCATCCTATGTCTCTTATTGCTGCTGCTGTCTACTTCGCAACTAAAAATTCATGTTCTGTCATGCTTGTATCCTTAAGAATCTTCTTAATAGTGCTATCTGCTCTCTTTTTGGCTAATTTCTCTTCTTGTAGCGACTTGGTGGAGTTAAAGTTCTTTTCATAAGTTCCAAATCTAGAACTATTTACATACAACTTGTACTTTAGTAATCTATTTACATACTCTTCTATTTCAACTTCAGAGACTTCATATCCAAGTGGATCTATAAATTCCACTCTCGGTTCAACTGCTTCAACAAAAGTGAAATCAGTGTCAACCATAAAACATATTTCATTTATGTGTTTCTCTACTACAGCCTGTGGAATCCTTGATCTTTTTCTCATTTGGTTCTGAAATGTCTTGATTACCAAGGTTGCACTCTCATTAACCTTGTCTATAGGGTGTTTGAGATACACCTTATTGATTTTGTCCATTGTAGTCCTGTTATCATTTCGATCTTCTCTAATAGTGTATGGAAATCTTCTCAACAAATGAAAAAAAACATATATGTGATCAAAGATGAGAATCTAAACAATGAGTTCTTGGTTTTCTTGATCTTCTCAAGGTTCTCAAACAACTGAATTCTTAGAATTTCACACATATCAACTTGAAATTTTTCAACACACATCAAATATGCTGCATGAACCATACTAGCTGTCATGTCATCTTCTCTAGAATTTGCACAAAAATTAGATGTTAAAATCTTGTTTACATATCTAACATCATCTTGTGTGATCTTGTTGATTACAATCCCTCTACCATTATAGGATGACTTGGTGTTATCCAGTACAGTCTTCTTTACATTCTTCTCATTAAAGGGTATGATTCTAGATTTAGACAAACTGACTACCTCATGAATTAGGTCTGCAGTGATATCTATCACTCTGTCATCTAGCCAAAATTTCTCATTGTGAATTCTACTTAAAATGATCTTTGTGCATTCATCATCTTCAAATTCATAGTGTAGTGAATACTTCACAATTTCATTTTCCTTCAAATGTTCAAACCCTACTTTCAATGACATGTCCTGATTGTATAACTTCTCATATTCCTTAATTAGATTACTATCACTGAGGGTCTCAAATTTGCATTTCAAATAGCTTTTCACATCCTCTAAATGTAAAACTCCATTTGGAATAGATGACAATGCAAGACTAGGGTCTTCTTCCAAGGGTTCTACTGGTTCCCTTTTAACTCTAGGTCTAACCGTATCTCTTAAATGGTGAACAAATGATACGTCCATGACTTCTTGCAAAAAATTTAACTACTTGATAGATTTACTTAGTGAAATACCTTAAATTCATGATTTAGAGCTTTGCGTAGATCCGACACAAAATTATTTACCAAATCATGCAAAATGCTCTCAATCACCACTGTATTGATCTTCTTATCACTTGTAGTCACTTGAATGATCAAATAATACCTATCATAAGATTTTATCCTTTCAATCTTTTAAGATTCTGACATCACATTCAATTCCTTTGCCGCTTCTTTCCAAAAAGTTGTTCCTATTTTCCTGCAAAAATTCATTCTCTTCGTGAACTCACATACATTCATATTAGCTCATGTGTTCTTAACCATAGCATCATTACATCATATACTACCTTACATTAACTTCAAAAAACTCAATTCAATCTACTCTAACTTTTACACTATCCTAATTTCCTACTCTAATACATTCTTCATGAATTAAGTGCTTTGAGATGGGTTAGGAAGAGATTCACACTTACTATCAGATACTTCACCTATCTAATTACCTTGTGTACTGAGTGTGTCTACTTGATCTATGGCTTTGAAAAATTTAACTTCTTCTGAGTTACTACAACATCCTTTTTGACTGTTGTTTGCATTCTCATTTCTCCTTGTATAACTTCTAGGATTAGGGTTTCTCATGTTGTTCATTCTGCAAAATCTTGTTGTATAACCAAATTTGTTACATATCTGGCAAACTAATCCATTGTTTCCATATCTCGGTCCTGTCTGGTTGATTTATGATCTGCAATTTCTGGCAATGCGTCCAATCTTGTTGCATCTATAACACACAACTCCATTCTTTCTGTTCATATCTTCAATAGGTTTCTTATTTGCATGGTTAGTATCTCTAAACATTCTACTACTATTATTATCATTAGATCTAGGTTTCTTACAATCAATAACTCTATGTCCAAAACCATGACAATTATAACAATAACCATTGAGAGGTTTGAATTTCTTGCCTGTGCAATCTTTCTTCATATGTCCAAAAGTATTACATGCAAAACAACTACCTTTGAACTATCTTTGTGTTTCTTTAGGTGGTTCATCTTCTTTAGGTGGATTAGGTATGTCTTTAGATTTATTAGCTTCATCAAGTTTCTTTTCATCTTTGTTCTCAGAGAGTTTCAGATCTGGTTCCTTGCATTCTTCACTTGTCTTATATGAATTAAATCCAAGACCAGTTGTATCATAATATGGCTTTTGATAAGACATTTTTTTATCAATCTTCTCACTGGTGGAATACAGTTTCTGAAGATGTTGTTTAGACCGAGTCAATTCACCTTTCACAATTGTGTTATACTTCTCAAGTTCAGTATACTGTAATTTGGTTTTCTCAACTTCAGTATACTATAATTTGGTTTTCTCAAGTTCAGATGTCACTTTACAAAGTTTACACTTCAGATCTTCATTTTCAGATTTCAAATTTGATTCATTCTTGTTGTTTCCATCTTTCAAACTTAACATGAGATCTACAATCTTTAATTCATGTTTAAGGATATCATTTTCTTTCTTCAAATTTGAAATTTCGTCACAATCTTCAATTTGAATTGTAGGTTCTTTCTTTGATTTCAGTTCTTCCACTTTTTATTTTAGTTTCTCAATGAAGTTCTTTGCATCATCATATTTCCCTTTTAGAGTATCTCTTTCTTTAGTAAGAATATCAATTTGTTCAAGAGCTTCTTCAAGATTCTTTTGTAATAGATCCATATCCATAGAGATCTTACTCAAGCTGCTAGGCTTTCTCTGAATAACTTTCTTTCGAGTAACTAAGCTCTGATACCAATTCTTAGAAATAGGGAATACTGAGAGAGGGGGGGGGGGGGGGGTGAATCAATATTCTACAAACTTTTACTTTCGCCGAATTATGGATATACCAAATTAACTTGATGCTTGAAAAACAAAGTAAACTAAATAACATGCATAGCAATAAATAAAATGAACTCATAACACCATGTTTGTTCTCGAGGAAACCCTGGCCAAGGGAAAACCCTAGTGGGGATGACACCCACAATTGATCCACTAATCAAAAGTATCCGGTTAAGGATGTTGACCCTGTTAGGAGTCTATACATACATATAGTGTCTCTATCTTGATTATAGGAATCTAGGCCTTGTTAGAAGCCTCAACCCTACTAAGAGTTGGTATTAAAGAATAGAATGTTTACAAGATGAGCTCACTTCCCAAACATGTAATATACAATGATACCTGATTACAAAATGTAAAGTACATAACCTTTCACTGTTGCCGAATAGCTTTCCTATTCTGATTTAGCTTTCTAGATTCTTCACTTTCATATACAAAGTCTTCTTTATTTTCTTTTACAACATACAACTTTGCATCATAGCATTACAATATATTATTACATCATACATAATTATTTGCATTCCATGCTTACATATATACAAGTTATTAAGAATAATAACTTTACAATTGACTTTACAAAACATAAACTCTTTCCAAAATACAAAATTAACTTCTTCTTCCCAAGAGTTAACATCTAGGATGTCATCCTTTGTATGGTTAAGTCATTATTTTGATAAGGAAAATAATCCCTTAACTAATATACTTATTCTGTCTTCATGCTCTGCTCAGTCAGCTTCAACTTTGTCTCTGTAATCTTGCAATATTTGATCCTTCCGTACATGCCGTACAAAATTTCACTTTCACATGTGTCTTTGTCATACATAGAATTATCCATGTTCAAGTGTGCATGCAATGAACATGCTTCTGTCAACATCGCTATCCAAAATTGTCTCTGGTTAGACTGGAAAATGCTGCTATACTTAGACAATTTTACTTGCCCTCTTACAAAAATTCTTGCTATCATAGTGTGATCTTCATAGTGATTATATGTTTCCATAATGACAACAACTTGATATCCTACTTAGCCAAATTGCCAACACAAATAACATCAAGGACATGTTAGGGTTAGAGGGGTGATGCAAGAGCATCCTGGGTGTAAGAGCAATCTTGCATCACCCAAAAAAAAAAAAAAATTTCTATTTTTATATCCAATAAGGGCTATTTTGTGCAGAGCTGCTATTTATGGAAAGTTACTATTTTTGGTAATTTTTGTATGTGCTCAGAATGATCTGATTTCTTTCTTGGAGGTTCATTTTGGTCATATAAGTCTGCCAGTAAAGTTTCATTGCCAGATCAAGTGTATATTGGAAGATATTGAAGATTTTCGGTATTGGCAGCAGGGTACAAAAACTTTGAACTTAGTTTTGAAGGCTTTAGAGGCCCCGGATGAGGTTGAAAATTTGGGTGATGGGTTCTTGTGCAAGTTAAGCCTGTAGAGTGCTTTGTGGCATTTCCAAAATGGGGTTATAATAGCCGATCGGGTCAACTGGTGATGACTTATGGTCTTCGAAAGTTGGGCCACCTGAAATGGTGGAAAAAATTTTCTTCAAAATTTTTGTTCGGGTTTCAAAGGTTATCTTGAGCCGACTATGATGTAATAAAATGTAAAATAAAATAATTCTAAGCTTGGTCGGCCTTATTGGCTAAAATTTTGGAACCTTCCCAGGCGGTGGAAAATTGCCTATATAAGGAAGGCTGTATTATTGTCTTAGGCAGTTCAGAATAGTTCTGGGTAGTAGATCTGGGTAATAGTTCGAGGCTTTGTCCTACAGAATATTGTAAGGGAATGCCCATGTGGCTTTGCATATTGTAATTCTAAAAGTTTGTAATTCCACATTTGTGGAGATAATAAGAAGCCAATTTTCTGTTCTTGCATATTGTTGTTGTTTCTCTATTTCTGTTATGTGTTTGTGGTATTAAGGGGAGCACCCTTCATCAAGGGGTACTACAACAAAGCCTAGGAAGGATTCCAACTCTCAACACACCTCTGGCCCACCTTCTCCTAATGGGGATAAATCAAAGAAATAAAGACCTAAGTGTGCTTATTGTAAGAAGCTAAATCATGATGAGTCTCATTTCTATGAGAAGAAGATAGATGGATATGCAAAACATGCTTAACATTTGACAACTCTTTTTATGAAGAACACTATTGATATTCCTTCTTCTTCTACTTCTCATAGGTCCTCTTCTTTATCATCATTCTAGAAAGATGGATAGGACAAAGAAAAGGGTCATGCATTATGTGCAACTATTGGTCCACACTATTCTAGATGGCTACTAGATTTAGGTGCTTCACACCATATGGCATATTCTCCTAGGATTTATTCTCATCTTTTGAGGCTTTTCCTATGCACACATTTTGATGGAGAACACCACTGTTATGATTGTATGTGGAAAATGTTCTATTGAAATTGATGACAACTCATTCAATGATGTACTATGTGTTCTATATTTGTCCTTTAACCTTCTCTCTATCTATCAGATTACTCACAATAGGATAGGGAAGACAATTTAGTTCACATGAGATTCAGTGCACATCAGAGATAGTGATACATGCAATATTGTTGCAACATGGACAATTGACCATTCTTCCTGATTGTACCATTTATCTCATTTTGGTTAATCATCTCCACTATTGGAGAATCAATCTCTTTCTTCATGAGAGCCTACTGAGGTGAAGTCAAGTGAATTGAACTTATGTGTCATTTCTGAGACTAGTGTTGTGACTTCTACACCTCCATCTCCTATTGAGTTTGCATATGTTTAGTAGGATTCCTCTTCAAATTTTCTTTACATTGTAGCTCCATGCATCAAGCCACCTAGTGCTATTGTTGAGGACATATTAGAGGAAATTCATCTCCTCTAAGATGAAAAATTCAACACATCTATTATCACACCTTCATTGGAGATTCCATTATAGGATTCTCACGCATTCTCCTTTGAGCATCATCTAGGGTTTCCAGTTTCACCTCACATTCAGGGGTTTCCTCTTATTTGTTTGTTGCCTTTATTTCTTCTGCATTGGAGCCACATTGGTCTGATCATAAACATAGGGGTTCTATCATTTTGGTGAAGACTTTGGAGTCTTGATCCTCTCTCATGGTGGGGGGGGGGGGGTTGGTTGTACTTATGGTCTTGAGAGAGTCTCTTGAGATATTGAATTTTTACCTTCTTTCCATCTCTTTTTGGAGATAAGTTTTTTCCCATTGGGTTTTCTCCTTTTCTCCACTTTACAAAGACTTGGTTGTGATTGGGTACCTCATCAAGCCTTGTTGTCGGGACCCAAGTTTGCATTCTTGCATGTAGTTGGATTAATGCACTTAGCTTTCTAGCTACTCCCTAAGTTTATCTTAAGGGGGGTGATAAGACATATTAATGCCATATTTTAGATACTCTAGGATAGCTTCTGCTAGGTCCTTTTTCCTTGTTTTATCACATTTTCTCAAAGACTTTATGCTCAGTTCTGCTATTATGTGGCATTCAACCACTAGACTTTTGCTATGGTTTTAAACACACTTAATATGCTATACTTGGATGGATATGCTATGTTACTTACTTTGAAACTATGATTATGTCTTTATATGTAAATTAGCTATTTGAACATAAATAATGCACATGTGTTTTGGTGTTTATTACCATAAATGTCTTTATCCTAACATATGAGTGCAACACATCAAAATAGCAACCATTGTCTTGACCAGGTGAAACATGCCCATGCACTAGATGCTTAACCCAGTCTTACAACAGACTCCAATGAAGAAATAATAGTGCAACACCAACAAGTGGTTTATGAGTGATCAAGGTGACAGTCGTCGAGCAAGGACTGAGACAATGTAATGAATTCTCTAAAGAAATCTAGGAGAGAGCGGGAAGTTATATTTGTTGTCGAAGTGACTCTTTCCTCTTTTCTAGATCTATCTGTTTCCAATTTTATAGCTTTCTTCCTTTCTATTGGTAGTGTTGTAATAAAAGATTTGCCTATTTCTGTGGCGTGATTAGTTAGTTGCTAGAAGTTTTCTCTTTAAATAAAGCCCCATTCCTGCATGAGAAGGAGGGCGTTATCAGTTTAGTTGTAATATAGTTTCATTCTATTGTTTATTAGTTTTTATATATTTCTGTACTCAGTTATTCAATTAACGAGCAAATGAAGTATTGAGATTTAACTTTGTGTGACTAAGTGTAATCACCTAAAAATGGTCAAGATTGAAACAAGTGAGCAACTAAGGCAAAATCAAAGCATTAATTGAAATCAAGCCAAAATCCAATATTAGTTGAAAATTGAAAGCCAAATAAATCATTTAAATAAATTAAATTAAGATAAATTAATTAATTGTGTAATTAATCTAATTAATTGTATAGTTCCATTAAAAATCAAATCAACCCATTCAAGGGGTACACATGGTTAAAGAAATCAATTAAACTCAATTAATTAATTCCTAATTTCCCTCACCCACCACATGGGAGGAAAATATCTCAACCAATAGGAATTAAGGATTGGCCTCACATGGATCAAAAGCAAATTGAATCTCAATCACTCATAAGGTGAGAGAATCTTGACCACTCATTTTGTCTCTTTGTCTGAAGATTTGAGGACAAATCATTTAAATTATCCCTAAAGGTGAAACAATGGACTTAACCTTAAATCAACCATGATTAACTCAACTCCACCCCTTATGCTTGCCAAAATCTATAAAAGCAAGGCTAAAATCAGGAGAATGGATCCACACATCTGAGAATTGTATTAAACCTCTTGAGTTTTTAAGCTAGAAAAGACATTTTAGTATAATTTGAACATAGTTTCTTTGAAATAGGCTTGAATTTGTTATCATTTAGCTTCTTTCTCATTTTAAGGCTGTCACTAATGGAGGCTTGCTGAGAGCTTATCATTAGCATACTTAAATAGAGACCCATATGGTGTTTATTGGTTTTATTTGCATTAAATAGCTCATTAATTATGGTAATTTAGTTTATTTGATCATTTACTAGCAAGATAACTCTATGAAGGTACTTTCATTAGTACACACTAAGTGTTTGGGTACTCATCCAAGGGGGCCCACTTGGTGAGGAATCCTTAGTTAGTTAGATTCATTCTAGTTAAGTTCACTTTCCTGCATTTTTATTTATTTTAGTAGTAGTTTTGAATTATTCCTGTAGCCAAAGCCACAGGTTAGCTATTGCTTCCTGTAGCCAAAGTGGAAGAGTAGATAAAACATTATAACTTGGTTTGCAAGTCTTCATATTTTGCTAGCATCTCCACTTCTACAATTTCCATTCCAGTATTTTCTTTTTTTCAGCTATAGTTTAGTTTCCTTTCAAGCATTTACTTCATGTAGCCATAGAACAATTTCCTTCTAGCATTTTTTTCTTGCAACAACTGCAGAATGTGTGGTTGAGTAGTACTTGGTGCATATATCATGTTGGCCTATTTCAAGTAACATGTCCCAGGATTGACATATTAAATAAGTTTTTATAAGGAGGATAAATTGCTCAGTCGGATGTCCAATCCCTGAGTTCTAGATTATGCCTAGTTTTTGAGCCTTTATTAAAAGCGGTCATTTTTGGTGCCATTGTCGGGGATGATGCTGAACCTATTTATCACTCAGCCATTCCTAGGATTTTCTTTCATTTCCCACTTTGAGTAGAATAAATTTCATCTTGAGAAGCACAACAATCCACATCACTTCATACTAGTTTCATGCATAATAGAAAAAGAGACACTTGAGGAAGGTACTTGCCAAATCAATTAGATAACCCATTAGAAGAAGAAGAACAATTTGTTGACACTAATGTTGAACTTCTTGAAACCACATCATCATCCTCATCTTCTGAAGGGACACTCCTTGGTTTCTTCAAGGAGTGACTTGAAGCCAATCTATTTGCAAAAGCTTTCACCAATTTGAGATTCCATTATCCTAAAAAGCCCGACAAAGAAGAAAATCCTTTACCTTTGATCATCTATCAACATTAGCCTAGAAATCCACCAAGGATGACAAATCCCATTACATTTCCTTTTCCCATCTCTGACCAACATGATAATAACAATCTCATGAACATACCCTCTTCAGCTCTTCCAAAATTCTATGGTCTTGTGAAAGAAGATTTGTATACCTTTCTTTTTGAGTTTGATATTCTTTGTAGGAGCTATGACTACACCATTAATGCCCATAGGCTTAAACTCTTTCCTGCAACTCTTAAAGAGTCTGCATTACATTGATTCATGGGCTTAGGATAGGATGTTGTTCATAATTGGGATGAAATGAAGGTTGTTTTCTTCTTGAAATATAAAGAGTATTGTAGAGGAAATGACATGCGAGGGGATGACATTTTAAAGATGACATAGAAAGAGGATGAGAGTCTTGAAAATTATGTCTCAAGGTTCATGTTTAGCTTACAAAAGAACACACAACACAAGATTAATGAGGAATCCCATAAGCTTCTCTTTCTGCAAGGCATTCATGATGTATGCATAGAGGCACTAGACTTGATGGCTGAAGGTGATATCACCCAAGCTTCATGGGATGATATTAGAAGGATATGCATTAAGTACTCTAGAGCTTCTGTTAAGAATAGAAGGGGATATAGGTCCACCTTGGGAAAGTCAGATGGTGCAGGTGCTTCTAGGACAAAGATAACACATCTCTTTTCTAAATTCAAGAAAGAAATCATTAACAACATGGCCACACAGCTAGACACCATGAAGGCCAAGAAGAAAGATGAGGAAGAAGAGGCCATGCTGGCTGAATCTTGTCCCCATTGTAGATAGAATAAGAGAGACTGCTGGTGCAAATTGGTTTCTAACATGGAGACTACACAAATGCCAACTAATTAAAAACCAATTGAACTAGAGGATGAGAAACTATTCTTTGTCGCCCAACGATGACAATGGGTGCAAAGACAAGGTATGCCTCATGACCCTCTTGATGAAATACAACTAATTGAATATCTGAATGAACTAAAGAAATAGTGATTAGAGATCACCAAGTACTGAAATGATATGTAAGATGATTAAATCAGTCAATATATTGTCATTGATGTCAACTAGTCTTGACAGTACTTATCATGTTAGTTACAAACATCTAAACATCTGTCGGAGCAAGAAAAGATGAAGAACTGAGATATCTACATAAGAAAAAGATGGATATGATAGATAAGGATAAGGTAAAATATTGGGTAACTTATTGATGAGTCTATGGCTTTATATTGTTGACTTGATTATATTGCATTAATCTATTATGAAGAAGAGAACTAAAATTGAACAAGACAATGTGATTGGTAATTAAAGATTTCTATATACACCAAGCCAGTGCAGTGTCTACCGACTGACAGTATCAACCGAGCTAGTTTAACTAGTTATCACTGATGCATTTATGTATTAACCGACGATGGATGAAAACATTAAATACTAAGGACAATCAAATGAATTTGATGAGCTAGATATTGTTATTATTTTGAGGTTAAGGATTAAGTTTGTTATGAGATCCATGACTGACATAATTTAGAGAAGATCTAAAGGATGAGATTGAAATGTGTTAATGACACATCTACCGAGGAAGGTTTAAGAGGCAAAATGGATGAAGGATATTAAGAAGCAAAATCTAATGGCTAAAATGAAAATGATTTACTTGTCTATATAAGAGATATGAGTTTCACTGTTGAAATGATGCCAGAGGAAGAAGACTATAGAGATATCATGTGAAGACTATTCATGCATGCCTAATCAAATAGGTTAGTGAAGGAACCAAACTGCAGAGTTAACCGAGTGTCAGATAACTATTTACCGAGGGACATTAAGTTGATAAATATTGAAGAAGTGAATTTGATTATTGATCAGAGGATTTGTATGGGCTTAGCATAGATCTTGATATCTGCAATTGAGTTTTATTTGAATCAGATCATACTATATCAGTTTAACCATTGATTTAGAAAATCTCTTAACCGAGTGGACTTAACATTCTTATATTCTTCCCTATGTCATTCAGAGAATGTACATTGTTATCTTATTGACCCCATAGTGAATGCTGGTCAAAAGTTATCTATTAGTGTTAAATCCTCTAACAAGGTCACACCTAATAGTGTGTTTGTAACCTTTAACAGGGTTGGCTCTTCACCGAGCTCACTTCAGAAGAGTGAATTATTTTGGGTTACCAGTCCCAAGTGGTTTTTTCCTTAACAATGTTTCCATGTTAAGTCATTGTGTTATGTGTTATTTGTGATGATTTCTTTCTATCATACTTTACATACTACATACTTGATTTGGTCAGTAATCACAATTAGCTATTAGCTGGCAATCAGTAAAGTGAGAAAACAGATTAGTATTTTATGTTACCGAGTTGCATAATTTGTTGGAATTATTTGATAAGGTACATCTTTGTATTTGGGACTGTAGGGTAATTGATCTAATTGATTCCCCCCCTCTCAGTTATTCTAATAATTGGTATCAGAGTGCATTGGTTGCTTGGAACAAAGTTTTAAGGACTTTAGAAAAAAGATTACATGATGTATAAGAGGGAAGTGCCGAAGCTAAACAAGGACAACTTTACTATATGGCAAAGCTAGATGAGACTTCACATATCTAGAATTAGAGATTCTGCCTTACATTTACTTGAACATGGCTACTTACAACCACCAACTAGTCCTTTAATTGATCAGTTGAGAGATCGACATGAACACAACATCACTATGATAGAGATTGCTGTTGCTCTATCTGATGCTGAATTAGAGGATGTCAAGGCTTGCACTATTGCAAAGAAAATGTGGTATAAACTTTCTCTAGTCTATGGTGGTGATGAAAATGTGAAGATAGCTAGAGCTGAAAGCTTAAGAGGTAGATTTGATGATATGAAAATGAAGGAAGGAGAAAACATGACACAGTAAACAAACTGAATCAAATAGGTAGTCAATGCTATCCGAGGAACTGGTGGTGTCATTGATGAAGATACAGTGGTAAGTAAGATACTAAGAACCTTGTTTCCTACATATACAGTCAGAATATCTAATATTCAATGAGGTCTACACCTGGTAGCACTCTTACTCTTGATAGTCTGATTGGAAAGTTAACAACTTTTGGGTTGAAAATTTTTGATAATAGTGCTGTACTGTCTATTGAGTCTACTTTTATGTCTTCTCTGAAGATCGGTAAATCTAGTAGTAAAAATAATATAAGGAATGAAAGTGATAGTAATACTGATGATGAGCTTGATGAACTTGAAGCTCTTATGGCCCAGAGACTGCCCAAAGGTAAAGGTAGATATAAGGGAAAGTTACCTTTAGCTTGTTTTAACTGTAAAGAAGTTGGCCATATTGCTGCTAGATGTCCCACTAGGAAAGAGGAAGATTTAGACAAAGAATTATTTGGTGATGGACGCTGACATAGTCAAGCTCGATGGAACCAATTAAGGATTGAATGAACTTGCAGCTAAACCAATATGTAGCGGAACTACACAACAACAACAATAGATCTGTAATGAAACATAAGTCTTTATTCATGAAAACACTGATTACATGCAATGTGTTGAGCTATAAGGCCTTCCCAGTTATGGCCAGATACAAAGTAGGTAACAGTCTACAAGATCTCATAGGATCCAAATCTTTTCCCCAACATCAAAATTCAGCTAGCCCAGGTCTGTAATACACAACACACTGGTAGGCACCCAGGAAAGATCTAAACTTGTACTCCAACTTCCAAGCAATCTTCCTGCTCCTAAGCTCGCACACTACTAACCTCCCTTTTCACAATCTAATCTCTTAAACAACTACCCAAGAATCCTATAAATACTGATTCCTAGCCACAAGTCGGCTGATGAAACAATAAACCCTTATAAACAAATATTAAATGCTAAAACATCAATCAACTCTCACATAGCCTTACAAAATAAATAAACTCTCAAAGATGGCCACAACGGTCATCAGATCTGCATAGAAGAATGCAACATGCCAAATCTAGGTCCCCACATGTCCAACAAAAAATCCATAACACGAGGAGCGTGACCAAAATTAAATACACCAGTCGGCCAAGCTGATCTATCCAAACAATCCAGTCGATATGCAAGAACACCGAGCAACAGAAGAAATAATTGAGCACCAGTCGACTGACCATGCTAGGCATGACCAAGGAACATAGTTATCATTGAGTGCTAGAGAACTGACGCCTTTAGTCATTGAGCATTCTTCAGAGACCGATCACCCTAGTAACCACATAAATCAAGCAACTAGTCTCTCAAACCGAGCAAGAACTCCACCAAACCAAGATCAAAACTAACAATCTACCTTCAAAGACAAACATATTTTTGATTGATACAGGATTGCCAAGAATCCTAGGATGCTCTTGCATCAGAAGCTATGGAAGAAGAAACAACAGAGGTTACCGACACTAAACAGAAACAACCAAGATCACAAAGATAAGGGCAAAAATGCATGTTATTTGGTTGGAGATGAGGACACTGACACTGATGATGACATTGAGGTAGTGTTTGTTGCAATGAAAGATGATTCTGAAGAGGAAAGGTATGTAGAAACAACACTCATTTCTAAAGTTAGCAAAAATGATACTTGGATCATTGACAGTGGCTGTACACATCACATTAATGATAATGAAGATAAGTTTTATCATCTTGAGCATTATAATGGAGGATCAATGAAAATGGGTAATGATACACCTTGCATGGTTAAAGGAAAAGGATCTATTCTATTGAATGATAAAATTAGATGTGACAATGCATACTGGATAAAAGGACTGAATTACAATTTGTTGAGTGTGGCACAACTTAATAACTCAGGTCACCGAGTGGCATTTGAAAGCAAGAAGGTAAAGATCTATGATGAAAATGGAAAGCTTATCAGAATAAGAGGACAATAAAAAGGTAACTTATTTTATCTTGACAATGCTAAGACTTCTTGTTTATTGGTGAAAAATGAAGATGCATGGTTATGACATAAGAGGTTATGTCATGTAAATTTTGATAACATGATTAAGATCAGTAAAAAGAGAAAAGTTAGAGGATTGCCTAGTATAACCAAACCTAATCATGTTATGTGTCATTAATGTCAGAAAGGGAAGATGACAAAATCTAGTTTTAAAAGTAAGGACTACTCATCTAAAGGTATTTTGGAGTTGGTTCACACCAACTTATGTGGTCCCACGAGAACTCAAAGCTACAATGGAGATAGATATTTTATTTTGTTTGTTGATGACTATACTAGATTGATGACAGTTATGTTCTTAAAAGAAAAATTAGAGGCATTCAAACTATTTAAATGGTATAAGACTAAAGTAGAAAAAGAAACTGGAAAAGAATTGAAATGCTTAAGGTGTGATAGATGAGGTGAGTTTGTTTCTAATGAATTCACTAACTTCTATAATGAGCATGGTATAAAAAGACAAGTTTCTACACCTAGAACACCACAACATAATGGAATTGCTGAAAGGAGAAATAGATCTATTGTTGATTGTGCTAGAACATTGATGAGTGAGAAAAATGTTGCACAAATGTACTGGAGAGAGGCAATTAGCACAACTGTATATGTCCTGAACTGAGTTCAATTAAAGAAAGACACAAACAAGACACCCTATGAGTTATGGTTTGGCTACACACCGAGTGTAAGTTATTTTAGAATTTTTGGTAGCAAGTGTTATATTTTGAAAGATGATAGGAATGGAAAATTTGACTCTAAAGGTGATGAAGGAATATTCTAAGGATATTCTACTAAAAGTAAAGCTTACAAATGTCTGAACAAGATTACTAATAAGATGATAGAAAGTGCTAATATAAAAGTTGATGAGTTTGCTGACAAGAATGATGTAGAAAGCATGAAGGAGCTAGAAGACTATAGCAGGTTCACTTATGTTGAAGATCCAGAGTATCTACCAAAGCCACAGGCTGAGTCCATTGGGCATCAAGAAAATGCTATCGACAATTAGCAAATGGACACCGAGAGTCAGGAAGAAGCTACCGAGCAAGAAATTGTACCTAAACAAAATGATGAACAAAGGAGAGATCAGTGCTAGCAAGATTTGTTAGAAGACATCATCCTGAGAACCAAATCATTGGAGACAAGCAAGTTGGCATGTTGACAAGAAGTAAGTTGAGACAAAACACATGCTTGGTTTGTGAGTTTGAACCGAAGAATGTTAGGGATGCACTTGAAAATGAGGAATGGATAAATGCTATGAATGAGGAGATTGAAAAAATTGAAAAGAATAAGACATGGACCTTAGTGCCTAGACCAAAAGATAAAAATGTTATCGGTACTAAGTGGATTTTCAGAAATAAGCTGAATGAGAATGGAGAAGTTACAAGGAATAAGGCAAGACTTTTTTGCAAGGGATATGCACAAGAAGAAGGTATTAATTATGGTGAAACATTTGCACCTGTTGCTAGATTGGAAGGAGTCCGAATACTACTTTCCTATGCTGCACATAAGGGATTTAATGTATATCAAATGGATGTGAAATCAACATTTCTAAATGGAATACTTGAGGAGGAGGTTTACATAGAACAACCTGAAGGGTTTGTTGATCCGAATCAGAGAGACATGGTATGTATACTACACAAAGCTTTATATGGACTGAAGCAAGCATTGAGGGCATGGTATGAAAGATTACATGCTTATCTTATAAGTATTGGCTTTGTGAGAACTGTGTGTGTGAATTTTGTACCTAGCTATAGACACAACACTTCAGTAAAATATTAGAGGTTAGCAAAAATCAAAATATGCAAATAAGAACAATATAGCTAACCAAGCAATTTACTGCCTTCTAGTAGGTGCGAGTATGGTATTCTCAGATTAGACTGAGACCAATGACAATGCAACACCTAAATGAATGATTTAAATGATGAAATCAATAAAATATGAATGCAAATTAATCTATTTTTATTTTATTTTTGATGCAATAAGATGAGAAAAACTAATAATAAATTAATTTAAATGGATTGAAATGATATGCAAATTAAGTTAACAATGATATGAAATATGAAACTAGAATGAATTGAAAACAAGATTGATCTCACAAAATGCTGATTCACAAGAAGCTTGATGATTCCTCTAATGTCAATTTGCTAGAGTAAGTATGCAAATTCGGTGGATGATTTGTAAAGAGCTGAGTCTTGATTTTATAGAAATTCAGGGCTTGAGGGTGCATGGAAAAAGTCATAAATCACTCTTGATGAACTCAGGTTGATTTTTGAGTTAACAAGAAATTAGAAATAGATAACTCATAAAATCATGCAAAATCATGGAAGAACAACTTTTTAACTCAAATCAAAAGTTTAGATCAACTTTGAACTCAAAATAGATGTTGAGTTTCGAAAAGATAACAACTTGAATTGATTTTCTGATTTAAAGTTTAACTGTTCTTTGAATGTGCACAAATAATCATGAATTAAATAAATAAAGTGATTTATCCTCAACTTAACTGATTTTAAATTTAAAAATAACTGATTTGTGGGTTAATCAATTATTTTAATCAAACTTTTATTCAAAACTATATTATTAAATATTGACAACTCGGATTTAATCAATTATTCGTAGGAGATTTGATTTATTGTCAAAATTAAATAATATAATTAAGAATAAATAGAATTAAATCTAATTAAATAATTAAGTGGCACAATTAAATTAATTAATTAAATATTCATCATATTCAATTAATCAACTTTAGGATAAATATGATTTATCACCAAATAATATTTAAATTAAAGATAATTAGAATAAATAGGAATATTGCTAGGAATATTCCCCGATGCAGAATTTATGATAAAATCAATTAGGATTTTGATAATGTGCAGATGTGCCTTAGGTTAGGACTTCGATGTAGATTTTGTTCGAATTAAAGATGTAGGAGGTTAATGAACCTATAGCCCATTTTTGGGGTATTACATTTTGCCCCTCTTTGAATCACTATGCAAAGCGCAGTGGTTCAAAGAATAGTTTGTGTTTTGATATACGTATGAAACTGATTTGAAAGATTTGAAAGATTTGAAAGATATCAACCTAGGCTTAGAATGACCAGGAATCGAGATGATGCTAGCTATATCAATAATGAACCGATGATTATGAAAAAGTGCCAAAACGTCTGATTCTGAACCTTATGATTGTGAAGAAGTGAGTGATCAATTCCAGACCTCAATGTCCTTGTATGAATCATATTGGTATCACATCATGAACCCATCAGTTACGAAGAACCAAGGAAATAACACTAATGAACCGATAGTTACGAAATGCTGATACAGTTTACAAGATAGATTTGGATACTAGATGAATCTGATATGCCCCAAGAGATGATAGATTTGCCCCAAGCGATGAGGACTTTAGATGAATCAACAACTAGACATGGTTGTTGTCTTGATTACTGAGGAAAGATTGATTGATAGAATTGAGTTACATACTTTGAATGATGTGCAATGACATGCCCCCTTTGGGATTAAAATTGAAATTTGACAAGAAAAGTCAGCATTTATAGTTTAGAAGCATGTTAATTGATTTGAGAAGTGGTTATACACGTCCGGGAACACGTTTTGCATCGTTTAGAGGTCTTGGAGACCAAGTTTGACTAGGTTTGACCATGAATTGACCATGGTTAACCAAGTTGAAATTTCAATAGTTTGATGTAAGATAATCAGTTAAGTTGAATTCTGGATTTATTTGATGATTGAAGGTTGATTATGCAAGTAGTGAATAATATAAACAATCTTAGATTTTGATTTTGATCCTGAAAAAGGATTCTAATTGCTATTTCGTTGGAGGAACCTTCATGTGAGATTCAACTCTTATGATATGTTTTTAGCATTTTTGAAGAATCATTTAAGTGTTCAAGAAATTTGTGAGATCATGCAAAGTGCAAAATGCAAAATGACATGCAGAATGAAATGCAAACCTAGGACCTAGTCACTGATCTGTGCCCCACGATGGGCGCCAGAAATGTGTGTGTGAATTTCATACCTAGCTATAGACACCACTTCAGTAAAACATTAGAGGTTAGCAAAAATCAAAATATGCAAATAAGAACAATATAGCTAACCAAACGATTTACTGCCTTCTAGTAGGTGTGAGTATGATATTCTCAGATTATACCAAGATCAGTGACAATGCAACACCTAAACGAAGGATTTAAATGATGAAAACAATAAAATATGAATGCAAATTAATCTTTTTTTTTTTTGATGCAATAAGATGAGAAAAATTGATAATAAATTAATCTAAATGGATTGAAATGATATGCAAATTAAGCTAACAATGATATGAAATATGAAACTAGAATGAATTGAAAACAAGATTGATCTCACAAAATGCTGATTCGCAAGAAGCTTGATGATTCCTCTGATGTCAATTTGCCAGAGTAAGTGTGCGAATTCGGTGGATGATCTGTAAAGAGCCGAGCCTTGATTTTATAGAAATCCAGGGCTTGAGGGTGCATGGAAAAAGTCATAAATCACTCTTGATGAACTCAGGTTGATTTTTGAGTTAACAAGAAATTAGAAATAGATAACTCATAAAATCATGCAAAATCATGCAAGAACAACTTTTTAACTCAAATCAAAAGTTTAGATCAACTTTGAACTCAAAATAGATGTTGAGTTTCAAAAAGATAACAACTTGAATTGATTTTTTGATTTAAAGTTTAACTGGTCTTTGAATGTGCACAAATAATCATGAATTAAATAAATAAAATGATTTATCTTCAACTTAACTGATTTTAAATTTAAAAATAACTGATTTGTGGGTTAATCAATTATTTTAATCAAAATTTTATTCAAAACTATATTATTAAATATTGACAACTTGGATTTAATCAATTAAATAAATATTTAATCAATTATTCGTAGGAGATTTGATTTATTGTCAAAATTAAATAAGATAATTAGGAATAAATAGAATTAAATCTAATTAAATAATTAAGTGGCACAATTAAATTAATTAATTAAATATTCATCATATTCAATTAATCAACTTTAGGATAAATATGATTTATTGCCAAATAATATTTAAACTAAAGATAATTAGAATAAATAGGAATATTCCCCGATGCAGAATTTATGATAAAATCAATTAGGATTTCAATAATGTGCAGATGTGCCTTAGGTTAGGACTTCGATGTCGATTTCATTCGAATTGAAGATGTAGGAGGTTAATGAACCTATAGCCCATTTTTGGGGTATTACAAGAACTAGTGAAAACAATAATATGTACATGAAAGGAGATTCTAATGATAACATTTTGATTGCTGCAATATTTGTTGATGATATAATCTTTGGTGGACAAGATCAGATTTGCAAATATTTTGCTGATGAAATGAGGAAAGAATTTGAAATGTCGATGTTTGGAGATATTAAATTCTTTCTAGGTTTGCAGATTATACAACAGAAAGATGAGATTTTCATCACACAATCAAAATACATTAAAGAAGTACTGAAAACTTTTGGCATGGAAGATGCTAAACCTATGGGAACACCGATGGTGACTGGCTGCAAATTAACAAAAGATGATGAATCTATCGAGGTAAATTAGACTCTATACTGATCTATGATTGGTAAACTGATGTATGTTGTACACAGTAGGCCTGATATAGCATATGTAGTGAGGATTGTGGAAAGATTTTTTGCCAATCCTAAAGATTCATATATGGTTGTTGTAAAGAGAATCTTGAGATACTTGAAGAAAATAGAGGACTATGGATTATGGTACACATTGGAAGGAAAATTTGAACTTAAGGTTTACACCAATGCAGAATGGGCTGGAAACATAGATGACCGAAAGAGCACAACCGGTGGAGCATTCTTTTTAGGGGAAAGGCTTGTGACTTGGATCAATAATAAACACGCATGCATTTCTTAGTCCACTGCTGAAGCAGAGTCTGTTGTTGCTGCTGTAAATTGTTCAAATATAGCCTGGATTAGACAAGTGTCGGAAGGAATGAATGAGGTAATCATTGACCCAGTGATTATATATTGTGACAACACTAGTGCTATAAACATTTCAAAGAATCCTATGATGCATTCGAAGACAAAGCATATATTTATTATGTATCACTATTTAAGAGAACAAGTTCAAGAGAAGCAAGTAGAACTAGAATTTGTAACATCTAAGGAACAACTTGCTGACATCTGTACTAAACCATTACCGAAGGATACATTTTAATACTTTAGAAATAGACTTGGGGTCCGTCCCTTGTCTACTAGTCACTAAGGTGATTAGGAGGTTGCATCAACCTACACTTATCAGAAGATCATTCATGTTGATGCACATAGTTCACACTTTGGATTATGTCTAAGGTTGTGAAAGATTGTAGAAGCTAGAACGAGAATTTGTTTATCTATACACTGAAGGTACATGATATGAACTGAATAACAAAAATACTTGGCTGCTGCAGAGCTGTTTGTATGTTTTCTTTAGCATTGTTGTCAAAGGGAGAGAATGAATATGAAAACAAAGAGAGAGTTACATGATAAATCAATTACTGAGAACACATAGAAAGGGAGAGACTTGAATATTTTTTGTTGAGAACAAAAGGAATCAGAGAGCTGAAAAGATCAAATTCGTAGGGAGAGTTTGTACTTGTAATGCTGTTATGTTTTGTAGTGATTAAACATATTAAATTTGAGCTCACCGAGCTACAACATTTTCTTACATAGTTGTAGAATACATGTTTGGTATGTGCATGACATATTTTCATATTGCTTGTGTTGCCATCAATGCCAAAGGGAGAGATTGATGAACTGCAACTAATTAAATATCTGAATGAACTGAAGAAACAATGATTAGAGATCACCGAGTATTGAAATGATATGTAAGATAATTAAATCAGTCAATATGTTGTCATTAATGTAAACTAGTCTTGACAGTACTTATCATGTTAGTTACAAACATCTGAACATCTATCAGAGTAAGAAAAGATGAAGAACTGAGATATCTACATAAGAAAAAGATGGATATGACAGATAAGGATAAGGTAAAACATTGGGTAACTTATTGATGAGTCTATGGCTTTATATTGTTGACTTGATTATGTTGCATTAATCTATTATGAATAAGAGAACTAAAATTGAACAAGACAATGTGGTTGGTAATTAAAGATTTATGTATATACCGAGCCAGTGCAGTGTATACCGACTGACAGTATCAACTGAGCTAGTCTAACTAGTTATCACCGATGCATTTCTGTATTAACTGATGATGGATGAAAACATTAAATGCTAAGGACAACAGATTGAATTTGATGAGCTGGATATTATTATGATTTCGAGGTTAAGGATTAAGCTTTTTATGAGATCCATGACTGACATAATTCAGAGAAGATCTAAAGGATGAAATTGAAACATGTTAATGAAACATCTGCCAAGGAAGATTTAAGAGGCAAAATGGATGAAGGATATTAAGCGACAAAATCTAACGGCTGAAATGAAAATGGTTTACTTATCTATATAAGAGATATGAGTTTCACTATTGAAATGATGCTGGAGGAAGAAGACTGTAGAGATATCGTGTGAAGACTATTCATGCATGCCTGGTCAAACTAGTTAGTGAAAGAACCGAACTGTAGAGTTAATTGAGTGTTAGAGAACTATTTACCGAGGGACAGTAAGTTGATAAATATTGAAGAAGTGAATTTGATTATTGATCAGAGGATTTGTATGGGCTTATCATAGATCTGAATATCTACAATGGAGTTATATTTGAATCACATCATATTGTATCAGTTTAACCATTGATTCAAAAAATCTCTTAATCGAGTGGACTTAACATTTTTATATTCTGCCCTATGTCATTCAGAGAATGTACATTGTTATCTTATTGACTCCATAGTGAATGTTGGTGAAAAGTTAACTGTTAGTGTTAAATCCTCTAACAAGGTTACTCCTAATAGTGTGTTTGTAACCTTTAATAGGATCGGCTCTTCACCGAGCTTACTTTAGAAGAGTGAATTATTTTGGGTTATCAGTCCCAGGTGGTTTTTCCTTTAATAGGGTTTCAACGTTAAATCATTGTGTTATGTGTTATTTGTGATAATTTTTTGTTATCATACTTTACATACTGCTTACTTGATTTGGTCGATAATCATAGTTAGCTATTAACTAGCAATTGGTAAAGTGAACAGACAGATTAATATTTTATGTTACCGAGCTGCATAATTTGTTGGAATTGTTTGATAAGGTACAACTTTGTATTTGGGACTGTAGGATAACTAATCTAACTGATTCCCCCCCCTCTCAATTATTATAACACCTCTTACATTTAGTGGTCCATTTTATAATAATCAATGGAAACCCCCCATGAATTATCAAACTCCTCCTTGAAATAATTTCTAGAATTAGTGGTAGAATTACCCCAATCCACAGTGGAAAAACCCTCAAGGGAGTTGGAAACAACCCCAAGGGGAGTGGCATCCACCATAGGGTAATTGGTAGTAAGACCTACAGTGGCGAGGAGGTCAGCAATGGCCAAATCAGTCACAAGGATTCCTACCGCCGCCTCTTTAGCCTCCATAGCAGCAAACAATTTTACCACCTATTGCAACCAATAATCCACCTCCCAAGCCTACTCAATTACCTAAACAACCACAACTAAACCCAAATAATAGACCTCCTAAACCTCAACAAAATGTGTATGCTACTGACCAAATGTAGTACCCAATGCAATATCCTACTTATGCCATCACTCTTGATGATATTCACCTGCAGTCTGGTACTACTCTGCCTGCTCCTAATCCTCCAATTATCACTGAAGTACCCTTTGAGGAGCCTAACCAAGATGAATGTATTCCTACTCTAGTAGCCCCTAAGCCAACACTTGAAAATGACCAGAAAATTGACCCTCCTTTTCCACAAAGGCTACAACATAGCAATCCAAAGCCTACCGAAGAAGAATCCTTCAATATCCTTGATCAACTAAAGAACATCAGTGTTCAAATTCCCCTTTTCCAAGCAATCAAGGATGTCCCCACCTACATAAAAGATATCAAGGAAGCTTGTTTCAAAAATCCTAGCCGCAAGAAAAAGGATCCTCAGACTGTCTATGTCTTGGGAAACTAGCGGACATTATGCTAGGAAAACTTACCATCCCAAAATATTCTGACTTTGACAACCCTATTGTCAAGGTCATTATCAATGGGAAAACTATAAAAAACACCTTGATAGATCTTAGAGCTGCTATAAATGTCATGACTAAAGATATCATGCAACAACTTGGTATCACCAACCTCAGAACTACACCTACTATCCTGTAGCTTGCAGACAATTCCACTGTGAAGCCTGATGGGATGGTGGAGGACATAGCTGTTGACCTTGAATCCTGGTCTTACCCTGCTAAATTTATGATCCTTTCACCCAAAGATATACTAGGGGGCTATCCAATTATCCTTGGCCAACCTTGGCTAGCAAATGTTGATGCCTACATCATATGTCACTCAGGGGATATGACCATCTTTGATGGTCATGTTGGACTACAACTGATTTGGAATCTGATTGAAGGATTTGTGATTGCAAGATCACTGAGAAGTTACTGATTAGATATGTAATATGATTAAATCAATATTATGTTGTCATTGATGTCAACTAGTTTGACAACACTTATCTTGTAAGTTACTACACCGAGACATCTGAAGAAAAGTGGAAAAGAGATGAAGAACAAAGAATTCTACATGAGGAAAGATGTACATGATAGATGAGGATAAGGAACTCATTGAGTAACTTATTGATGAGTCTATGACTTGATGATATTGACTTTATTATGTTTCATTCATCTATAATGAAGTATAGAGTTGAAAGACACAAAGTAATGCTGTCGATAAATGAAGCATTTTTAGTATACATCGATGGAGTGTAGTGTATACCAACTGCAGTATTAACCGAGCAGTGTTTACCGACGCATTCTTTGTTAATCAAGTGAAATAGAATGAATTAAATGATTAAGCTGATAGGAATGATGAGCTGGCAAAAGTATAACATCAAGGTAACAGATAATGTTTGTTACGTAGATCAACGGCTGACAAAATTCAAAGAAGATCTAACGGAGAAGATTGAAACGTGTTACTAACACAAGTACCAATAAATTTTTAAGCAGCAAAATCTATGAATGTGATTAAGTGGAAAAATATGATGGTGGAGGAGAAAATGATTTACTCGTCTATATAAAAGAACAAAATTTCTTTAGTAAGATGCCAAAAAGAAGAAGAAGCTATAGGAATTTTGCGTGAACAAGCTTTCATGCATTCTGATCATACTGGTTAGTGAGAACCGAGCTGGAGAAAATTTACCGAGCTATAGAGAGCTATTACCGATGGACAGTAAGTTGATACAGTTTTGAAACTAAAGTGAAATATTGATCAGAAGGATTTGTATGGACTAGATATTGATCTGTAATCTATAATTGAAGTTGTATTAAGGCAGGTCATTTTACTGTTACATATTTAACCATTGTATATAGTCTAAATCTCTTAACCGAGTGGACTCTGAAAGTCTTATGATGTATCATTCATAGAATGAACATTGTTATCCTGTCAACTCATAGTGAATGCTGGTTGGACGATAACTTCTAATCTAAAATCCTCTAACAAGGTCACACTTGACAGTGTGTTTGTAATCTTTAACAGGGTTGGGTCTTAACCGACCTCACTTCAAAAGAGTGAACAATTTTGGGTTGCCAGTCCTAGGTGGTTTTTCCCTTTATAGGGTTTCCACGTTAAATCTTTCATGTTATGTTTTGACTATGATATTTGTTTGTTATCATACTTTTCATGTTACATGGTAGATTTGATTAGTAAATAGTTTAAGTATTAGACTAGTAATCGGTAAAAAGCACAGACAGTAATAGTTATTATTGCTTACCGACAAGCAGAAAGTGAAGAAATTGTTTTGAATTATATATCTTATTTTGGGACACTGGATAACTGATTCACCCCCCCCTCTCAGTTATTCTAACAATTGGTATCAGAGCGCTAGTTGATTGGAATAGAGTTTTAAGGACTTAAGCATAAAGGTCTCAAGATGTATAAGAGGGAAGTACCAAAATTGAATAAAGAGAACTTCATAGTATGGCAAAGCAGAATGAAGCTACACATATCTAGAATTGGGAACTCAGCACTAGATCTGATGCAAAATGGCTACATGCAACCCACTGGTCCCCTAACTGTTGATCAACTGAAGGATAAGCATGAACACAATGTTACTATGATGGAACTTGCTGCTGCTTGTACTGATGCTAAATTTGAAGATATCAAGACATGCACAACTACCAAAGGAATGTGGGATAAGTTAGCACAAATCTACAGTGGAGATCTGAATGTCAAAACAGCCCGAGTTGAAAGTCTAAGAGGTAGATTTGATGATATGAGAATGAAAGAAGGTGAAAATATTGTCCAATATTCAAATAGACTCAAATAGGTGGTACATGCTATTAGAGCATCTGATGGAGTAATTGATGATGAAACAGTGATAAGCAAGATTCTCAGAACTTTGCTACCAGTTTATGCAATTAGGATTTTTGCAATTCATGAAACAAGAGCTACATCCAACCTTACTCTTGACACTCTAATTGGTAAACTTACAACCTTTGAATTAAACAACTTTGATAACAGTGTTGTTCCTTCTGTTGAATCCACTTTCATGTCTTCTCTGAAGATTGGAAAGTCTAGCAGGAATGGTAAGAATTGTGATCGTGATGACAATACTGATGATGAACTTGAAGATCTTGAAGCACTTATGGCCAGAAGATTGCCCAAAGGAAAAGGCAGGTATAGAGGCAAGCTACCATTAGCATGCTTTAACTGTAAAGAAGTTAGTCATATTGCTAGTAGATGTCCTCAGAAGAAAGATGATGATAGATCTAAAGACCGATCTGATGGAAGCTATGGAAGAAGAGTCAACAGAGATTACTGACACAAAAATAGAGACAACTGAGATGAAAAAGGCAAAAAGGTATGTTACATAGCTAAAGACATTGAAAATGAATCTGATTCTGATGATGATATAGAAGTTGTATTTGTTGCTATGAAAGATGACTCAGAAGAGGAATAGAAACATGAAGAGACAACCCTGATCTCTAAAGTAAGAAGAAATGATATATGGATCATAGAAAGTGGTTGCACACATCATATGACTGGTGATGTAGAGAAGTTTGATCATCTTGTTGAATATAATGGATGATCTGTGAGAATGGGAAATGATGCACCTTGTATGGTAAGAGGTAAAGGCTCACTAATGATCAATGATATATTACAATGTGAAAATGCATATTGGGTAGATGGACTGAATTATAATCTGATAAGTGTGGCACAATTGAATAATTTAGGCCACCGACTAGCTTTTGAGAGAAAAAAGGTGAAGATTTATGATGATGGAGGAAGACTTGTCAGAACTGGTACACAATCTAGAGGTAATCTATTCTATCTTGATATGGATCAATCTTCTTCTTTGCTAATAATGGATGAAGATTCTTGGTTGTGGCACTGAAGGTTATGCCATGTGAACTTTGACAACATGATCAAGATTAGTAGAAAGAAAAGAGTTAGAGGATTGCCTAACTTGACAAAACCTGATCATGCTATGTGCCATGAATGTCAAAGAGGTAATATGACTAAGTCTAGTTTTAAAAGAAAAGACTACTCAACAAAGAAGATACTTGAGTTAATTCATACCGACCTATGTGGTCCTATGAGAACTCAAAGTTGTTCTGGTGATAAATATTTTATTCTTTTTGTTGATGATTATACTAGACTGATGACTGTTATGTTCTTGAAAGAGAAATCTGAAGCTTTCAAAATGTTTAAATGGTATAAAGCTAAGGTAGAAAAAGAAACAAAAAAAGAAATAAGATGTTTAAGATCTGATAGAGGAGGTGAATTTATCTCTGATGAATTTACTAACTTTTGCAATGAGCATGGAATCAAGAGGCAGGTATCTACACCGAGGACACCTCAACAAAATGGCATTGATGAAAGAAGGAATAGGTCTATAATTGATTGTGCTAGAACATTGATGATACAGAAGAATGTTGCTCAGACATATTGGAGGGAAGCTATCAGCATAGCTATATATGTTCTTAACCAAGTACAATTGAAGAAGGACTCTAACTGAACACCTTATGAACTATGGTTTGGACACAAACCTACTGTAAGTTATTTCAAAAATTTTGGAAGTAAATGCTTTATCTTGAAAGATGAAAGAAATGGAAAATTTGATTCTAAAGGAGATGAAGGGATATTTCTAGGATATTCCACTACAAGTAAAGCATACAAATGACGTTTGAATAAGGCTACAAATAAGATTGTTGAAAGTACTAATGTTTGTGTTGATGAATTTGATGATAAGTACACTGAGGAAAGTACAAAGGAATTAGAAGACTATGGTAGATTCACTTACATTAAATATGCAGAGTGTTTACTGACACTGCAGACAGTGTCAACCGGTCAGCAGGGAATCAATGCAGTACAACAGGCACCACAAACCGGTGAACATGAAGAAGCTGTCGAGCAAGAAAATGACCTTGAGCAGGATGAACAAGAAAGGAGAAATCAAGTCTTGGCTAGTTTTGTCAAAAGACATCATCCTGAAATACAAATCATTGGAGACAGACATGCTGGAATGCAAACCAGAAGCAAAACAAGACAAGGTACATGTTTAATTTGTGAATTTGAACCTAAGACTGTGAAAGTTGCATTAGAGAATGAAGAATGGGTTAATGCAATGAAGGAGGAAATATAACAAATTGAAAAGAACAAAACCTGGTCCTTAGTACCCCAACCAAAAGATAAGAATGTTATCGGTACCAAGTGGATATACAGGAATAAATTGAATGAAAATGGTGAAGTCACAAGAAATAAAGCTAGATTAGTATGCAAGGGATATGCACAGGAGGAAGGCATTGACTATGGTGAGACATTTGCACCTATTGCTAGATTAGAAGGAGTTAGAATGCTGCTTGCATATGCCGCACATAAGAAATTCAAAGTCTATCAAATGGATGTGAAGTCAGCATTTTTGAATGGTATACTTGAAGAAGAAGTCTACATTGAACAACCTGAAGGATTTTTTGATCCCGACAATAAAGACATGGTATGTAGATTACATAAAGCTTTATATGGACTAAAGCAAGCACTGAGAGCATGGTATGAAAGATTGCATACTTACTTGTTAAGTATTGGATTTTTTAGAACAAGTGAAAACAACAATCTATATGTGAAAGGTGATATTGATGATACTATTATCATTGCTGAAATTTTTGTTGATGACATTATCTTTGGAGGCTCAGATCTTGTCTACAAGGCATTTGCTGATGAAATGCAAAAGGAATTTGAAATGTCAATGTTCGAAGAGATTAAGTTCTTTCTTGGACTACAAGTGATTCAACAGAGTGATGGGATGTTCATCACACAATCTAAATACATAAAGGAAGTACTGAAGACATTTGGCATAGAAGATGCTAAACCTGTAGGAACACCAATGGCTACTAGATGAAAATTGACAAAGGAGGATGAAACTACCGAGGTAAACCAAACATTATACTGATCCATGATTGGTAAGTTAATGTATGTAGTTCATAGTAGGCCAGATATAGCACATGCTGTAGGAATTGTTGCAAGATTTTCTACTAATCCTAGAGAATCACACATGATAGCTACAAAAAGGATCTTAAGATACTTGAAGAAAATAGAAAATTATGGATTATGGTATTCTAAGGAAGGGAAGTTTGAACTGAAAGTTTACATCAATGCTAATTGGGCTGGAAATGTGGATGATAGAAAAAGCACCACCGGAGGAGCATTTTTCTTTGGTGACAGACTTGTAACCTGGACAAGTAAAAAGTAAGCTTGTATTTCTCAGTCTACAGCTGAAGCAGAATATGTTGCTGCTGCTACTAACTGTTCAAACATTGCATATATCAAACAAGTGTTGGAAGGAATGAATGAGGTAATCATCGACCCGATGATTATATATTGTGACAACACTAGTGCAATTAATATTTCAAAGAATCTTGTGATGCACTCTAAGAAAAAGCATATATCTATTAAGTATCATTACTTAAGAGAACAAGTGCAAGAGAAGCAAGTAAAGTTGGAATTTGTCACATCTAAAGAACAACTTGCAGATATTTTTACAAAACCCCTACCGAAGGACACATTTGAATACTTGAGGACTAGACTTGGGGTCTATCCCCCATCTATCGGTCACTAAGGTGATCTAGATGTTGCATCAGCCAATTATTATCAGAAGATCATTCATGTTGATGCAGCATAGCTCACACTTTGAATCTTGTTCAAGGTTGTGATTAAGTTTGATAACTTGAACCGATGAGATATCAGTATATAGAGATACAGAGGAAGTACTGAATACCACAAAGAGTTACTTGGCTATTACAGAAGTTGATTGTTTATTTGTTTCTTTGGCATTGTTGTCAAAGGGAGAGATAAACAATATGAAATGAAAAGGAACAAGCACCGATGACAATTATCTAAGGGAGATACAATCTGACTGAGATAGAGTACTGAAGATCAATTACAGAGAAGAAGCAGGAACAAGAGAACTGAAAAGATCACAACTACAGAAAGGTAAAGCTGTATTACTTAATGCTGGTTTAGTAACGTAGTGATTAAACATATTAAGTCTATTTGACTTACATCATTTGTTTACAAAGTTGTAGAATGTATGTTTGGTATGTGTATGGTACATTTCATATTACTTGAGTTTCCATCAATGCCAAAGGGAGAGATTGTTGGACTACAACTGATTTGGAATCTAATTGAAGGATCTGTGATTGCAAGATCACTGAGAAGTTGCTGATTAGATATGTAATATGATTAAATCACTATTATGTTGTCATTGATGTCAACTAGTTTGACATCACTTATCTTGTAAGTTACTACACCGAGACATCTGAAGAAAAGTGGAAAAGAGATGAAGAACAAAGAATTCTACATGAGGAAAGATGTACATGACAGATGAGGATAAGGAACACATTGAGTAACTCATTGATGAGTCTATGACTTGATGATATTGAATTTATTATGTTGCATTCATCTATAATGAAGTATAGAGCTGAAAGACACAAAGTAATGTTGTCGATAAATGAAGCATTTTTAGTATACACCGATGGAGTGTAGTGTATACCGACCGCAGTATTAACCGAGCAGTGTTCACCGATTCATTCTTTGTTAATCAAGTGGAACAGATTGAATTAAATGATTAAGCCATTAGGAATGATGAGCTGGCAAAAGTATAACATCAAGGTAACAAATAATGTTTGTTATGCAGATCAATGGTTGACAAAATTCAAAGAAGATCTAACGGAGAAGATTGAAACGTGTTATTGACACAAGTACCAAGAAAGTTTTAAGCGGCAAAATTTTTGAATGTGATTAAGTGGCAAAATCTGATGGTGGAGGAGAAAATGATTTAGTTGTCTATATAAGAGAACAAAATTTCTTTAGTAAGATGCCGAAAAGAAGAAGAAGCTGTAGGTTTTTCGTGTGAACAAGCTTTCATGCATTCTGATCATACTGGTTAGTGAGAACTGAGTTGGAGAACATTTACCGAGCTACAAAGAGCTATTACTGATGGACAGTAAGTTGATATAGTATTGAAACTGAAGTGAAATATTGATCAGAAGGATTTGTATGGACTAAATATTGATCTGTAATCTGCAATTGAAGTTGTATTAAGGCAGGTCATTTTACTGTTACATATTTAACCATTGTATACAGTCTAAATCTCTTAACCGAGTGGACTCTGAAAGTCTTATGATGTATCATTCATAGAATGAACATTCTTATCCTATCAACCCATAGTGAATGCTAGTTGGATGATAACTTCTAGTCTAAAATCCTCTAATAAGGTCACACCTGACAGTGTGTTTGTAACCTTTAATAGGGTTGGGTCTTAACTAACCTCACTTTAGAAGAGTAAACAATTTTGGGTTGCCCGTCCCAGGTGGTTTTTCCCTTTATAGGGTTTCCACGTTAAATCTTTCGTGTTATGTGTTGATTGTGATATTTGTTTGTTATCATACTTTGCATGTTACATGGTAGATTTGATCGATAAATTGTTTAAGTATTAGACTGGTAATTGATAAAAAGCACAGACAGTAAGAGTTATTTACTCTTATCGACGAGCATAAAGTGAAGAAATTGTTTTGAATTATATATCTTATTTTGGGACACTGGATAACTGATTCACCCTCCCCTCCCAGTTATTCTAACAGGTCAACACACCAAGAATTTGGCCTTGTATCTACCTACCCAACCTCAGATGGAATTAGCCTTACCAATATGGACCGATGAAGGAGAAGAAGCTAAAGTAATTAAATCAGTGTCTTAGTTGATGATGTTAAAGAGAGATCCTTTCCTATAGCTTCAAGAAGAGGATAAAGTAATCACTAACATCTTGCATAATCAGTATGGATCGAACTTAGATTCCTTGGACTGTTCCTCCCATAACTTCTCCCTGCAGCCGTTGAACCCCAATTACCAATTGTCTTCTCTTGCAACTAAAAAAATCTACCACCAGTTGCTTCCCCATGAGATCCAAGTGCCCTCATTAACAGATGCATCTATGATAGAACTGACTAAGCAATTAGAGGTATCTCCTGGCTACTATTTGAATATTAATAGTCAACTTACTCCTTAGCAACAAACATCTTTGACTAAATTACTGAAGGACCATACTGCAACTGTTGCATGGGATTATTAAGAAATGAAAGGCCTAGACCCAAAGCTGTGTACCCATAGGATATACTTGAAGGAAGAAAAACCCCCTATTAGGTAGTTTCAAAGGTGTGTTAACCCTACATTAAGAGAAATAGTCAAGACTAAACTGCAAAAACTGCTCAATGCTAGTTTTATATATTTTATCTCAGATAACTAGTGGGTTTCTCTATTAGTCATAGTTCTCAAGAAAGGAGGTAAGTGGAGGGTGTGTGTTGAATACAGGGAACTTCACATGCCACTAAGAAGGATCACTTCTCCCTTCCATTCATTGACCAAGTCTTAGACTCCTTAGCAGGCAAGAAGTATTTTTCGTTCCTAGATGGGTACAATGGATACAACCAGATTAGGATTCTTCCCGAGGACCAGGAAAAGACCACATTCACCTACCCATGGGGAACTTTTACCTATTCAATTTTTCCTTTTGGCCTCTGTAATGCTCCAATGACTTTCCAGAGGGAATTTATCAACATTTTTCCTAATATCTTTGTATGAAAATATATATGGATGGCTTTACAAAATATGGAGAAACTTATGAGGAGGCTTTGACAAACTTGGGGAAAATTTCTTACAAGGTGTGAAGAACACAACCTGTCTCTTAATAGTGAAAAGTGTTTCATGATGATGCAAGAAGGAGTAGTGCTGGGTCATTATATATCTGCTGTTGGCATCCAAGTTGATCCTACCAAAATTGAAGTTATTTTGAATCTGCCCACACCTACCAAGCAGAAAGATATATTAAGGACTTCAACAAAATGGCCAGTCCCATGTATTCTCTACTCACCAAGGATTTAGAATTCTTATGGACACCAAGATATGATGAAGCCTTCCTATAGTTGAAGTCTATCCTAACTCAGGATCCCGTTCTGCAAGGTCCTAATTGGGCTCCACCATTCCATATTCACACCGATGCCTCATATCATGCAATAGGAGTTGGTTTTGGAAAGAAGAAAGGTATGGTAAAGCATGCCATTTATTTTATCAAAAAAAAAATGCAAGGAGCAGAGTTGAACTAGACAGTCACGGAGAAGGAATCTAGCTATTATTTATGCTCTGAATAAATTTTTCCATTACATCACTAGGTATCAAATATTTGTGCATACTGATCACGCAGTCATAAAATATTTGACTAACAAACCTACTATCACATGAAGGTTAGCCCAATGGCTTCCGCTATTGCAGGAATTTGATATCACAATAGTGGATAAGCCTGGCAAGTCCAATGTAGTTGTTGATTTCCTCTCAAGATTGTAGAATGCAAATGAACCTCATGTAATCAATGAAAAATTTATTGATGACCACCTATTCTCCATTTCAGCTAAGGCCCCCTAGTATGCTGACATTTCTAAGTATTTGGTTTCTCAATAGGTACCTCCATATTTCTCCTCAAAATAAAAGAGTCTTCTAATAGAAAAGAATTTCAACTTTTCATGGATTGCTGATTGTCTGTCTATACTGGTCTTGATCAAATATTGAGGAGATGTGTTAGGGAGGATGAAACTTATGACATCCTCCATGCTTGTCATGATGAGCCTTGTGGAGGGAATTTTGTAGCCAAAAGAAAAATGATGAAGATATTGAACACTGGCTACTACTGGCCAACCCTATATAAGGATGTGGTCAACAATACTAGGAAGTGTGATCGATGCCAACATATGGGGCGACCGACTAAGTCTGATGAAATGCCTCTCTTTCCCCAAGTGGTTTTCACTCCATTTGATAAATGGGGGTTGGATTTTGTTGAGCCCATCAGTCCCTCATCTAAAGACAATTCATATATCCTACTATGCACTGAATACATGACAAAGTGGGTGGAGTTGTGAGCCATGAAGCATGCTCGGGATAACAAGGTAGTTGAGTTTCTATATGAGGAAATATTTACACATTATGGTCTACCTCGAGAATTGGTCACTAATTAGGGTGCTCAATTTACCTCAACATTGATCACTACCCTAATGAATGAGTACAATATTCATCACATAAAATCAAGTCCATACCATCCACAGGAGAATGGTCAGGCAAAAATCACTAACAGGGAAATAGAGGAAATCCTGACCAAAATAGTTCAGATACATAAAAGGGACTAGAGCACCAGATTACTAGAAGTAGTCTAAGCATATAGGACCACATGAAAGACAACAACTAGTTTCACTCCTTTTGAATTGGTTTATGGGAAGAATGTTGTAATGCCCATTGAGTTTGAGCATAAAACCTTACATACAACATTACAGCTCAACATTGATCTTCCTACTACACAACGTGACATGATCCTATAGCTCAACCATCTAGATCAAATGAGGAAAGCATCCCTGCAACAAACTGAGATGGTCTAGTTACAGCACAAAAGTAGAATGATTCACATATCTTGAACAGATAGTTTGTTCCTAGTGACTAGGCTCTTTTGTATGACTCCAAATTTCAGGAGACATAAGGTAAGCTCACTACAAGATGGCTTGGCCCCTATGAAATTTAACATGTTTATGCTAATGGCACAGTTCAACTATCCAACATCAACCCTGTACATTTCAAGTTTTTGGTGAATGGACACAGACTTCGTCTATACCATAAGCCAAAAACAAATGTCAACTTCCTGCGACAGTTTGATATTTCTCCTATCGCAGTCGAACCTCCCATAGCTAATAAAGATCCTACAACTGATGATCTTCTTGTAGTCAACGGACCTCCTCCAACTGAAGATCTTCCTACAATCGATGGACCTCCTCCATCTGAAGACTCTCCTACAACCAATGAGAGTAATTACTTCCTTTGGTCATCTCTTTGACTCTACACAAATGCAACCAAAACAAAATTTTAGTTTACCATGAAAATATCTTTTTTCATAATATAGCAGCCATCACATTATATCCCATTACCTTTTTCTACCATATTCATTCATCTATCACATCATCATTGCGCCAGTTATTACTTTTTTCTTGGCCCACATTATCCGATCTTTCCAGATTTGGGTATTTAAAGGTTTTTATACTCTAGAGTACACATTCATTTATTGTTTAAAATATTTTTTTACTTAATTTGACATCATTATCAGTTGCATCATAATTAATTTAGTGATTCATCCAAGTACTACTATACTTACAAACCAAGTATGCATGGACACTTGCCCCATTTTTCATGGGGGGCAGTCCATTCGGTTGTGTGTTGCAATAAATACCCTTGCTTAAATATTCCATTATTTATTTGCAAAGTTGTACTACATAGTCATTTCGACTAGTTGATTTGACAACTCACTGCATAGGAAATTCCCTAATAGCCTTGTTTTTAAAATCCAAATTTACAGCTCCAGTCTTTCCATTTTTTTCAAAATACCTCTGCCATTTGTCCAGACTACCCATTAAATGAACTAGAAAGCTCAATGGGTTGATCATCCAGCCCTGGATCAACAGAATATAGGGTAAAAGAACATTGTTATAACAAAGGGTAGAATTGTTGGGAAGGTAGTTGGAGTTGAAAGGATTAGGAGTTTTTAAGGTTACAAAATTTCTCAACATCAGAATGGGTGGGCAACCCATATGACATGACCTAGAAAATCATACATCCTTGTTGCAAGATTAGGCCAGCGTCCAAATTTTCAACCGGATAGGCTGGCTTACATATTTTGTGAGGTTATGTGGTTATGACGAGGCTGTAGCACTGGAATTTTTGCAAACCTACAATAATGGGTTGCCTACATGAAAGAGTTGTGAGTAGAGGCTTCTAAAGTACAAATTACAGAAGTTTCTGGACTTCCTACCATTGGAGAAGCCTTTCCACATGGGCATGATACATAGACAACTTGAGCTAAATTTTCTCTGCCCACAGACACTAGACTGGAATATAGTAAATAGGGTGCCAAAAGAACATCTCTTCCAGGTAAGTACCCTTTATTAGCAATTCATATTATAAGGTACATTATCTGTGAGAGACGGTTTTCTTTTCTTGCATGCCATACATTTGAAGATTTTGAGTCATTTGCGACATGGTTTCCTGGTAAATGTACCCAATTTTCTTTATTCCCTGTTGAATTTGAGTTTTGAGGAAGTTGGGAAGGGGAGGCATAATGCTGTTACCCACCATGGGTCAATAAGAATCTTGGTGGAAAGGTCCCCGCGAGATGCCTCTCCCATGACCTGGGATGAGTTTATCGCAACACCCCATTTAAAATTGCACGGTGAAGGACCAAGACCCATAATTCAAGAAGAGAAGGGAAATATCCCTAGTGAGGCCATTTCTAAAAATGTTGAGTCTACTATTCTAGATGAGTCTCATGAAAACCCTTCTCCTTCGGGAGATGATAAAGAAAATGTGGCATCTGATAATCCAAACCCTAAACTAGGGGGCGGTGAAACTAAGGTTTCCACATATTTCCAAAATCCAAGGATAGAGCAGAGTCTCCAGAAGAAAGAAAAGGGAAAAGTAAAAATGGCCGACAATGTTATATATAGATGACACCTTTGTTCCTCCTACAATTACTGTTCCTCTTGCAGCCACTCCTGTCACAAAGAAAAGGACCTTGTAGAAGTGTCGTGTAACACTAGTTGACACCCCACCATGGTGAAGTGTTCGTTTGAACACAAAAAAAATAGAAAAGGAATCACCTGCGATGACCAGTTCTACCCCTGATGTTCCTATTGAGGAACCCCTAGAGGAACAACTAAAAGCAGACAACCCATTTGCAGGGTGTCATGACGTGATGAAAGAGGGTCCTAAAACCAAGAATCCAGACAAGGAAATAGAGAACAAAGAAGTAGGTTCCATCGAGAAACCAAGAAGAGGTAGCAACAAAGTAGGTTCCACCGAGAAACCAAGAAGAGGTAACAATCCAATCCCTCACCATTGACTATGTTACAAAAAATGCAATATGAAAAGTCAATGTGGGACTTGGAAAGGGACAAATTGAAAAGGGAAATAGGAAGAAAACACCAGGAAATTCAACTTCTGCAAGGGAAATTAGATTTGGTCACAAAACTAAGTCCTAAACTAATAGAATGCAGACCACCTCCTAGGGTCTATGCCTTGTGTTTAAAAGAGCAGTTTTTAATGTTTAAATCAAACAGGGGAGTTGAGCAATCAATCAAACTTCCCCTGCATCCAGAAAGTGGCTCTCCCCATAGGTTATACTATGATTGGATGGAAATAGTCCATGGACTATAGGACTCAACACAAAGAGAGAGGATCCTAGGCAACTAAGAACAAGTTTTTGTAGAGTTTGAGAGACTCTCGTTATCAGAAGGGAACATGGCAGCAGAAGGACTAAGGAAAAGATGGGGTAGGTTAACAATGGCATTAAAGAAGGCAAAGCCTCATAGTCTCATCAATATTTGAGCTGCAATGCAATGAGTTCAGTGGTATATATGCCTGGGATGACAATTGCGACCTGAGAAATGGTTACCTCTTACCTTGCAGTCTCCTCTTCTCTTATGGCCATTATACAACTATATGGACAATGAGGTGGATGAAAAGTTAGAGTCAAGTCAACATATCAAAATGGAGCAGACAAATAGATTCTACTAGCATGTGTGCAGCTCTATGAGTGGCGAGACTCAGAAAGGGAATCTTTGGGTGCTCGCAAAGATCTAAAATTTCTTAGCGCTTGAGGACCGACACTAGTCTTGGTAGGGGGAAAATGATAAAGCATATTAATTCCATATTTTAGATACCCTAGGATAGCTTATGCTAGGTCCTTTTTCCTTTTTTGATCATATTTTCTCAAAGACTTTATGCTCAGTTCTGCTATTATGTGGCATTCAACCACTAGACTTCTGCTATGGTTTTAAACACACTTAATATGCTATACTTGGATGGATATGCTATGTTACTTACTTTGAAATTATTATTATGTCTTTATAAGTAAATTAGTTGTTTGAACATAAATAATGCATGCATGTTTTGGTGTTTATTACCATAAATGTCTTTATCCTACTATCTGAGGTGCAACACATCAATATAGAAACCGTTGTCTTGACCAGGTGAAACATACCCATGCACTGGATGCTCGACCTAGTCTTACAGTAGACTCCAATGAAGAAATAATAGCACAACACCAGCAAGTGATTTTCGGGTGATCAAGGTGGTGTATACACCTAAAAATGGTCATCTAGACTATTAGCCCCTTTTGCTAAATCATAAATTTCTTATTCTTGATCAAATCCTAGTTCTATCATTTATTCGATTATTTTCTATGGGCTAACCATTTTATCCTAAGTCTTTATTTATTTAAAAGGAATATTTCCTCCCCTTTTAATAAATAAAAAGCCCCCACTTTTCCTCTTATCCTAAGTTGCACAAATAAAGCATTATTCTTATTTATAAAAAGAGAAAAAGCACTTTTTGTCTCATATGGACACAAAAGTCAACTCCTATTTTCTCATTGGAGGATACTTGTGCACATGGATTGCTCCTCTTTCAAGCTCCACCATTGATTAAATCTTTTGCCTCTTAATCTCTATGGTCCATTCCTTCTCATTTCCTTTAAAAGAAGAGCTCTCTTCTTCATTCTAGATCCCCAACTTTTTATGCTAATATTATGCTGCAGGTTTTCTAGGTCACTTTGGAGCTTTTGAAGATTTGGAGCATTCTTAGCATCTACATCTCATTCTTGCATTCTACATCTCATTCTTTCATTCTTAGCTTAGCTTCATATTTATGCTTTCTTAGATTAGCTTTATTTCTATGCTCTAGATTAGCTCACATAGATTAATTAGCTTGGGTTGTAACACTTGCATATTTCCTTTCATAGCTTAGCTTGCATTTCCATTTCTAGCATAGCATTGCATTGCATTTTCATTCTTGATTCTTGAGGATATTGGCATTCTTTCCCTTGTCTTCATTGAATCTCTCATTGCATGGTTTACTAGCAAGGTTATAGGCTAAATAGCTCTAGCTGAGAGCATTCTTAAAAACCCTTGCACTCCATGCCTAGGGAGCTATGGATCGATTTGTGAGGGCTCATTCTTGAGTTTCCTTGCATGTAATGATCCATAGAAGTGTGACACATTTATAGCACACAGGTGGAAGCCATCGAGCAAGGACTGAGACAATGTAATGAACTCTCTAAAGAAATCTAGGAGAGAGTGGGAAGTTAGATTTGTTGTTGAAGTGACTCTTTCCTCTTTTCTAGATCTATTCTATTTTCTATTTTATAGCTTTCTTCCTTTCTATTGGTAGTATTGTAATAAAAGCTCCACCTATTTTCGTGGTGTGATTAGTTAGCTGTTAGAAGTTTTCTCTTTAAATAAAGCCCCACTCCTACATGAGAAGGAGGGCGTTATCAATTTATTTGCAATATAGTTTCATTCTGTTGTTAACTGGTTTCCATATATCTCTGTACTCATTTATTCAATTAATGAGCAAATGAAGTATTGAGATTTAACTTTGTGTAACTAAGTGTTTGGGTACTCATCCAAGGGGTCCCACTTGGTGAGGAATCCATTGTTAGTTAGACTCATTTTAATTAAGTTCACTTTCCCGCATTTCTATTATTTTAGTATTAGTGTTGAACTATTTCTGTAGCCAAAGCCACAGGTTAGCGATCGCTTCATGCAACCAAAGTGGCAGAGCAACTAAAGCATTATAGCTTAGTTTGCAAGTCTTCATATTTTTCTAGCATCTTCACTTCTGCAATTTCCATTCTAGTATTTTCTTTTTTGCGGCTATAGTTTAGTTTCCTTTCAAGCATTTACTTCCTGCAGCCATAGAATAGTTTCCTTCTAGCATTTGTTTCCTACAACAACTGTAGAATGTGTGGTTGAGTAGTACTTGGTGCATATATCTTGTTGACCTATTTCAAGTAACACGTCCCTGGGTTGACATATTAAATAAGTTTTTATAAGGAGGATAAACTACTCGGTTGGATATCCAATCCTTGAGTTCTAGATTATGCCTAGTTTCTGAGCCTTTATAAAAAGCGACCAGGGGGAGTTAGAGTAAAAGGTTATTTAACTTAATTTAATTATATTGATTAATAAATTAAGTCACCTTTTTCTATTTTCACTTAAGCTAAATTTAGGAATCTTTTTAAGGCATTTAATAATTCTTTTATTTTATACATGGATCCTTTAGGGTTTGCATTAGGGTTTTTGATCTACTTTATTAATGATTGATCTCATTATAATAACCCATTTTAATTAATTCAATTCTCATTTATTCCTTCAATTCTAATTCTTCATGCACTTTCCTATTTGAGGATTTTATCTTGTATGAGGTAGGTTAGTTGTATGCAGATGATTATTGAGCTTGTGGGAATTTACCAATCTTGAATTCTAACAAACCACCTTGGCCATTGTATTAAAAATTTAATATTTTTAGATTGAATCTTGGGAGCATCCTATGAAATTTCACATGGCATGGAACATTCACTTTAGTTGAATCAAAGCCTCCACCTAAGCCTATGCTTCACTTATTTGCCTTGTCAGTTTTTTTATCCGAATTCATAATGATGTGGATTGTTTCAATTCAACATGTATGTGCGTAATGGAGATGTTCTCCCTATGCACACTTGTCTCACAAATATGCAGTTTGAAGGTGGCCATTAGAGTGTTACACTTGCTATTTCTAGTAGTAAAATACCTCCTCTTACATGCCACTAATGTTGAGATTCTTCTAGGTTGGTTTTTAGCTTTCTCTTGGCTTTATTTTGGATCTTCTTATTGACTTGGACAATCTCTTGGAAATTCTTACACTCCTCTTGATTATTGCCACAACTTGTTATGGTTTTGTTTCATCCATCAACTCACTATCACCATCGACATTGACACTCCAACTCTTCAAAGCATCCACTTATTGTCTTTCTAGTGAGCTCCAACTTCTTCGCATCAAAGGTGAGTTACTTCCATCTTATATGCATTCAATTTCATGGTCCTTGAAGTAGTATATTGATAGTATTATTTCTTCTATCATTTATCTAATATTAATTATTGAATATGTATTGATCTTGGCTATCTATGGAGATGGAAATGAAAAAAACAAGGGTCAAAATTTGGTAGGCCTCTAAACAACCCCAACATTTTCTTTGTCCTCTTTGTGTGTGGATTTTGAGAGGAGAATGGAGTAGTTGGCTAGAGGTCTTCATCAATGGTGGATGTAAGGACTTCCTCTACTTTCTCTATCTTTAAAACTTTATATTTCTAATTATTTTACGTTACCTATCATTATTTCATGTTATTTAGCATACTGTTTATTAATAGTTGACCTTTTACCTTTCTAGGTATGACTTTTGTACCTTATCTATAAATGACATGTGCATATTGTACTAGTGTCCCAAATCCACAAATTCTTCCCAGTCTTGTGCGTGCATCTTGGACAGAAAGCTCACAAAGCCTATTAGTCCCTCTTGATGACTCATCCTTCTAGCTCCTCTAGTCAGATTATTTTTTTTATCATCTCATACTATTAAGTTATTTATATATTTTTATTATATGTCTAGTTGGCCGTTATTTAATTCAATTGATCTTTCTATCTCACTAGAGTGCTAGTAAAGTGAGGAAGTGTTAGGCCATTTGCCCCTTGAGATTTCATCATCTTGGAGAGTGTCAACTTACCTTCTCTATAGTAAGGAGTGAAACAAATTATTGTGCTCATTTTGAATCGATTGATGATTATTTAATAATCATTGTACTATAGATTGATAACAACATTTATTAAAAATAAGAGTATGATTAAGAAGCTCAAAACTTATCTTTTTGGTGCTTTATTAAATATATCTTGGGAATGGAAATTATTAAAAGCCAATTTCACAAAGAGCTTTGGCTTAGTCAATGCAAGTAAGTATGTGGAGGTTAATTTGTAATAGTTTTCTATAGTATTGGAGTTATATTTGGATCGGTATCCTAAGTTAGATGATTTTGATGATATGAATAATCTTCCTAAGTCTTGTAGCCTAATGTATGCAATGAGTCCCATAATTGACCTTGTTTATCTTATTTTCCTTGTTTTATCCTATACTTACCATGACATTCCACATGTTCTAATTACAATACTTATAACTTTTTCGGATGTTTTAATTTTAAAGAGTGATATATATGTTATGATGATAAATGAATGTTACAAGTTATGATTTATATGGAATGTTATGGGTTTTTGATGTTAGTAATGATAGTTAATGTGAATGATTCTTTTAAGGAAAAAACATGTAGGAATATAGCTCAACTTTTAACCCGCAGTTGAAGGGTGATTAGCCATAGAAATTTCATCCCCTATAGTTGAAAAGGAAACAATCGTGAAGGCAATGGTCGATGAGGCAGTTGCCATGGAGAAACAATCAAAGAATGCATAACAATTCTTGTTTTTAATATTTAGAGCAACCTAACAAAGGGGATGACCCTTACACAATCAAGGCCCGAAGGTAAAATTAGAGGCCATCGATAACACATAGACAACATAATCAATGCTGGGTAAAAGATAGAACACCTCAAACGAAATCAAAGGCTAGGAGCCCCTCAAACGAAATGCCAAATTCACATTGCAAGAGAAGATGAGTGAGTGTTTGAAGAACAATTATTCCTATACCGTCGAATAATTGTCCAGGAGATGCTATCCTTAAGATCCCCAACAAAAGAAACTCCACTAGAGTAGCTATCTGTTAACCTAATTTTCGAACCTGACTAAATTTTAAATTTCTAATACTCCTCATTCCCCATAGGTGGTAACCTTGGTCTGCCTCTGCATATTTTATTTAATATCCTTCAATGATCCGTCAAAAAGGCAATACCGTGCATATATCAATATTTACCAAGTAAGAGGTTTGGTCAATTCCTTACATTTTTAAAGCTGTGTTTGGAACCGCCATGGTCGCTTCCAAAGCCAAACATGTGGGAACCCCCAATGGATATTATCTCATGGCTAAGAACAATGTGCAAATGTTTTATAGGCATTGAGAATTTCATGCATAACGTCAGATGGAGAATATAGTCTGTGAACTTTATAGAGGTACCCGAATTGAGTGAATAGTTCACCAAAAGAACAGCCACATATCCAAACATCTTTTCAAGCCAACATGGAAAACCTTTGAAGCCCGTTGCATAGTCGGGAAAGTCGGGACTTTCTCGAACTATGGAGCCTAAGAAATAAGTTTTCCTATTTTTTGCGACTCCCTGACAATATTACAAATGTAATTCTGAGTATTATCGGGTGATATGTATGGTTCTTGAACTCACTAAATGTCCGACTTGTTTCAAAGGCACTTACAAGCCCAACCAAGCATATGGAAAAGTGTTTGATCAATTTTGTGTATTGGTATCTAGTGATGATAGTTTTTACTTACAACTGGTGGCGCAAAGGTTGCATTGAGCTTACGACGAATGGTTAAGTTCAAGGAGGACATCACCTTCTTTGGAGTCAGGCACTTCATACAATTCGAGAACCTTCTTCAAGTCCTGGACTAGTTCAACTGTCCAGGTTCTGTCCTGACTAGCGAACCCCAATCCATAGAGATGATCGTTGTCTCACATCCATGCCAATGCGAAATAAAGAATAGGCATCCATTCAAGCACAAAAGGAGAAATGGATATTGTTTGTTGGCATTTACGCAAAACAAGAGTTATAGACAAAGCACCTGAATTATTCGATATAATTCCTCAAAGTTTTATCATATCACGGAATGCAATGGTACAAATGATGCATGGTTACTCCACAAAGCTGATATTGGCATCACGAATGGAATTTTTGGGACAGGTTGTGAACATTTTTCAAGGCTCGACTATATGCTTTTATGTTATTCATTAGTGCATACAAGGAGAACCACTGTTATTATATTTTAAGGTGGAAAGTGTTTTAAAAGTTTGAGGGTAATTTTTGTTTCCAAGCAAAACACAAAGATCCCGACCACTAAGTGAATCGACATGCATGCCAAATGCAAAATCATAGAAGAGCATTCAAATGATTGGAAGGAGGAGAATGTGTCGAAAGTGACAAGTACTCTAAGAGGGCGAGGGGGTGAAACAGAGTTCGAAAATTCTCAAACCTTTATGTGTGACAAAAACTTAAAAGACAGACTAAAATAAATGTATAAGAAAATGCAGCCAATCAAGAAGTTAAGTCTGTTTTCAGCAATCAAAAAAATTACATATGAGCATAACATATGAATTTGTGAAAAGATCATTTAGAGCAATAAGCTTAATCAGAATGAAAGTATCAGAGCTTTAAGACATTAAAACATGACAGACAGTGTGCTGAGTGGAAACCCTCTTAAAACCAAACTAGGTTTCGTCATAGGGAAAAAACCATTCCGTTCCTTTTATTAATATGAGCATCAACCCATACATCTAATTTAGCAGCACTTACTGCAAGGAGCTTCAATCCCTGATAGTTTTTACAATTTCAAGAGGAGATTCATGATAACATATTTACACAAACTTGCAACTATATTATCACCACTCCTATTTATTACAACAAAAGATTTTTCAATAGTCTCACTGAGATCTATTCTGATGAAGGGTGCTCCCCTTAATACCACAAACACATAACAGAAATAAAGAAACAACAACAACATGCAAGAACAGAAAATTGGCTTCTTATTATCTCCACAAATGTGGAATTACAAACTTTCAGAATTACAATATGCAAAGCCACATGGGCATTCCCTTACAATATTCTGTAGGACAAAGCCTCGAACTATTACCCAGATCTACTATCCAGAACTATTCTGAACTGCCTAAGACAATAATACAGCCTTCCTTATATAGGCAATTATCCACCGCCTGGGAAGGTTCCAGAATTTTAGCCAATAAGGCCGACCAAACTTAGAATTATTTTATTTTACATTTTATTACATCATAGTCGGGTCAAGATAACCTTTGAAACCCGAACAGAAATTTTGAAGAAAATTATTTTTCGCCATTTCAGGTGGCCCAACTTCCGAAGACCATAAGTCATCACCAGTTGACCCGATCGGCTATTATAACCCCATTTCAGAAATGCCACGAAGCGCTCTACAAATTTGACCAGTGCAAGCGCCCTTCACCCAAATTTTTGACCTCATCTGGGGCCTCTAAAGCCTTCAAAACCGAGTTCAAAGTTTCTGTACCCTGCTGCCAATACCGAAAATCTTCAATATCTTCCAATATACACTTGATCTGGCAATGAAACTTTACTGGCAGGCTTACATGACCAAAATGAACCTCCAAGAAAGAAATCAGATCATTCTGAGCACATACGAAAATTACCAAAAATAGTAACTTTCCATAAATAGCAGCTCTGCACAAAATAGCCCTTATTGAATATAAAAATAGAAATATTTTTGGGTGATGCAAGATTGCTCTTACACCCAGGATGCTCCTGCATCATATTCAAAGAACTTTTCTTTCCTTTCACTGCACGAATTCACACCATTCTCAATACCCTTGTATCTATATATATCCCTTAAGAATAATAGATACATATATAAGAGCATTAACTATACTCTCCAACTGTTAACCTTAGGTTAAGAATCCTGTTCAACCACCCGTTTAGGGTTTAGATAAACAATGCTTTTACATAAAAATGAAACTCTGCCTTTACCACATTTTGGCTCATAACCTGTAAGAGGGTTTGAAGAAATTTTAATTAAAAAACCATGAGCTCTGAAAAACTTTGTGTTCATAAATTTTCCGTTTGAAGCTTGTAACCAAAACATGGTTAAAAACATTTTTTTAATATAATCAATGAAAACAAAACAACAATTCCTTTCAAGAAATGAAAACTGAAACTATTATTTCAAAATTGCTTTTTAACTATTCGAATCAAACCACTTTCAACCGTTTCTTTTTAAATATTTCAAAGATTGAAATTCTTTTGGCATACTTGTATCCTGCAGAATAGAAATAGTTAGCTGTTTACTTAGGACAACTAAGAAACTTGCCAATTCTTTCTATTTTCAAAACTACAATCAAAATGATCCTTATGCTTAGTAGATCAACATACTCGAAACTCATAATGATTCATTTATTTTGTAATAGGTGAGAAGAGCCCAAAATGATCCTGTGACAACACACGGTGTGGTTTGACGAAGAAGAACAAAATAATGCCTTTTGAAAAATGAACAATCATTTTAAATCCTCAATAATCCTCATTTGACTAAGATAAATATCATTTGAAATCCACTCAACTCACGTGAGTTTGGAGCATTATAATAATAGATCCTTTTAATCACAGGTCAAGTATCGTCATCACTTGAGTCATATTTAAACAACCACATGTTTAATCATCCCACATGTCATTAAGGACAAACAAGTCAACAAACTCCCCCTTTGTCCTTGATGGAAAAAATTTAACCACCATGAACAAGAGAGAAGAGATACTCAAGGGTGTCATTATCAAATTTGATATGTCATTGAGAAAACCACTGTATTATGAACTTGTGAAGCTCAAACAGAAATTGACTTTCATATCTTTGAGAACCAATCATTCATCATAGCCTGAAACCAATACATTGTATATCAAACCTGTGAGATAGAGTTACAAAGATTCACTGCTTATGCAATCTTGCCAATTGGAAAGTAACTATCAAAGTCAGACCATAACCCAGAATGATAGAGCAACCATGAATATGCCATCATACATAATGTGTCACAAAATTATCACAACAGAACAATATTAATCCCATATTAGCAAATCATCAGAAATGTGATAGAACCATGATCCAATACCTTCACCAATACTGATTGAGACCAGTATCAAGATGCAAAATCAAGATGTATCACCATGATCAGTATCAACGATGCCAAGATACCAAATTCAAATATATCAATATTAATGCCAAGGTATCAAAAAATATCAATGCCAAGTGTAACCCATACTGTTCCAAATATACCAAAGAATATCACTGAAACAATCATCATGCCATACTCTGTATGTATCATAAACTGTGTAAAATTTCAAAACTCCCAAAATCATATTCTGTGACCTGAATGCCAACTGAAAGAATACCAATTAAAGAATCAAACCTGCCAAGAATCAAACTGTCACCAAAGATTGGTGAACCAACTACTTGTAACAAACCACTATTAAGAACCAAGAAAAAAATATCAAACATCAGATCTAGTATCCCTGTCTCAAAGTATCAACCTCTAAACACCTGTGTCAAAGTACCTATTCAAACTATATCAAAATACTTGTACATCTGTTTCAAACCCAATTTTAAAATACCAAAATACCAATTTCAAACCCAATGTAAATAAAAAAGTCAAACTCAAATTACTCCCCCTTTTTGTCATCAAGGACAAAGAGAGCCTTTATGGGAGCATGTAGGGAAGCTCCCCCATACCCAAGATTGATCAAGCTGTAAGGAAGGATTGAGAAAAAACTCCCAATTGGTCACGCAAACAAGAAAATGTTTCCTTTGGTAGAGCCTTAGTAAAAATATCTGCAACTTGGGCTTGTGAAGATACATGAATTAGAGTGATTTCATTTGAAGACACTTGATCACGTAAAAATTGTAATTTTATAGCAACACATTTGGTATGGGAATGCGTCACAAGATTTTTAGAGATTTGAATAATACTGGTATTATCACAAAATACAAACATAGGCTTTGAAGCTAAGATACCCAAATTTGCAAGTTGATAGGACATCCACAACATTTGAGTAAAACACGCTGTGGCTGCAATACATTTAGATTTAGTAGTTGACAAGGTTACACATTCTTGTTTCTTGCTACGCCATGCAACCAATCAGTCGCCAAGGAAGAAAGCATCGCCACTAGTGCTGTGTTGATCATCAACACAACCTCCCCAATCAGCATTAGCATACCCCATTAAAGTGAAATCATCACTTTTGGATACAATAATCCAAAATCTAGAGTACCTTGAATGTACTTGAAAATCTATATCACAACATTTAGGTGAGATTGTCTAGGAGCATATTGATATCTTGAAACTAAACACACAATTTGCATCAAATCAGGTCTGGAAGTTGTAAGATGAAGTAAGTTGCCTATCATGGAATGATATTCATGCTAATCAACAAGAGGTGACTCATCAATTTTGACCAATTTACATCCGATTTCCATAGGTGTACCAACAGGGTTACACTGATCCATTTGAAACGTTTTCAACATTTCTTTAGCATAATTAATCTGTGAGATAAATAATCCATGTTCAAGTTGAGAGACTTGAATACCCAAGAAGAAAGTTAATGAGCCCAACATAGACATTTCAAACTTAAACTCCATAATTACTGAAAAAATTTGTGATAATTGATCATTAGTTGAACCAAATATGATATCATCCACATAAATTTCAACAACAAAGAGATTACCATTTTCAACTTTAGTATATAAGGTACTATCCACACTGCCTTTAATAGTAAAACCTTTTGAAATTAGAGGTGAGTCTAATCTAGAATACCAAGCACGAGGTGCTTGTTTAAGACCATAAAGTTCATTTTTTAGTTTATACACATGATCTAGATGTTCAAAAGATTCAAAACCTTCTAGTTGCTCCATATATACTTCTTCTTCCAAATAACCATTTAAGAAAGTTGTTTTAACATCCATTTGGTAAACTGTAAATTTGTTATATGAAGCATAGGTAAGAAACATTCTGATGGACTCTAAACAAGCTACTGGAGCAAAAGTTTCACCAAAATCTATCCCTTCTTGTTGAGCATAACCCTTACACACAAATCTGGCTTTGTTTCTTACAACTTTCCCTGATCCATCTAACTTATTTTTGAAAACCCATTTGCCTCCTATTACATTTTTATCATCTAGTCGAGGAACAAGTTCCCATGTTTCATTTTTTTCAATTTGATTGATTTCATCTTTCATTGCATTTAACTAGGATTGATCATTTAAGGCCTTAGAAATATGTTTTGGTTCAAAATCTATTATAAGACAAAAATGCTCAGCCATCTGAGCTTGCTCTAGCTATTTTGTTTTTCCACGAGTTAAAATACCAACATTTTTATCACCAATCACAAGAGTTTCAGGATGTCTTTTAGCAATTATTCTAGAAGGTGTTTTCTGAGGTATATCTACTTTAGAATTAAAAATTTCCTCTTGTTTACTTGAACTAGTTGCAACTGATTTAGTGACAACAGGTTCATTTGATGATGAGGCATTTCCAAGTTCTAAATCAGATTCTTCTTCAACATCTTGAATTTGATTTCTAACCATATTGAGATTTTCATCAAATATCACATTTATAGATTCAACAATCTTATTCAAGCATTTATTAAAACACTTATATGCTTTACTATTTGAAGAGTAACCTAGAAAAATTCCTTCATCATATTTGGATTGAAAACTATCTAAAATTTTAGAATCATTTTTAATGAAACACTTGCATCCAAATATTCTAAAGTGTTTAACAAATGTTGTCTTTCTGTGCCAGAGTTCATAAGGCGTACATTCAATTCTTATTCTAATTTGAACTTTGTTTAAGATATAAACTACTGTATGAACAACTTCTTTCCAAAATTTTTCAGATAGATTGGATTCATTAAGCATAGTTCTGGCCATTTCTTTTACAGTTCTATTTTTCCTTTCTAAGTTACCCCATTCTGTTGAGGTATACGAGCAACATAGTATTGTCTTTTAATTCCATGTCTTTTACAATATTTAATAAAATCCTGAGAAGTGAATTCACCTCCCTTGTCTGACCTTATACATTTTAATTTAAGATCAGATTCTTTTTCAACCATTTTCCAAAAAAAATTAAGTCTAGCAAAAGCTTCTAACTTATGTTTCAGAAATGTTACCCAAACCATTCTGGTATAATCATCCACAAATAACATAAAGTATTTTTCTCCATTCATTGAATGAGTTTTAGTTTAACGACACAGATCTATGTGAACCAATTCTAATGGTATGGAGGATAAAAATTCTTTAGTTTTAAAAGATGACTTAGTTTGTTTACCTTTCACACATTCACTGCAGACATAATTAGTAGGTCTACTAATCAGAGGTAATCCTCTAACATTTTCATGTTTTCTAATTCTAATTAGGTTATCAAAGTTTACATGACCCATCCTTTTATGCCACAACCAATTTTCTTCTACATGACTCATTAAAAAAATGCCCGTATTTTGTTCTTGACTAATAGAATCAGATAGATTGTATATGTTACATAGTGTCCTGAAACCATTTACAACTGTTTTACCTGATTTCTTCTTGATAACACACCCATGAGAGTAAAAAATTACATGATACCCACTATCACAAATTTGACTAATGCGTAGTAAATTATACTTTAAACCTTCAACATAGTAAACATCATGCATCATAGTATCTTTGTTTATCATAACTGTTCTTGTTCCTATTATATAAAGACTAGTGTTATCACTGAAATTAACAAAACCTCCTGAGTGGTTTTTTAACTCTGAAAACTTGTTTTTGTCTCTTGTCATATGGTGGGAACATCCACTATCTAAGATCCAAATGGCACATTTTGTAGAAATGAGAGCTGTTTGAACAAGCATAGACTGTTCTAGTTTTAGTCTCCACACCATAACAATTTTCTGAAATGTTTTGCAATAATTTGCAGTATGACCAAATTGATGGCATTTAAAACAGTTTGTATTTATTAGAAAACCAAAAGACTTTTTGTGACCAAAAGTAGGAATTCTGAGAAATCTGCAAGTATTTACTTTATGCCCAAACATTCTACAATAATGACAATAGCCATGAAAAAACCTATCATTTGAAAATTAATTTCTGTTTGCTGCAAACAAATCCTGATTTAAATTTTCACCATTTTCAGTAGTAGTTTCATTTTGTTTTTGACTCTCAAAAGTATACACCTATTTTTGCAATTTGCTGTTTTATTGTTCTTTTTCTTCAATATGATGTCTTTGAGTTTCAATAATCGTACTTGTTGTATCTAAATCAACCTGTAAAACTTGATTTGTGTTCTCATAAGAGAGTAAAAGGTTTTTTAATCTTTTGACCTCTTGAAGAGCACAAAGAAGCTCTTCTTCAAAGTTCACATCTTCTATTTCAAGATCAGCAGTTACTTCAAGTTTTAGTTTTCCAAGTTCAATTTCTGTCATAAATAGTGTTTCACTATCTTCACACTTTGAGTCACTTGACTCATTTTCTGAGTCTTCTTTAGACATAAGACTCTTCTTTTTAAAGTTATTAAACTTCTTGTTTGGATTCCAAGGTTTTTTAAATTTTTTTTCAGAGTTATCTTCAGCTTTAGTTAGATCCATATAAGGACATTTTGCTGCAAAATATCCTTCTTTTCCACAGCTGAAATATTTAAATGGAAGTTTTCCTTGATACTTATTTCTAATATTTCTAACTAACAAAGCTTCAAAAGAATCAGATAGTTCAGATTCACTGTTTTCATTTTTCTCAACTTTAAAGGTTGTTTCCTTAGAAGTGGAAGGTGTACTTCCAATTCACATTTCATAAGCAACAAGTATAATTTGAAGTTTAAGCACAATCATAGTGGAAAATTGTTTCTTTTCTTCTAGAGCAAGCATTTTGGTTCAAATTTTTGTAATAAAGTTCTAATAACTTTAGCAACCACATCATACTCTTCTACTTTCTCACCAAGTCCTTTACGTGCATTCACAATTTCATCAACACGAAGACAGTAATTTTCTGCCGATTCATCATCATTCATTTTTAAAGCATCAAACTGTGTCTTTAAATTAATCAGTTTAGATTCTTTAACCTTAATATCACCTTGATAGATAGATTCAATATTTGTGGATACCTCATTTGCTGATTTGAAGTACATAACTTTAACAAATACCTCTTTTGATAATCCCCATAAAATAGCAAAGCATTCTCTTTTATCTAGTTCAAACTTGGTCTTCTCATTTGCATCAGTAGGTACAATAGATGGTACAATATATTTGTTAGATACAACATCCCACATCCTCACATCAAGAGAATTAATAAATGCTTCCATTTTGACTTGCCAAAAAGTATAATCTATGCCGTCAAATAAAGGGGCTCTAGTAAGTGAGGCACCTTCGGCTTGAGACATTTTTACTTTCAAATAACTACAATCAGTCCTAGGGAAGACCTAAAAGGACCCTACTCTCTGATACCAATTGTTGAAAGTGATAACTACTCTGAGAGGGAGAAGGGGGTGAATCAAAGTACGAAAATTCTCAAACCTTTATGTGTGACAAAAACTTAAAAGATAGACCAAAATAAATCTGTAAGAAAATGCAACCAAGCAAGAAGTTAAGTCTATTTTCAGCAGTCAAAAAACTACACATGAGCATAATATATAAATTTGTGAAAAGATCATTTAGAACAATAAGCTTAATCCGAATGAAAGTATCAGAGCTTTAAGACACTAAAACATGACACACAGTTTTTGTGTTGAGTGGAAACCCTTTTAAAACCAAACTAGGTTTCATCATAGGGAAAAAACCACTCTGTTTCTTTTTTAATTTAAGCATCAACCCATACATCCAATTCAATAGCACCTACTACAAGGAGCTTCAACCCCTGATAGTTTTTACAATTTCAAGAGGAGATTCATGATGACATATTTGCAGAAAACTTGCAACTATATTATCACCACTCGTGTTTCTTACTGTATAGGATAAAATATGGATGGGGTCCTAGAACAATGGTTTGCACTTAAAAGAGACCCCAAAACCAATATTTTACACACATGAAATTATATTGATATGGAAAATAATTAAAGATGATTAATATTGAAATGAAGAAATAAAGGTACTTACCTCCAAAAAAATTTGGTTGAAAACCCTGTCAGATGGTCTCAGAAACTGTTGATTTTCATAATCTTGAATAGAAACTGCGAGATCTACAAAACCCAAAAATATTTTTCTTTTTTGAGGGAGGTCGACTTTGACCCATATAGCGAGGCACAATCTTACCCCCCACTAAAGGTCGCCCTTGACCCAAAATAGCTCTGACAAAAATTTTGTTCTTGGATCCTAAAAGTTTGGCGAAAGGGGTATCTAGATCTGCACTTTAATTTTTTGTCCCACACCTGTACCTTGCTTATGTTGAAAACCCTTGTGAAGAATTCGAATCCTTGAATCCACAAGTATGGACGCTCGAAATGAATGTAGAATTGAATGTAGGATGTCTCAAATAAATTGTCTTTAGATCTTCAACACCAATCTTGAATGGATCTTGGAATAGGAAGAGGCTTGAATAAATGAATCTTCAACAAGAGGGCTCCATAGAGCTTGAATCCTTGAATGGTTACTAATGGATCTCCTTGATGAATTGAATGCTTGAATGCTTGATCTTCTTGCTTGAGAGCTTGAGAGATTATAAGATGAGATGAGATGATAAAATGAGAGAGGAAGGCTCCCTTTTATAGTGATCTAGGGCACAAACTTCTAGAGATGCCACATAGAAAATAATAATTAAGGGCCCATGGCAAAAAAATCTAGAGACGTGCACATGGAGAGGAAATTAAATTAAAGTCTTGACACAAAACTCTAGAAGGGGACCACCCTTAATATAGAAATAGAAATAATTATTTAAGAGCCTTGTCACAAAATTTGAGGTAAGGCTAACCCCATAGTTATTTGAGCATTAGGCACAAAACTTGAGAAAGGCTAATCTCCAATAATAAATTAGGAATCCTATACAAAACTCAAGAAAGGTCCACGTCAAATATTAATTTGAGAATTTGACACTTAATCCGAGAAATAGTGACCCCGAAGAGGGAAAAATAATAATTTTGATGAAACCCCAAAACTAGAACCTAACCTTGAGGATCCCAGATCCTAGGGTCAAGGTCGAGGTCAACCTTGACCTAAGAGGTCGACCTTGACCCTGAGGTCAAGAATCTTAGGTTTACAATTCAAGATGCCAGAATTATGTCGGGAAGAAGTGGAAAATAGGGCAGAATAGGGGAATAAGCCAGATCCAAGTTGAGTACCCATTCAAGGTGTTCAACATAACCCCAAACCACTTACTCAGAGGGCTAAATGTTCTTAACATGGAAGTTATTCCATTTTAAGATGATACATTAAGCCCCCACTTTAGCAAGAGTATGGACTCGATGCAAACTCTTGGTAAAGGAGATCACAAAGAAAAAGACAATCTTATTGAAATAAAAGGGACAAAGGAATCCTCAAGCCTCCAAGGAATCGAGTCTTCTTCAAATCCAAGATTGCAATAAGAGAGACATCACTAGAAAAAGAGAGAAAAAAGGGGAGAGAGGAGTGGCTAGCTCACCCAGTAAGATGTGTGTATCTCACTGTGAACCACAAAAAGGATATGATGACCCACCAAGAAAACACTTGATAGTCACCCCATAAAGTTGTACGCCTTCTAGTGACTTTGTGCATGTATGTAGTGTGTCTTTTGACGGCTTTTATGAATTACACATGGATCCATATCCTTATATCACAATAGAATACATTTGTAAAATGCGTATCTATTCAAGATTTAGCAACTTATGTGCATTACCTTCCAAGATTTAGCATGTTGCAAAACAAAAGGTTAGAACAAAAATTCATAATATAGAATGAGGGAGCCATATATATGCCCCCCTCCTTAAGATGACAAAAATATACCATTTTGACATGTTAAGGAAAGAAAAGAACAAGGATAAAGCCTTCTTCAACATCAAGACAATATCCATAGACAACACCCAGTCCAAGACAAGAATGTCACAACTCCAATGAGGCCATGGAAGGGCCAAATGTAAAGAGATATCATGCAAGAAGTGAAAAAGTAACCCTTGTGAGGGATAGCACACTATTCAGCTTCCAAGGTGACAAATTTATCAACTATGGAAACCCAATGTCAAACAACAAAATAGGTTATGATCAAGAACATAGATCCTCAATGCAAACCAAAATTTTCATGTATGATTGGATATCACATAATAGATAGATACTGCTTAGCCAAGGAAAGAGGTGAATCCCGGGGAGAAAAAAAAAAGGAGATGACATCCTTGCCCCCCAAGCATAGGAACAAGGATGGAAGGGGACCTATTATATCACTCACAACACTATACAAGACAACAAACCGCCAAGGATTAGGCTAACATTGTTTACATAATGGTGAGTGTAGATCTCTATAGTTTTGTTGACCATTAGTGCTTCACACTTAGTCATATATCTAGGCAATGATGGTCGGTCATCACTACGACTGAGTCATTTTGTAAAGGCCAAATTATGTATTGAATACTTACCAAGCAGTAGTACTGCTGAGCAAAGTCATGGTCACTACATGTTTGTATTATACCGAGTATAGTTTTTGCCGAGTTACATATGCAATGATTACCGAGCGACAGAGAGTTTAACAGATGCTGAGTACAGTGAATACCGAGTACCAGGAATAACATTTGCCGAGTTAGCCAGGAATGACATATAAGTTTTGAATGGCACAATTATCGAGGTAAACCATTTTTGGTGATAGTGGTGTTTTGTATTTTGTTTGTTGAGGTAATTACAGAGGTAATTACGCATTCATCTTGTAATCATTGATCCCTATGTAATACCTAGAGCCAATCAAAAAATTGTATAGCTTAAGCAGCAATAGGAATAAATCTGAATTGTAGATCTTGAATCGTTAAGATATTTTGGTTATTATATAAGGTCAAGATCTAAACCCTAAAAAAAAAAGAGAGGAGAATCAGATAGAGAAAAAGAGATGTTGAGATCGAATGAATACTATGAGTATGAGAGAATGAACAAAAAGGTATATTCAGAATACTTAAGTATTCAGATAGAGTTTAGTGATCGACCTAAGCAGTGAAAGGACATAATCAAGAAAGATCAGATAGAAGAGATCACTAATATACAGTAAAGAGGAGATCTGTAATCTGCATATAAGTGCAAATCAAAAGATCAGGTACTGAGACATTTTAATCAGTGTATTAGGGTAAATCTCTTAACCAAGTAGTCTTAAAAAACTTTATGTAATCTCTTTACGGAGTGCTTACTTTGTTGTAAGTTTTAAATCCTTTAGCAAGGTAGACTGTATAAGTCTTTTATCTTTTAACAGAGCAAACCTTTCATAGGGTAGATCATGAATTGATCACATTTTGTAAGCCTTAACAGGAAAAACTTATTACTACAGTAGCAAAGATTTGTGGGTGTCATCCCCACCCCGGTTTTACCTTTGAAGGGTTTCTGGGTTACCAAAATTATTGTGTTATGAGTGATTTCATGTATGCTGCTTAACATGTTAAGTTACTTAGAATGATCAAGTTTTGTTTATGTCATGCATAACTTTTTATCAGTATAAAAGGTTAAAGTACGTGATATCTGATTCACCCCCCCTCTGAGTATTACCTTCTCATTTATATTTCCAACAATTGGTATCAGAGCTACAAGGTTTCTTATAAGAAATTTTAACCACTTGAAGAAAAAGATCTTAAGATGGAAGCTTATAAACTAGGGAAGATCATAGAGAATCAAAAGATTGATGTACAACTGGCATTACAACAATTGGAAGTAGCTAGAGGGGAATTAAACAAATCTTTGAGCAAAAGAAGAGAAATATCTATTCAACAAAATGAGCCACAGTACAAAGAAGAAGACATCTCTGGACTATTTGATAATGGTAACTCTGCAGAAAGTGACAAAGCTATAAAAGAACTACTGGAGAAAAATACCATACTAAATGATGACATTAGAACTCTAAAGAGAGAATAGGAATTCAATCTATCAGACTTTGTGAAGTAGTGGAATAGAAAAAGAAAGTTGAAGATGATAAGGCAATGGTTGAAGAAGATAAAAGACAAATTGCAATAAGGGTAGATGAAAGAACAAGCGACATGCAAAGGTTGACTAATAATCAACTAGATATGGTAAATCAACTACTACTAGCTAATCAAGAATTAGGCAAGAAAGATATGGAAATCAATCGACTAAGGTCTGAAAATGATCAGCTGAAACATGAATTGAGAACTGAAAAAGAAATCAATGAAAGGATGAAAAAACCCAATGAAGCTGCAAAGTATTTTGAAGAGCTATTGAGATCACCTAGAAGATTTGGTGATATATCTGGACTTGGATTGAATGAACATTCATCATCTACTCAAGAAGGAGAATCATCAAAGAATGGAGAGCAGAAGATTGTTAAACCAAAGAACACCAAGCCCACATGTCATCACTGTGGAAAGCCAAGACATACAACCAACATATGTAGAAGCAAACATGGTAAGTCTGATCCTAAACCTAAGTTTAATGGACATTGTTTTAACTGCAAGAAACATGGACATCAAGCACATGAATGTAGATCTAAGGCTAGCAATTCATCCACCTCACCTAAGTTTCAAGGAAGTTGTTTCAATTGTCAGAAATATGGGCACAAAGCATTTGAATGCAGATTTAGACCCAAGTGGTCATCAAATGAACAAACTAAGCCAGTCACGAAGCATAACTCATATAATTGGGATTACAACAATTGGTATAATTGCCACTATTGTGGTAAATATGGACACATTGGAGCAAATTGCATGAAGACTCATTTTAGAGGCAAGTCTAAATGCTGGATGAATGGAAGCATGGTCTGTTACAAATGTAATAAGGTCAGTCACCTAAAGAAAGATTGTAGATCACCCATGCCGAACAATGATAAGAACCAAAATGAAGATATCCGTGAGAAATTGAAGAATCAGATGGACAAGACATGGAAGAAGAAAGAAGAAGAAACCACAAGCAAAGCTCGCACATCTGCGGTCACCCAATCCGATGGATCAGGTGATCACACTTCTTCTAACTAAGCATGGAAGGCATGTTTGGAATTGAGTCTTGCAAAGTTTTATTTTTCATCAGTTCCTAACATAGAATTGAGAAAAAGTCCATATCTGCATAGATAAAGATGCATTAGGACATATCTGAGCAAAATAGGGAATTTCATTTTTGATGCCGAGCATCATTGTCTTGACTAAGTTATCAATGTATGCCGAGCACCTGTTATAGATGAAATGCTATATATGTCGAGCTGTATCGTAATGGTTATATCGACCAAGCTTGTGATTAACCGAAGTTAACACGAGTTTGCTGAGATAGCTGTATTCCACCAAAACTTATACGAAGCATTTATGACACCCTAATTCTACTTCTCAAATTCTATAAAGCAGAAAGTTGCCATTAATTTCATTTCACCATGCTATTTGAGATTTCAGAGAGCAATTCAGAATTCATGCAACTAGTTTAAGAAAGGCAATTCCAAATTTGCTCAGCGTGCCGTCGACAAAATCTATCTACAGGTTATTAATGAGAAAGGTATTTTACCGAGTAAATATTTATTTTCGGAAACTATTGTTTAAAATGGCATCATCATCATCTGCATCAGTCAAGAAACAAGGGATGGAAGTTTTTAATGTGCAATTAGTAAGAAATGAAGTATGCAAGCCAAAGGTATTCAAGGCAATGTCAGAGATTGCGATCAAAGGAGATTTAAATGGAGCCCTATCTTCCATTCCAGAGAATGTGTTAATAATGAACGACATTAGGTCTTGCTACATGTGTAAAATTAGAGAAATCGGTGATTACAAGATTAGGGAAGCTTATGACAGACTATGTGTCAACGAAGTGCTGAAGCCAGAACATAAGGTAGTTTACGATCAAGGGTTAGTGCATGCCCTACATTTCCCACAAAATTTTAAAGTGGAATGGATAAAGATTGTCTTGAGTCGAGTACATGACATGCATTTATGGCTAGAAGATGGACCAGTAAAGATTACAAAGGAGATGATACATCAAGTCACTGGATACCCTAAAATTGAAGGGAAAAGAATGATGAAATGTGCAAGTGATAAGTTATTTGAGTGGTCAGAATGAAAGTTTGAGACCAAAATGATAGAGAAAGTATCTTCCAAGATAGCAGTGAAATAGGTCGAGCTGTCTACTTTGGTAAATGAGACAGAAGAGGTAGTTGTGAATGGATAGTCTTTGTTGGCAAAATTCTGTAATGTTGAACTATTCACTGATGAGAATCAAAGACTGGTTGACACACTAAAACAAGAACTTAAGGCTACCAGTCAGTCTCTAAGCTTGGATGCAAACACTAGTGCCGAACATTATGCCAAAATCCTGCATAGGTAAGTTAGCCGAGTTGGTGGCTAATGATGGAAAGATTCGATCTTGACTACTTTCTATGCAAACTATTTTGACACCTCATCTGGAGGCCATACATAGAAAGTTAGTCAAGGCTAAGGAATTAACTCAGAGAAATCCAAATTTGTCCACAGCCAAGAGCCTAGTCAGTCTAGCTACCGAGCTAGAAGTGAAAACATAAGTTCCAAATATTGCTTCAACAGCTTGGGAAACTGCACTACACATCGTCATGGTGTTGCATAAACCATTTCTAGAGAAATTTGGGGAACTCCCTACTAATGAAGAGATTCGTCATGTCAAAAACAAGGGGGAATCATCATGACAAGATTAAGGATAGGTAACAAAATTTTGAATGCACATATATCTTAGGGGGAGTATTAGGCTAGTACAACATACTTTTGTAGTTGTAAGTACAAATGTCATGACAAAGTGTTTTAGCCACTAATGTCAAAGGGGGAGATTGTAGATCTCTATAGTTTTGTTGACCATTAGTGCTTCACACTTAGTCATATATCTAGGCAATGATGGTCGGTCATCACTACAACTGAGTCATTTTGTAAAGGCCAAGTTATGTATTGAATACTTACCAAGTAGTAGTACTGCCGAGTAAAGTCATGGTCACTACATGTTTGTATTATGCTGAGTATAGTTTTTGTCGAGTTACATATGCAATGATTACCAAACGACAGAGAGTTTAACAGATGCCGAGTATAGTGAATACCGAGTACCAGGAATAACATTTGCCGAGTTAGCCAGGAATGACATATAAGTTTGGAATGGCACAATGATCGAGGTAAACCATTTTTGGTGATAGTGGTGTTTTTTATTTTGTTTGTTGAGGTAATTATGGAGGTAATTACACATTCATCTTGTAATCATTGATCCCTATGTAATACCTAGAGCCAATTAGAAAATTGTATAGCTTAAGCGGCAATAGGAATAAATCTGAACTGTAGATCTTGAATCGTTAAGATGTTTTGGTTATTATATAAGGTCAAGATCTAAACCCTAAAAAAAGAGAGGAGAATCAGATAGAGAAAAAGAGATATTGAGATTGAATGAATACTATGAGTATGAGAGAATGAATAGAAAGGCATATTCAAAATAGTTAAGTATTCAGATAGAGTTTAGTGACCAAGCTAAGCAGTGAAAGGATAGAATCAAGAAAGATCAGATATAAGAGATCACTAACATACAGTAAAGAGGAGATATGTAATCTACATATAAGTGCAAACCAAAAGATCAGGTACTGAGACATTTTAATCAGTGTATCAGGGTAAATCTCTTAACCGAGTAGTCTTAACAGACTTTATGTAATCTCTTTACGGAGTGCTTACTTTTTTGTAAGTTTTAAATCATTTAGAAAGGTAGATTGTATAAGTCTTTTAGCTTTTAACAGAGCAGACCTTTCACAGGGTAGATCATGAATTGATCACATTTTGTAAGCCTTAATAGGCAAAAATTATTACTACAGTAGTGAAGATTTGTGGGTGTTATCCCCACCCCAGTTTTACCTTTGAAGGGTTTCTGGGTTACCAAAATTATTGTGTTATGAGTGATTTCATGTATGTTGCTTAACAAGTTAAGTTACTTAGAATGATCAAGTTTTGTTTATGTCATGCATAAAGTTTTATCAGTATAAAAGGTTAAAGTAGGTAATATCTAATTCACCCCCCCTCTCAGTATTACCTTCCCATTTATATTTCCAACATGGAGCTCCATAATAGGAACATAAATGTTATTTAGAGAAAAAAAGATTTAAATACAACTCATTGTCACATGATATATAAATAACCTTACTATCAATGAGCTGCCTAATCTTATAATGTAAAGCTTGACATTCATTAGTAGAGTGGTCATGAAATCTATGATATAAACAAAAAGGAAGAGTCTTCAAGTGTAGACTACATTTCTTTTTGCGTTTGGTTCTGGTAATCATCTTAGCACAAAGGAGTTTAGGCAAAAGAACTTCTTGGTCAAATTCCTTTATAGTTTCATCATGTTTTGAAGTGTTATTTGATATATTGTTGACATTGATTTGTTGTTGAGGATTAAATCCCAATCCATAAGAATGCTCATGCCCCCCACTCTGTAAGGGAATTTGAATTCCCTGTTTATGCTTACCACATCCCTGACCATTAAATCCTTGTTTAACTAGGAAATGATAACCAAGATCATAACAGGAGGCCATATCATAAGGAGTCAATGGAACTTCAGTAGTCGCTATGTCATTATTACTAGGTTTGACAGATTCAATGTGGGTAGAAGTAGTGAAAAAGTTAATATGAAGGGTATTAGAAGTAGAAGCAAAAACACATTATTCAAACTCTCTTTGTTACTTCATAAAATCAAGATCATTAACCTTATACTCTCCAATAAAGGTAGGATTAAAATCCAAGGTTCCCCAATCATCACCAGGAAGAGCATTAGAAGAAGAAGGATTACTATCAGGAGTAGGAGTAGTGTAGGTTTGAATATTCAAGCAAGGATTTGGTGCATCATCTGCATGAAGTGTATACATCACGTTGTTATGTATAAACTTGACTTTACGGTGAAGGATGGAAGGAACAACATGCATCTCATGCAACCAAGGTCCAGGGATAACTTTAGTGGCGAATATTCACCAATTGGCGAATTTCACTCATTGGGGACCCAAAATTTGGTGAAAAAAATTGGACTTTCAGGGTGGCCATGTCGCCCATGCTTTATAAAAATTGGGTCCCATGCATAGGCAAATTGCCAATAGTGACATGGAATTATTTTAATTTCAGCGATGACTTCGCCAATCAAATTAATTCTTCCACATAATAAATATAATATTTTCACCTACAATTTCATAAGCTTGTCTTAATCAATGGTCATATTTGCCAATAATGTAGGATTCACCAGGATTTTATACTTTTTCTAGGGAGGGGGTTTCTTAAAGTTTTCCCTGCCAAGGTCTACCCAAAAGAAGGTTATAATTGAGAGGTCTAGGCATAACATGAATAGGTGTATTTAGGATGACCAAACCTACTTTGATAGGTAAGGTAATGATGCCTAAAGTGTTCTTAGCAATGTTATCAAAGCCACGCATAGGAACATTGTCAGGTTGAATAGTTGAAAGATCGGCTTTAATTTCTTTGAGCATGTCCATGCTACAAACATTAAGCCCAGATCCATTATCAATCAAGGTCCTACGAATGATACTTTTATTGATAGAAACAACAACCATAAGAGCATCATATTGATTCTAAACTTCTTTAGAAGGTAAATCCTTTTGATTAAATATAATGTCAGGAGGACCCAGGGTAGCATGCATGCATTGTAAGAAATTATTGATGTTCTCTTTATTAGGAGGTGGAGTAGGAAGAGTTTCTAGAGCTTTTTGCAAGGCTTCATAGTAGGTAGGTGAAGTTTGAAGAAGCTCCCATATAGAAATCCTGGCAGGGGTATTTTGCAATTGGTTTATCAAATCATATTCCTTGCTAGGAAGATGGGGTGGAGGAGGAAGAGTGGGTTGAGAAGGTGGAAAAGAAGTAGAAACCACCGGATTAGGTTGAGGATTATTCCTTGTAAGATATGTGTGAGCTATCGAATCTTGGTCATTGAAAGACTCTAAAGACTCCATAGGTTTACCTTTGATAGTAATGCGAGGAAAACCTTTGATAGTCAACAAGGGTTTCAAAAAAACCATATTAGTTGTCTCCACACTACAAATAGATTCACAAGAAGGAAGAAAAGAAGACATCCTAGGAGGACATGAGGTAGAATCTTGATTCTCCATAAGATCATCACTAAGAGGGAGAGCATTAAGGGAATTCATATCATTCTCCGCTAATGCCTCATCATTAGAAGGAATCCCAAATGGAGGTAAAGCATCTATAATGTCATCTTCTTTCGCTAAAATATCTGCATAAGGGGAGTGTGTTTTAGAAAAAGAGTTATCATCATGTATGAATATGTCATCCATTAATAAATCATCCTCTTGTATCAAATATTTTTCACGAGGAGGGGATAAATCAATGGCTTTATCCAAGGGTTCATCCACAATGGTTTCATGAGGAAGAGAGTAATCAACATCCAAATCCAAAGGTTCATCCCAAATAGGAGGATTATCATCCCTATCCATTAAGCACTTGAAAAACACTTGAAACAACTTGTGCAACATGATAATGAATAAATAAATGCATAGAAAATAGATCTAGATATATCCAAATGCATTCAAAAGAAATTTATAATCATGAAAAAGGAAAATAAACACAATAGGGCATCTAATTCCACAAAATGAGTTTTCGTAAAATGGGTTCACCAAAATGTATAGGATAAAGTATGGATGGGGTCCTAGAACAATGGTTTGCACATAAAAGAGACCCCAAAACCAATATTTTACACATACATGAAATTATATTGATATGGAAAATAATTATAGATGATTAATATTGAAATGAAGAAATAAAGGTACTTACCTTTGAAAAAGAATCGGCTGAAAACCCTGTTAGACGGTCTCATAAACTATTGATTTTGGCATTCTTAAACTGAAACTGCAAGATATACAAAACCCATAAATCTTTTTCTTTACTGAGGGAGGTTGACTTTGACCCAGATAACAGGGCACAATCTTACCCCCCACTAAAGGTCATCCTTGACCCAAAATAGCTTCGACAAAAATTCTGTTCATGGATCCTGAAAGTTTGGCAAAAAGGGTATCCAAATCTGCACTTTAATTCGCTATCCCACACCTATACCTTGCTTATGTTGAAAACCCTTGTGGAGGATTTGAATCCTTGAATCCACAAGTATGGATGCTCCAAATGAATGTAGAATTGAATGTAGGATGTATCAAATCAATTGTCTTTAGATCTTCAACACCAATCTTGAATGGATCTTGGAATAGGAAGAGGCTTGAATGGATGAATCTTCAACAAGAGGGCTCCATAGAGCTTGAATCCTTCAATGGATACTAGTGGATCTCATTGATGAATTGAATGCTTGAATGCTTGAAGGCTTGAATGCTTGAATACTTGAATGCTTGATCTTCTTTCTTGAGAGCTTGGGAGATTGTGAGATGAGATGAGATGATAAAATGAGAGAGGAAGGCTCCCTTTTATAGTGATCTAGGGCACAAACTTCTAGAGAGGCCACATAGAAAACAATAATTAAGGGCCCAAGGCACAAAAATCTAGAGAGGTGCACATGGAGAGGAAATTAAATTAACTTCTTGACACAAAACTCTAGAAGGGGACCACCCTTATTATAGAGATAAAAATAATTATTTAAGAGCCTTATCACAAAATTTGAGGTAAGGCTAACCTCAAAGTTATTTGAGCATTAGGCACAAAACTCGAGAAAGGATAATCTTGAAAAATAAATTAGGAATCCTATACAAAACTTGAGAAAGGTCCACGTCAAATATTAATTTGAGAATTTGACACTTAATCCGAGAAATAGAAGCCCCAAAGAAGGAAAAGAAATAATTTTGATGAAACCCCGAAACTGAAACCTAACCCCGAGGATCCCAAACCCTAGGGTCAGGGTCAAGGTCAACCTTGACCTAGGTTAGGGTTGAGGTCAACCTTGACCTAAGAGGTCGACCTTGACCTTGAGGTCAAGAATCTTATATTTACAAGTCAGGATGCCAAAATTATGTCAGGAAGAAGTGGAAAATAGGGAAGAATAGGGGAAAAAGCCAGATCCAAGTCAAGTACCCATTCAATGCATTCAACATGACCCCAAACAACTTACTCAGAGGGCTAAACATTCTTAACATGGAAGTGCTTCCATTTTAAGATGATATAATTACAACAAAAGATTTTTCAATAGTCTCCCTGAGATCTGTTCAAAGAACTTTTCTTTCCTTTCATTGCATGAATTCACACTATTCTCAACACCCTTGTATCTATATATATCCCTTAATAATAATAGATACATATACAAGAGAATTTAATATAATTGATGCAAGGGCATTCTAGGGTACTCGGTGAATCTACATGGTGATGTGTTATTTTGGTTCTGTGTTACTCAGTTGCAGCTTTAACCGACGGTCTCGGTTATTGAAGGAAGCTTGGTCACTAAAGGAACTTGGTGAAACCTCTTGTGCTCGGTGATGTCTGTGTTGCTCGGTGTTTCTTGGTGTGGTTGGTTGTTTCACTACTGCTCGGTTGTTTCTCTGGTGTTTGGTTGTTTTGGTTTACTGACTGGAGTTCTTGGAGATTTGGTTGGCCGAATTGGTGCATTTATTGTTGGTATCTTTTGTTGTATTCTCCTATGTAGATCTAGAGGCCGAAATGGAGAATTAAATATTTGTAAGGCTATTTATGAGCTGACTATTGTTGCATTTAATATTTGTTTGTAATAGGAGACGAATTGGCTTAGGAGTTAATTATTTCTTCAAGCTAACTTGTGGCTGAAGATTAGTATTTAAGGAGTGTTTGGGTAGGTTGAGAGATTAGAGGTCAGTGATTAGATCTATATCCTATGAGATCTTAAAGATCAGATTGTTATCTGATAGTTTGTAATAGCAGAGCTAGTGGTTTTCATGCTTGGAGACAAGGAGATTTCTTGGAGGCTTGCAAGCTCAAGTTTAGATTTGCCTTAGGGTTTCCATCAGTTGCTAATTTGTTTCAGAGTTGGACTAGTTGAGATATTATAGAAATACTTTGATTTTATTTGGCCCTAACTCGGAAGGCCTTACAACTGGGCATGTTAATGAAAATTCAGTTGAAAATATTATCTTGTTGTGTTATTCCGCATTGTGGGGTTTGGCTGCTTGTTGGGACTATCCTTAATTGGATCCTCCTTACCTATCTTGCATCAATACTCTCTAACTGTTAACCTCAGGTTAAGAATCATGTTTAGCCACCTGTTTAGGGTTTAGATAAACAATGCTTTTACATAAAAATGAAGCTCTGCCTTTACCACATTTTGGCTCATAACCTGTAAGAGGGTTTGAAGAAATTTTAGTTAAAAAACCATGAGCTCTAAAAAAATTTGTGTTCATAAATTTTCTGTTTGAAGCTTTTAATCGAAACGTGGTTAATTTTTTTTTTTTAATATAATCAATGAAAACAAAACAACAATTCCTTTCAAGAAATGAAAACTGAAACTATTTTTCAAAACTGCTTTTTAACTATTTGAATGAAACCACTTTCAACTGTTCCTTTTTAAATATTTCAAAGATTGAAATGCTTTTGGCATACCTGTATCCTGAAGAACAAATATAGTTATCCATTTTCTTAGGACAACCAAGAAACCTGCCAGTTCTTTTTGTTTTCAAAACTATAATCAAAATGATCATTATGCTCAGTAGATCAACATACTCAACCTAGGATGATTCATTTATTTTGTAATAGGTGAGAAGAGCCCAAAATGATCCTGTGACTACACATGATGTGGTTTGATGAAGAAGAAGAAAATAATGCCTTTTGAAAAATGAACAATCATTTTAAATCCACAATAATCCTCATTTGACTAAGATAAATATTATTTGAAATCCACTCAACTCATGTGAGTTTGGAACATTATAATAATAGATCCTTATAACCACATGTCAAGTATCATCATCACTTGAGTCATATTTAAACAACCATGTGTTTAATCATCCCACATGTCATCAAGGACAAATATGTCAACATAATGATGCACATGATGTGAAGAAAATAAATTTGTTGAAAAGACTCCAGAAACTTTCAAATGATTGTGATGGGAAAGGAATGGATGGATTTCAGATGTACTCCCAATGTGAGTTGTCTAATGGTGTTTACTTGTGGAGTGTTGTCTTTCATAGTGGAACTAGAATTGGTTAGATATAGACAAGGATATGTGGGATTGTTATCTTGTCAATAATTTTCCTTTCCACACAACACTATTAAAGAGATTGAAAGTATTATACATCAAATCTTGCCAATAATTGCAAGTAATCTGCCACCTGTCAATATATTAAAGGAGATTTGTCCCTTAAGTGTTTTAATCAAGGTATATGATGAAAGTACATAGAAAGATAAAAAGTTCAAAATATTAGTTTTGTAACAAATTATCTTTCCAAGAATCAATTATCAAAACCGGAAGGCCTCATCGAGGGAATTCTTAAATATGTAATCAAAGGGCTACAAAAAGGTGGAAGAGATTTTCTCTTCTTCTGAAGCTTATGCTCTAGGAAGGAAACCTTTTTTTATTTTTTTCTTTGTAAAGGGGGAATATCATTTTTTTTTAGAGCAATATTTTTTGGTTTTGTGTATAGAAATAAAGGGGCTTTAGACTCTTTTGATTTGGCCCAAAAAATAATAGAGTTTTTTTAAATTTTGTGTTCATTTGAGTCTCTTTTTTATTGTGGTTTTCTTATGTCAATTACAATCTTTCTTGGGTGATTTATTTCTATTACAAAAGATCATAAGTGTGTTTATTTCATGAACTTTGGGTCAGTAATATTTACACACTTTGTAAAGAGTTTTTGTTGTTTTCTTGATTATCTCATATGAATGTTGGGAGGGTGAGATTTGCATCATTTGTCTCTGCGTTCTTTTTAATATGAATTCACAATTGCATTTTTAGCATAGCTATGCTCAGATGTTAGTTTTCCTTTTCTTCTTTCTGGTTAAAAATACACCCCAAAATCCAATTAAATCATAAGAGGGATATATACCTCTAAACTTCAGAGGAAGATAATCTAGCCCCTAGAGATCTAACCAATTGTTCATTGAGTTTTTCTTTCATCCTAGGTGTTTTGAGTCATTTTTAAAGTTATTGTTGAAAGACAAAATCTGTAGCTAATAGATTTTTTGGCGACTTTGTTGGGGATTGAGAGACCAATGTGATTTTCTTGTTTTAAATATCTAATGGAAATTTTTTTAAATTAAGAAGATCTCCTAAAAATTCTTCAAGGATAGACCAAGCAAAGAAATTAGCCTCAACCCAGAAAGCCGCCTACATTAACTTTTCAAGAAATATAGGTTGAAGATGATAAGGTAATCCATTCATTTTGGAATTACTTTAGAGAAAGTATATGTGAAGTTGAAAGGAGAAAGTTGAATCCATATGAAAACCACAAATCTTCATTGCTATTGAAGAGCATACATCACCAGAATTATTTACTCCACGATCTCAAGCAATAAACTCATTAGTTGCAGGCAACGGTAGAGAAGAAGTTTCTTAAAGAGGAACTTGGAAATGATGAGTGTTGCATTACTCCATATTTTCACCACTCATAATATTAATATAATGGATGAACAAGATTTTATGCCAATAACAATACCATGGAATCTACATTAGGATGGAAGTAAAGAGCCTGAACCTTGTTTGACATGCATGAAAATGGAACATATTGAAAAACCGCTCATCACACCTAAGAGAAAAGTATTGCTAGAAGAGAATAAGAGTGTCTTTATTCCTGACTTCTTCTTGAAGGGTTCAAACAATACATTTCAGTGTGGAATTAAAGATGAAAATGGTCATCTCACTAAAGTTGGAATTGAAGCATTCATTTGCAACTCTGCTGATACAAAGAAAGGTACGAATTCTACTGCATGCGTACCTTCATTTCCTCCTAAGCCAGAATCTTTCTATTTTGATATTGATGAGAATGATAAAAAATAAAATGCTATTTTTAATGGGGCTACAAAATAATTTCTAAATTATGACCCAGAAGTGGAAGTTTTTATTTATAATGATATTGGTCGCATATCTGATGAAGTTGAAAAGAGGGTTGAAAATCTAGTAGACATGGAATAAATTAATCAATTCAATTTTCCTATGATGTGGCTTGAATATTCATCTTTTAGTTTTCTTGACCAAGGAGATGGAGAGAAAGAATCACAAAAGAAGGTAATATGCCTTTCTACTTTTGAAAATAATTTCCCTGAAATAAAGGTTATGCAGATTCAAGAAGTTCTATTTTAGTTTCTTGTTTCCCATGGTAATGATTCAATTGATAGGAATGAGACTGAAGAATATGATGGTTTGTTAATGAAGTTTGACAAAATTATGGGTAAAGAGCATTGTACATTCAATGATGGTTTTATTTGTGCAAAATAAGAGGAACTTTTAGTGATTAGATTTGATCCCATGCTTGAGGAATATAGTATTTAGAAATTGTAACTAGAAATTGCATGCGTAGAGATTGATTCATTTTTTAATTCAAAGGAGGGATGCTTGGTTTCTAATTTATTTTTTCCATGTCCTGATAGAATTAATGAAGTCATAAATGATGTTGAGATAGATTGTTTTACAAAGATCATGCATGAAGCTAGGAAAGAGGTAGGCTATAATTCAGAAACTTATGATGAGGAATGGTTGTTTGGGTATGAGTCCACTGACATAATTTTTTTGCATTCCATTAGTGTGATGTTTTGCATTGGAGTTGTTTCTAGGTGGAAATTGGTTTTCATTGCACCATATGACCACAACCCACTATTCTACAAAGGGTCATTTTTCTCGTAGCCTGTTAATGGTTTTATGTGAGCAGCCTGGAGAATCCTTTGAGGTGGGTGGTTTTCCAATTTTGGCTTGTTGGGTTTTTTTTATGCCCAGTTCCTCTTCTCTTTTCATTCTCTTGACTCTAAAGTCCAATGGACAAGGTATTAGAAATAGGAAATACTGAGAGGGGGGGGGGGGGTGAATCAGTATTTCACAAACTTTTTCTTTTGCCCACTTATGGATATAACAGATTACTTTAGTGCATACAAAGATTATCAAGCTGATTAACAAACATAGCAGTAAATAGAAAGAACTCATAACACATCATATGTTCTCGAGGAAACCCTGGCCAAGGGAAAACCCCAGTGGGGATGGTACCCACAAAGATCACTAATCAAAAGTATCCTGTTAGGGATATTGGACCCTTTTAGGAGTCAATTTACAATATATAGTAGATCTGTCCTGGTTAAAGGACTTTAGGCCTTGTTAGAAGCCTTAACCCTGTTAGGAGTTTAGATTACAAAACCTGATCACCAGCTGAGCTCACTGCCCAAATAGGTAATACAAAAATGTTTTTGACTGTAATATGATACTGCTTACAACTTTTCATCAATAGCATTTGCTGATATCACAATAAACAACTATCACAAGTTATCTTTTCTTTCTTTTTACATATCACTTCTATGTTTCATTACATTTCAAGTATGTCTAATATATGAGTTATTAAAGCTAATAAATTTACATGGTTGGCATCCAAAATCATTATCCAAGAGTAAAAATCTAGGATGTCATCCCTTCATAATGTTAAGTCATTATTTTGACAAGCAAAAATAATCCCTTAACTCTTTCGCTAAAACTGTCTCCAAAAACTGCCCTGTCTGCAAAACTGTCTTCAGTAAACTTTGAATAACTTTGTGCGTACTGATCCAAACTTTATGCACACTAAGATGGGGTATCCTCATACTCTATAGAAGCTTTAGTTAACTGCACAAACAAAAATATTTCTCCAGTGGACATCGCCAACTAAATCTTCATCGGGTGCTTTGTCAGGATCACTGTATCCAAACTTAGACAATTTCTTCCTTCAACTTTGCATACTTGCATTCCAGATTCTATGCTCTTAATAAAGATCACATGTTTCCATAATGACAACATCTATGCATCCACATTAGCCAAATTTCCAACAATCTCCCCCTTTGTCATTGGTGGCAACATATGGGAAAATTGGCTAAGTGTGCAAACAAAACTTCAAAAAACACTTATAAAAAATTTTGTGGCCAAAAGTTTATACAATATGAATACAATATCATACTCCATAGAATATCTCCCCCTATGAGTATCCTTCCTCAACATATATACAATTTTTTGCTACTATCTCTCCCCCTTTGACAACAATGACAAAGATAGGGTGAACAACAATTTCAAAAAACTTTATACGTTATTATTAGTTATTGCAAAGCCGGTAGGCTTGCAACACAATCACCAAACTCTAACTTCCAAGATTCAAAATCTTTCTCCCATATCTTCCTGATAGATTCAGCAACATTGAGTAGAGTACTCATTCCGTATGCTGCTGTCTGACAAGCTTGCAGGGAATTGAAGCTAAACTTTTGAAATGATGTCTTTGCTAAAAGACACTGCTCAATTTGATCTTCAACAATTGATATCTTGATTGAGACATGCTCTCTCAAGATGTTAACCCTGATCATCTTTCTATTCTTCTCCTCTGCTATCATTCTGATTTCATCTTTCAATTTCCTTATGTTCTTCTCAACAGAACTTATCTTGACATTAGGGCTTGTCAAGGTGTTTGTCTCAGCTGTAATAGCATCTAACTTCTCTCTGATCTTATTATCCTCTTCAACTATTATGATTTATGATTTAGTACATTGTATATACAAATTCTTTCCTATCTCAAAGTGTCTCCTCAAATTCTTTATGCATACATCTAAACTACCAATAGCATTCCAAATATTTACACTCAAAGTTTGCTGCATTTCTGCTTCAAAGTCTTCCTGAACTTTTATCTTCGCAATATCCTTCAAGTTAGAAAATTTAGAGTCAAAAGAATTTATTACTGATTGAGCTTTCTCAAGTGGATTTGATTCAGATACCTTAGTGCTGATCACACTCTCAAGTTTCTCTATCAAAACTCTAACTTTGCCTTCAAGGTCTTTCACCTTCTTATTCTTTCCAATAATTTTATTCAGAGATGTAATGAACTCAAGCTGATCATCATCTTCAACTTTTTTTCCAAGGTCTTCAAACATTGAGCCAATATGCCTCTTCTTACTGTCAGGTGCACTAATGTCTTCAACTGGTTTAGAAGGTGCACTAGAGGTAGTGGCCTCTGTCAAAATTTGTTTGCCTTTGACTGTCTGCTCTGCTGGAACTAATTTTGATACTATTGGTGCTTTGTCTGCCTTTGTATTCTTTTCTGATTCTATGACAGTTTCTTGCTCTCCCAAAGCCAAATTTTCAACAATATTTCCTAGATCATGAAATACTGCATCATCTGATTCTAAAGTCACTTTGGTGCCTTCAATATCCATTGATTCTTTGCCAATATTGATATGTGAAGAAGATGGAACTTCTTCAATACCAACTTTCTCTGCATGCGGTTCCTCTGATTGCTTCTGCTGAGGGTCTGATTCAACATGCTTTTCTACAACTATATCTGCAAGAACTTGCATTACTGCTTGCTCTGTCTCTTTTTGTACTTCCTCCTTTTTGCCTCCCATTATAAGGATTGTTCTTCTCTTAGTTCTCAATAAAGTTCCAAGAGACTTCAGGAATCTCTTCAAATGATCTTCATCCTTAACTTCATAGAACTGTCTGATTACATGTTCTCTCATCTTCATGTCCTCTTCTTGTGCTCTCTATTTTCTATTCACAAGTCTGTTATACAAATCTTCTGGGATCTTACCATGAATGGTGCTAAGTTTCTTATCTGCCACAATCATATGTGTAACCATTGCATTCTCAAAGTTCAATCTATCAAATGATCCATATAGATCATAGAATTTATTCAACTTGGTGAAGTCTCCATGCTTCAATATATCTTCATTCACTCTTTCAATTCTTGGTTTCCAAGTTTTCTTCTTGACTGAAACTACATCATCATCTTTAATTACTACTACATTTTTGGGTATAGGTGGTACAACCACTTTCTATCTCTTGTCGGGTCTTGTTGCACTCACTTTTACTCTTTTGCTAGGAATAGGAGAAAAAGATTTATCTCCTTCATCTTTTTCAGGTACTTCAACTTTTACCTTTACTGCAATCGGATCAACAGAATCTGCGCTTGATGTCTCAGGTGGAATTACAAGATTTTCACTTTGCCTCAGGGCTTCTGCAGTCTTCTTAGCTATGTCAAACTCATGACTTGACATACCTGATTCTTTCAATATCTTCTTCATAGTAGATTCAACTCTCTTACTAGATTGCTTCTTTTCTCTCAAACTTATTGTAGAGTTGAAATTCTCTTCATTGGTTCCAAACCTATTTGCATGACCATCCAACTCACACTTTAACAATCTGTTCACATATCCTACTGTTTCTGCTTCAAATATTTCATAGCCAAGAGGGTCTATGAATTCCATTCTAGGCTCAACTGCTTCAATGTAGGTGAAGTTAGTGTCAACCATAAAACAAATGTCATCTTTATGCTTTTCGACTAAGGATTGAGGAATCCTTGACTTGTTCTTAACACTATTCTGAAAAGTCTTTAATACAAGCTTCACACTGTCATTAACTTTATCAAAAAGGTGCTTCATGTAAACTGAGTTTATTCTTTCCATTGTGTTCAAATTGTCACTCCAATCTACTGTGTAAGGAAATCTTCTCAAAATATGGAAAAACATATAGGTTATCAGAGATGAAAACCTAAACTAAGTGTACTTAGCCTTCTTAATCTTTTCTAAGTTCTTAAATAACTAAATTTTCAAGATTTCACATAGGTCGACTGGTTTCTTCTCAACACACATAAGATAAGCTACATGAATCATTCCTACAGCCATGTCATCTTCCCTTGAACTACCACATAATTTAGTTGTTAGGATCTTGCAAAGGTACCTAACATCATCTTGCTTAATCTTACTTATCACAATTCCTCTACCATTATAACTAGATCCAGTGTTATCTAAAACAATCTTTCTCATGTTCTTTTCATTCAGTGGAATCTCTCCAACTTTAGACAATCTAGTAACTTCATGAATTACCTCAGTAGTTATATCAATAACTCTATCCTCCATCCAGAATTTCCCATTGTGGATTCTACTTAAAATGATTTTGGTACATTCCTCATCATTGAATTCATACTTCATGAAATATTTGATGATTTCATTGTTCTCTAAGTGCCCATAAGCTGGTTTAACTGACATGTCTTGATTGTACAATTTCCTGTAATCATCACTAAAATCTGCATCTCCCAAAGTTTCAAACTTACAACCTAAATATCCCTTAACATTCTCAATGTGCAATACTCCGTCTGGTACGGATGATAATGCTAAAATGTCATCAATTTCAGTTGGTTCTACTGGTTCTTTCTTAATATTTGGTCTATTCTTATCCTTAACATTATGAACCATAGAAATATCCATCTTATCAATTGATTAAAGATCAAGAAATACCTCAACTTTGCAAATCTAGGGTTTCGGTATGATCGTCGTTGCAAACTGCTTCCAAACTTCTTCAAATCATCCTTAACTCACTTTTCTTCTTTCAAATCTCTTTTCAATCACTTTGTAATCATAATAACTTTGATTTCAACCTTATAACACTTCACATTAACTCAATCTGACATCGCATTCATTCATTTTGCCGCTAAAACCTCAAAAAGCTGATTCTGCAAACTTGCAACCATAAAACTTTCTGCGACCTCGCAAAACACAATATTTTATTTTGCGTACTTAACCATAGCATTAGTACAACATAATAAACCTACATATAACTATGAAAAACTTAACTCATTCAAATTTCTAATCTACACTAATCCTAAGTCCTAAACTACAGAAACTTACATAATTTAAGTACATAAAGAAAGGTCAAGTAAAGATTCATCCTTACCATCGGTTACATTACCTTCCTGATGACTTTCAGTGCTAACTATACCTCCTTGATCTATGCCTTTATCAAATTCTACTTCATCTTTATTTCTACAACAACCTTTCTCTTTGTTTCCTGCATTTTCATTCCTTCTTGCATTATTCCTAGGGTTAGGGTTATAATGATAACCTCCATTGTTCATTCTACAAAATCTTGCTGAGTGTCCAAACTTGTTGCATATCTGATAGATGATTCCATTGTTTCCAAATCTCTGTCCTTGTTGGTTAATCTGTGACCTGCAATTTCTAGCAATGTGTCCTACTTTGTTGCATCTAAAACATACTACCACTTTTCTTTGATTCATTTCTTCAATAGATTTCTTATCTGCATTGTTAGTATTCCCAATCATTCTATCATAATTATTCAAAATTACTTTAGGTCTTCTACATTCGTTAGCTCTATGTCCAAAACTCTGACAATTATAACAATGTCCATTAAAAGATTTAAATTACTTACCTGTGCAATCTCTCTTCATGTGCCCAATAGCATTACAAGCAAAACATCTACCTTTGAATTCTCTTTGCATACCTTTAGATGATTCTTCCTATTTTGATTCTTCTTGCTTTGATTCATCTTTCTCTCTAGGTGGTTCTTCTTTAGATGGTTCTTCCAATGTGTTCTCATCTAGCTTTATTTCCTCCATACTTTTAGATGTCTTCAGATTTGGCTTCTTACTTTCATGGTTTGTTCTAAACATACTATATCCAAATCCAGTCCTATCAAAGAATGGTTCTTCAAAAGAAATTTGTTTTTCAGTCTTATCACCTTTTGAATATAGCCTTTCAAGTTGTTGTTTGGATTGAGTTAGTTCACCTTTCACAATTTTATTATACTTCTCAAGTTCCACATACTGCATTTTTACTTTTTCAGATTTGGATGTTTCCTTTTCAAGTCTTGACCTCAGATCTTCATTCTCAATTTTCAGTTTTTCATTATCAGATCTCAAATTTTCATCTTTCATACTAAGCATCAGATTTACTATCTTCAACTCATGCTTAAGGATCTCATTTTCTTTTTCTAATTCATCACAATCTTCAACAAGCATATCAGATTTCTTTTCATATTTCAGATCTTCAATCTTACCTTTTAATTTGTCAATAGCATTCTTTGCATCTTCATATTTTCTTCTTAAGGAGTTTCTTTCATCAGCAAGCATATCAATCTGTTCAAGAGCTTCTTCAAGATTCTTCTGAAGTTGATCCATATCCATAGAGATCTTACTCAAGCTGCTAAGCTTTCCTTGAATGTTCCTTCTCCAAGTAACTGCGCTTTGATACCAATTGTTAGAAATAGGAAATACTGAGAGGGGGGGGGGTGAATCATATGTTCTCGAGGAAACCCTGGCCAAGGGAAAACCCAGGTGGGGATGGTACCCACAAAGATCACTAATCAAAAGTATCCTATTAGGGATATTGGACCCTGTTAGGAGTCAATTTACAATATATAGTAGATCTGTCTTGGTTAAAGGACTTTAGGCCTTGTTAGAAGCCTTAACCCTATTAGGAGTTTAGATTACAAAACCTGATCACCAGCTGAGCTCACTACCCAAATAGGTAATACAAAAATGTTTTTGACTATAATATGGTACTGCTTACAACTTTGCATCAATAGCCTTTGCTGCTATCACAATAAATAACTATCACAAGTTATCTTTTCTTGCTTTTTACATATCACTTCTATGTTTCATTACATTTCAAGTATGCCTAATATATGAGTTATTAAAGCTAATAACTTTACATGGTCGGAATCCAAAATCATTATCAAAGAGTAAACATCTAGGATTTCATCCCTTCATAATGTTAAGTCATTATTTTGACAAGCAAAAATAATCCCTTAACTCTTTCGCTAAAACTGTCTCCAAAAACTGCTCTGTCTGCAAAATTGTCTTCGGTAAACTTTGAATAACTTTGTCCATACTGCTCCAAACTTTATGCGCACTGTGATGGGGTATCCTCATACTCTATAGTGTGTGTGTAAAAATTGTACCTGATCTGTAGACACAACACTCAGTAAAACATTAGAGGTTAGCTAAAATCAAAATCGTGCAAAATTGAAATCTAATCTAACCAAGCGATTTACTGCCTTCTAGTAGGTGCGAGATTAATGTTCTCAGATTGTTATCGAGATCAGTGACCTAGATGACACCTAAATGAAGGATTTGAATGCAATTGATCTAGATATGAATTGAATGCAATTAAGCTATTTTTTTTTAATATTTTCTATGCAATAATAATGATTAATTTGATATGAAATCTATGCTAGATGAAATTGATATGCTATGAATGCTATTGAAAATTGATATGCAATGCTAATCTAACAATGATATGCAATATGAATGCAAAAATAAGATTGATCTCACAAAGATGTCGATTCGCAAGAGCTTTGATTCTTCAATTCCAATTCTCCAGCGTGATTGTGCAAAAATATGAGATGCTTGAATGCAAATTTGAGAGATGATTGAGAGATGAGCTAAAGCCTTGATTTTATAGAAATCCAAGGCTTTGGAGGTGCATGGAAAAAAGCCATAAATCACTCAAATAACTCAGGTTGATTTTTGAGTTATTTTTAAATAACAGATAATTAAGTCACAAAAACATGCAAAAGCTAAGTTTTAACTCAAAATAGAATTTAGCTTTAATTGATAATTAATAGTTGTCTGCTTTTATGATTGTGCATGTTTTATTTATGAATTAATTTAATAATAAAGTGATTTATTTCCAACTTAACTGCTTTTAAAAATAAAATAATTGATTTATGGGTTAATCAATTATTTAATCAAACTTTTATTAAAAACTATATTATTAAATAATGACAACTTGCTTTAATTAATTAAATAAGAATTTAATCAATTATTCATATGATATTAGATTTATTGTCAAAATTAAATAATAAAATTAATAATAGATAGAATTAAATTTAATTACACAATTAAGTGGGAAATATTAAATCTAATTAATTAAATATGAAAATATTCAATTAATCAAAGTTTAGGATAAATGTGATTTATTGCCAAATAATTATAAAATTAAAGATAATTATGATGATTAGGAATATTACTAGGAATATTCCCCAATGTAGAATTTAAAATAATCAATTAGGATTCGATGATGTGCAGATGGCCTTAGATTAGGACTTTGATGTCGATTTCGTTCGATATGTAGATACAGGATATTAATGAACTTATAGCCCATTTTTGGGGTATTACATTTTGCCCCTCTTTGAATTACTGTGCGAAGCACAGTGGTTCAAAGATAGTCTGTGTTTGATAAAGATATGAAACTGATTCAAAAGATAAACTGATCTCAAGATAGAAACCGATTGAAAGATATTGAGATAGGAGTTGATTGATATTGAATTGATATGGAGATAATAGGTCCTGAATGACCAAAGATAATGTTTACTATAACAGCAAATGAACCTATGATTGCGAAAAAGTGTCAAAACGCCTGATTCCAAACCTTAGGATTGCAAAGAAGTGAGTGACCCATTCTAGACTCGATTGTCTTAGCAGAACTAGCAGGTATCACATTCAAACCCTTCAGTTGCCAAAGAACCAAGGAAAGAACACTATGATTTGATGGTTGCAAAAACTGATACAGTTTATAAGATTAAGAGAATACCAGATTGATATGGATCTTGATGAATCTGATATGCCCCAAGTGATGATAGATTTTCCCCGAGCGATGAGGACTTTTGATGAATCAGTAACTAGACATGATTGTTTGTCTTGATCACTGATGAAAGATATTGATAGACTTGATCGATAGAATTTGATTTACAGACTTTGAATGATGTGCAATACCATGCCCCCTTCGGGATTAAAATTCAAATCTGAAAAGAAAAGTCAGTGTTGATAGTTTAGAAGCATGTTAATTGATTTGAGAAGTGGTTAAACACGTCCAAGAATGCATTTTGCATCGTTTGGAGGTCCTGGAGACTGAATTTGACTAGGTTTGACCATGGTTGACCAAGTTGAAATTTTGATAGTTTGATGAAAGCTAATCAGTTAAGTTGAATACTAGATTTTTGTGATAATTGAAGGTTGATTATGCAAGTAGTGAATAAGATAAATGATCTCAGATTTCAATTTTGATCCCGAAAAGGATTCTACTTGCTATTTCATTGGAGGAACCTTCGTGTGATATTTAGCTCTTGTTAGATTTGAAGATGTGATTGAAGAATCATTTAAGCTTCAAAGTTTATTTAGCCATTGCGAGATCATGCAAATATGCAAAATGCAAAGAGACATGCAAGATGAAATGCAACCTAAGACCTAGGACCTAGTCACTGATCATGTGTCGATTTGTTATCATCATTAAACTTTTAGGTAACCGGATAAATCAATACAATGCCCACTAGCTGTGAAACCATAGACATATGAATATCAATTTGTATGCGCAAGAATCAATACAACACCTACTGGTTATACAACCATGGACATATGAATATTGATTTGTTTTCGGAATGTTGGATTAGATATAAGCACCAAGGCACAAACGCCAGGATGACCTGAATATCATGTCCATTTTGATATAGCAATTTTTATAAGCATCAAAACATAAACGTCATGATGACCTAAATACGCCTTGCATTGCAAACACATCAAACAGTCAAGAGATCATTCTAAATCCAATGTGAATTACTCGTAGTGACCCTTTATCGTTCACATCCTTAGGTAAGATCATGTTTCACAGTAGGAGAAAGAACTCACTTAAAAAGACAATAGTTAGATCAAACTTCCTTGAATTTTCTGGGTATCAATGGTCAAGGTACGCATGGCCATCCAATTTGAGATAGAGGCTCTTACAGTCGGACACCATTTCAATCCAGAATTTCCAAAGTTGTTAGATTTTCACATACAAGCAGAAGACAAAGAAAAGATTATGCCCCCAGTCAGCACTCTCTAAATCCTATAAAGGACATCATCGAAGAGCTCGAAGGGACACAATATGCAAAAATCTCAATGTGAATCAGTAAGCATACAAGGAGATAAAAGCATGTAAAAAGCATAGATTGTTTTCAATTGAGTTTTGATGTTTGATTGCATTGTTGTAGATGCAAAATCCTTTTTGGAGACGAGACTGACTGACTGACTCACATGAAGCTTCAAAGGACTTTGACTAGATATGATCCGTTTAAGATACATGGGAGACCATAGGATATGACATTGATTTCCCCCAAGTGTTAAACATTGATAGGATACAGACGCTTGAGCTGGTTGGTGTACAGACCAACTTATTGAAAACTAAAAATGTTGAAACAAACTGGGAGATATGTACAACTAAAGAAAGACTGAAAGCTGGGAAAGACCAAGATTGTGCTGATAGATGGAGCATTTGGAACAAGTGGTGCCTGTTTGCCAAGTTTTCACCATCTTGGCAGAGATTCTATTTTTGCTACCAAGGCGCCTGTTTCCAGGTTTTCACCAAGGCACTTTTTCTTTTTTTCTTTTTTCAATTTTTTTTTTGAATTTTTGATATTTTTCAATTTTTTTCAAATTTTTGATATTTTCTGATTTTTTTGTGAATCATCAAGGCGCCTATTGCTAGGTTTTCACCCAGATGTTTATTTTTTCAGGACTTTTTCCAATTTTAAAGATTTTTTCAGGATATTTAACCATAGACTGAATGCCTTAGGCGTAGAATTTCTTCAGATTGAGAATGTTGATTGGTTCTCAGAGCTGTTCTCCTTCAGTCATTGAGAGTTGATAGGCACCAGAGCCAAAAGTAACAGTGATGACAAAGGGACCCAGCTAGTTGGGTTTGACTTCCCCTTGCGTTCACGATGTGATTGATTTTTAGGATTTTCTCTCAACACTAGATCACCAACCTGAAATTCTATGTGTCTGACTTTCTTGTTGTAGCCTCTAGACATTCTTTTTTGATACACTCTGAGATGATCATACGCTGCTTGCCTGCACTCATCTAGTAATTCCAGTTCTTGTAACCTAGACACTCTGTAGTCTTCATCAGTGACAAGTCCATGCATTCTGATTATAAGTGATGGGATTTCAACCTCAATAGGCAGTACCGCTTCAGACCCATAAACTAAAGTGAAAGGTGTAGCCCCTATAGGTGTTATGACACTAGTTCTGTATGCCCAGAGAGCTGGATTGATCATGAGATGCTAGTCTCTTCCTGCTTTATTTACTATTCTGTGCAAGATCTTCAGGAGATTTTTGTTTGAAGCCTCAGCTTGTCCATTCCCTTGAGGATAGTAAATAGAAGACCAATGTTGTGTAATCTTGAATTTAGCACATAAGTCATCTAGATCTTTATTTTTGAATTGTCCCCCGTTATCTGTGATTATAGAGTGAGGGATCCCATATCTGCAAATGATGTAGTTCAGGATGAACATAGAGATCTATTTCCCCGTTGCTTGTGTTAGAGGAATTGCTTCTACCCATTTTGTAAAATAATCTGTAGCTATGATTATATGGGTATGTCCATTAGAAGAGTGCAGATGGACAACGCCTATGAGATCAAATGCCCATTGTTGAAAAGGCCATTGTGTAGTAAAGGGAATCAGATCTCTCCCTGGAGCATGAATCAAGTTGCCATGTACTTGACACTGTTGACAGTTTTAGCAAATTTAATAGCCTCTTTCTCCATTTCAGGCCAATAGTACCCAGCCCTAATAAGTTTTCGAGCTAACGTTAAACCATTTGAGTGTGACCCACATATACCCTTATGGACTTCCTCTAATGCACATTGAGACTCTTCCCATTCTAAACATCTAAGCAGTGTACCATCTAGACCTCATTTGTACAGATCATTACCAATGATGACATATCAGGATGCGGATCGGATAAGGTTTCATTTCTCAAAATGGTTAAAGGACTCAGGGATGATTTGGTCATGGAGATAGGAGAATATATTTTTGTAGTGAGATGAGTCATAACCTACAACAATGCAGATCATGCGGGTTTCAGGGGAGTCATATGCAGGATAGGACAGGGCTTCCACCAGGAACTCGTAGCGTAGCTCATGTTCGGGCTAGTGTAAGAGAGTAGATAGTGTCACCATTGCATCGGCAGCCTTATTCTCCATTCTGGGTATTTGCTCAAATGTGATAGAGATGAAGTATTTCTTTAAATCATCTACCATTCTCTTGTAAGGAATGAGCTTTTCATCTTTGGTTTGATACACATCATTGACTTGGTGGATAACCAATTGTGAGTCTCCATGGATGTACATCTCTATAACTCTCCACTGTATTGCCATTTTCATACCATTGAGAAGTGCCTCATATTCAACAATATTATTTGTGCAAGGAAACTTTAATCTGAATGCTTTTGGTATCGAGTATCCTTGAGGAGTGATGAACAATATGCTTTCTCTAGATCCATTCTGTGTGTAGGAGCCATCAAAGAATAACTGCCATTCTCTAGAAGAGAGGTTCATGATAGAGGAATCAGGAAATTCCATTTGTATTGGTGTGTCATCAAAGATGGGTGCATCTGCACAAAATGTCATGTAAAGTGCATTTAGACAAGTAATGAAAGGCTAGCATAAGATAAGTCACAAAAGCGTGATGCAAGAGTAGGAAAGGATGCAGTCCAAAAGAGTAGACATGTCAAGAGGCTTCATAGCACTGTGTTTTACTCTTTCTTTATTTTTTTATTAGATCAAGACCAAAGGGGAAAAGGATAGCGATAGGCAAAAATGAATGGAGGAAGATGGATATGAAGGATAAACATGGAAGGAATGAAAGTAAGATCACCGTAAGATAGCTCACAGAATAGCCAAATATTCATGTATAGATCAACATTGTCAAGATCAAAGAGAGAAGATGGAATGGCTGAAATATGTAGAAGAACTACGCATGATGCCTGATTGCCAGGTTTTCATCATGGTACTTATCAAAGGTGCCACAAAGAAGTGGTTTTCACCATAGGATGAATTTATTTCTCTTTACTTTTGCTACCAAAGTGCCTGTTTCCAGGTTTTCACCAAGGCACATTTTCAATTTTATTTTATTTTATTTTGGAAGAAGGCAAGCTTTTTAGATAATGCTCCTTGAAAGGATAAACCATGATATGCCAAGGATTCAAAATGATATGCTCAAAGATGCTGATAGGGAAAGGGAGATGGAAGAGAAAAATGGAGGATAAGGTTTTATGTAAAGCAAGTGAGGTTGGAAGATAGGAGGAATAGGCAAGTGAGGAAAAAGGATAGGAGGTAGAAGGATAATGAATGGAAGGATTGTGAAAGGGTAGATGGAAAGGAAGGCAAGTTCAACATCAACACATACCTTGAAGGGTGGTGAGAGAATGGAGGAATCGTGAATGAAGGAATACGTGAAGGAATATGTGAAGGAATATGGCGAATGGATAGCAAAGGTTGAGGTTTGGGCACATGAAATGGAAGAATATTTTTGGAAGGAGATGTAGTGGAACCCTTTGGAAGCTTGAATGTTAATTTCACTTTTTGTTCAACACCAGACTCTTTCAAGAGAGACTTTGGAATCCATATAGTCGTAGGCTTTTTATTTCCTTTTGATGATTTAGAGATAATATCTTCAATGATGGATTTTGAATTCCATACTTGTCTTGTAGTTTTTTTCTTAGATATCTCTTTTGACTTTATGTTTCCATGTCTATTAGAGGAGACATGGTGATCTTTTTTTGATGGATTTTTGTATTGCTTCTTTTTCTTGTATTGAACATTCAAGTTACTTCCAAAGAACTTGAGACTTATGGAAGAAGAAGGATATGACTGGTTTAGATGGGTGGGTGGATGAAAAGGATTCAAGGGTATGCATCTATGTTGATCTTGAGGAAAGATAGGAGATGGAGGTATGTAAGGACCCAAGATGGATGGCAAATTAGGAGAGTTAAGAGGGGAAAGTGAAAGGACATAAGGACCCAAGATGGAAGGTAGATGTGAAGAGTTTGGTATTGGTGGAGGAAGTCCAAGGATGGATGTGGAAAATGCAAAAGGATAATCAATAAGTTCATTAGCATCTATATGACAACCAAGGATATCAGCATTTTCAGAGTGAGCATTAGAATTTTCAATAGAATCGTGGACATCTTGAATAGGAGCACCTTCTTTGATAGGATTGTTCAAAGCTTGCAAAGACTTAGGAAGAGTAGAAAGTGGAAGTGAACATGGAGTGGTAGAACAAGAAGATGGAAGACTTTGATCTTGACAAGGATCTTTGGAAAGCATAAGCGTATAATTTTTCTCTTGATTTTCAATAGGCTCAACATTGGAAGTAACAACACCATTTTTACCAACCTTAATGGAAGTATCATCTTTGGAAAGTGAAAGTGTAGTAAGGTCATTTTGATTGTCAATAAGCTCATCAATGTAAGTAGTAGCTTGATCTTGCTTAGGAGAAGACTTAAGACATGGTGGAATGCATAAAAAAGGGTGTGCAGGATCAAAAGAACCCTAAAGCGGATAAGAGACATCATGAAAAGGATTGGATGACATGGAGGGTTCTTGATCTTGATATTTCTTTATGTTCTTCTCTTTATCATTTTTAGAGTCCTCTTGACATGGAGCCACTTCTAAGGACAAGGAAGCATGTTGGGATTGTATGGATGACTTTGGAAGAGATGGTGGAGGACTAGCTAAAGTAGGGATTATAGCATATGAAGGCTTAGGCTCTTTAGGTTTATCATCATTGAAAGTATTTGCAACCAAATGAAGGATATCTTGAGTTTCTTTAAGAGGTAGCCCTGGAGGATAACTATAGGGAACCACATGAAAAGTATCAGGGCTTGTGTCGAATGAAGGTTCTGTGAAAGATTTGAAAGACTCAGAAGCTTTAGGAAATGTACGAGTATTGGAGGAAGTAGGGGATGGAAGGGAACCATCACAAGACAAAGGTCCAACATTAACATGATCTTGCTTGAGAGTGTAATCTTTATTTTCAGCCTGAGAGTTCTTAGAGGAGAAATCCTTATAGTATTGACGTTTCAAGCTAGCACGATATATTTTATAGTCCTCAACAGTAGTAGATGGATCATCATCAAGGTATTATCCACAAAAGCCATCAAAATCTCTTTCAAAATCAGAATCATATGGATCACCATCATGATCTATCCAATGTGACGACCCATTTGTAGTAAGCAGGAATGAACGATGAGGAGGACTCTTAGGAACAGAGGTGTCATTGGTATCATTACATTGTCTATTGTCATAGTCATCATAGTCTCCAAAGCTAGATGTGTCACTCTCCATGGAAGAGGTATCATATTGCTCAAATTTTTTCCAGGGGCATGGTGACATGTACAAGTCTTTATCAAATGGAAAAGAGTATAGAGGTTCCTTTTCTTTCTCAAGTTTGTCAAGCTGGACTTGCATAGCTTGCAGCTGTTTCATCATAGCAGCGATCAGGATTTCTTCCTCATGTGTACTGATTCTTTGAGACATGTGTACTGATTTTCAATAGCTACTGATTTGTTCTTGACACAATGATATTTTTGACAGATTCTGGAACTAGGCTGGAAACATTGGATATCTTGCAATTTGACAATTTCTGACAACTCTCTCAAATTTTTCCAAACGACACTTTGCAGACTCGTACGACACTGGGTAGTCTATGAAATGACAGTTGCTAAACTCATACGACAGTTGGGTAGAAATGAAACAACAGTTGACAAAACTCATATGACAGTTGCTAACAGGGTTTTGACTTTCTTGAATTTGCTGGTTTGAAAACTCATACAACACTGGGTTCTCAATCGTACGATAGATGGGCAATACTGAAATGACACTTGAGAAAACTCGTATGACTTTTGACTTCCTGAAATGACTTTTGACTCCAGAAAAGATTTTACGTCAATTTTTGCAAAATTTAAGGTCTTCAATTTTGGATTGTTTGCAAATTGCACTATCCAGATTTTGAAGGTTATACTAGATTTGATCATTTTTAATAGCCAAGCAGATAAACAAGTGCATAGAATAGCAAGCAAGTGATTCCAAGCATGTCTGAAAACAATGAACAAGGGCAAAAGCAACCTTGCGCATGAACAATCAAGTGACCAAATTGTGCTAATCCCTGAGAGTACTAATTGTGTATGTTCTGAAAAGTTTTGCAATAACACACATATACCCTATAAAATGAAAATTTGGCCTCTCTAGGGTTTTTAGTAATGGTTTGACTCTGCAACTTTTATGATTTAAAGGGGTGAACTCCAATCCTGGTGCACCAAAGTTTTGACACAGTCTGAGAACTTAATCTTCAAGAACTGCTAGGGAGATCTGACAACCCAACAATGAACCATACCCGTGGAGATTTCTTCCACAAGGACATTTATATAGCGGTTGTCACTACCATGGCGAAAATGGCTATTACCGCTTGAGGTTCTGTCAACGCAGTTTGCCCTGTGAAGGGATTGTCCGCTATGGTTAACCCTCTTTAAAGATGACTCACAATAGTATACCACAAGGGGACTTGGCTCCAGATCCAAGGTTTTTGACACTTTTTCACTTTTAACCCAAATAAATCAAGCAGATTAATCTGACATGCTAAGACAAAGTTTTGCTTCACCAAGGTCTATGATGCCAACTCCACGTGATCTATCAACCTCTCTGGGGAGAGAATGTATCAATCAATAAGAGAAGACACACTAACCAATTTTGATTCACCAAAGCTCGTGATGTCAACCCCATGTGATCTATCAACCTCTCCTGGGAGAGAATGTATCGATCAATAAGAGAAGACACACTAACCAAGTTGAATGTGAAACACAATAAGTATCCTCCCTACCTACAAGGATTCTATTGTCAAGAAGGATTTTTCTAGGAATCCAATCTCTCAAGAATCACGAATAGTGTTCATAGGGCCTAATTACTATGTGAGCATAGATGTATGTTTCCAAAAGCAAATCTACCAAAAGTACCCAAAAAGTAGAAAGAGGAACACTTAACGCTTAAAGTGAATATGAGATGAGTCCACAAGGTGGAACACTTAACACCTCACACAAGCTGAAAATGAGTCCCCAACTTAGAAAACAAGTGAGTTCCTAAAAGCACAAAAGGGTTGCCAAGTGGAACACTTAACGCTTATGTCCTGTTGACCCCTCCCCTTTATGGCACTGAGATTGCAACCACGGGGCGGAAATAAGGGGCCGGTGGATTAGCGAGTCCAATGACCCAAGATAGAAATCAAGATCAATCACAAGTATTCTAAGACTACTTAATGAATCCTTAAGGGATCACAACCTAGTATCAAATTATGCAAGTGTGTAGAAATAGATCAAAAGCATGAAAAGATGCACACAAGCTTGACACATAAGAGATTTATTTTAAGTCCCAAATCAAAATATTATTAGATGAAGGAGAATACCTGGGATCCTCGCAATGTGCTTAGTAGATTTTACTTGATTTTTAGCAATTTTTGTTGAGCTTTTCCATGCAAGCAAGTGACGAACTCTCCAACAAGCAAACAAGCAAACAAAATATGCAAAATATATTCAACTTATGAAAACCATAGGGTTAGCTCTAAAAATCAATCATTATCAGTAATAATAACCAGCAATTAACCCAAATGACAACTCATATCATTCATTTAACCATGTAAAAAAAATAAGTGTATACCCATCACAAAACTTTATTTTTTTTTGCCGCATTTGACCTAGTCAACAAGATCTAATTTTTTTAATATAATTTTGGCCACAAAAATAGAAATTCAGAATAGAGACCCCTGATAAAAAATAGAGATCTTTCCAAAAATGCAAAAATTTTAGAAAAATCTCTTCATTTGTGCCCTAGAGACCCGTTTTATCAAAACAGACCAGTTTTTGTAAATTGACAATTTGAGCTACTAAATTGCATCCAAATTTAAAATACAAAGAATAGACCCCCTATAGAACTTGAAGATATTTCTGAAAATGTAAAAATTTCCAAAAAATATTCTGATTTGCGCCAAAAATTAATTTTTTATGAAAAATAAAAAAACAATTATTAAAAATTTAAAATATTTTAGAAAATTTTAAATTTTTTATTGAAGTTTCTCTGATATGTCACCAACCTACAAAAAAAATTTTAGACCAAAAATCTAAGCCATTTGGGAGATAAAATTAAATCTTTGAAACTTTGAGGTTTTAGCTCCTAAAAAAAATCAAAACCAGCATGCAAAGGTGGGTTGCCCCACGGTGGGTGCCAGAAATGTGTGTGTGAAAATTGTACCTAATATATAGACACAACACTCAGTAAAACATTAGAGGTTAGCTATAATCAAAATCATGCAAAATTGAAATCTAATCTAACCAAGCGATTTACTGCCTTCTAGTAGGTGCGAGATTAATGTTCTCAGATTGTTATCGAGATCAGTGACCTAGACGACACCTAAATGAAGGATTTGAATGCAATTGATCTAGATATGAATTGGATGCAATTAAGTATTTTTTTAAAATATTTTCTATGCAATAATAATGATTAATCTGATATGAAATCTATGCTAGATGAAATTGATATGCTATGAATGCTATTGAAAATTGATATGCAATGCTAATCTAACAATGATATGCAATATGAATGCAAAAATAAGATTGATCTCACAAAGATGTCGATTCGCAAGAGCTTTGATTCTTCAATTCCAATTCTCTAGCGTGATTGTGCAAAAATATGAGATGCTTGGATGCAAATTTGAGAGATGATTGAGAGATGAGCTGAAGCCTTGATTTTATAGAAATCTAAGGCTTTGGAGGTGCATGGAAAAAAGCCATAAATCACTCAAATAACTCAGGTTGATTTTTGAGTTATTTTTAAATAACAGATAATTAAGTTACAAAAACATGCAAAAGCTAAGTTTTAACTCAAAATAGAGTTTAGCTTTAATTGATAATTAATAGTTGTCTGCTTTTATGATTGTGCATGTTTTATTTATGAATTAATTTAATAATAAAGTGATTTATTTCCAACTTAACTGCTTTTAAAAATAAAACAATTGATTTATGGGTTAATCAATTATTTAATCAAACTTTTATTAAAAACTATATTATTAAATAATGACAACTTGCTTTAATTAATTAAATAAGAATTTAATCAATTATTCATATGATATTAGATTTATTGTCAAAATTAAATAATACAATTAATAATAGATAGAATTAAATTTAATTACACAATTAAGTGGGAAATATTAAATCTAATTAATTAAATATGAAAATATTCAATTAATCAAACTTTAGGACAAATGTGATTTATTGCCAAATAATTATAAAATTAAAGATAATTATGATGATTAGGAATATTACTAGGAATATTCTCCGATGCAGAATTTAAGATAATCAATTAGGATTCGATGATGTGCAGATGGCCTTAGATTAGGACTTTGATGTCGATTTCATTCGATATGTAGATACAGGATATTAATGAACTTATAGCCCATTTTTGGGGTATTACATATAGAAGCTTCAGTTAATTGCACAAACAAAAATATTTCTCCAGTGGATGTCGCCAACTAAATCTTCATCGGGTGCTCTGTCAGGATCACTGTATCCAAACTTAGACAATTTCTTCCTTCAACTTTGCATACTTGCATTCCAGATTCTGCGCTCTTAATAGAGATCATATGTTTCCATAATGACAACATCTATGCATCCACATTAGCTAAATTGCCAACACAAGGCACTAGTCTTCATTCTAAAGTATGGGATTCTCTTTGTCCTTCTAGTCCTCATCCTCAATCAGAGCCTTTTGTTACCCTAATTTTTGAACCTAACCAAATTTTAAATTTCTAATACTCGGCATTCCCCTATAGTTGGTAACCTTGGTCTACCTTTTGATATTTTCTTTAATATCCTTCAATGATCTATCAAAAATAAATACCGTGCATATATCAATATTTCCTAAGTAAGAGATTTGGTCAATTCCTTGTATTCTTAAAGCCATGTTTGGAACTGCCATGGTCACTATCAAAGCTAAAATTGTGGGATCGTATACTAGGCACTCCCACTGGATGTTATCTCACAGATGAGAACAATGTGCAAATGTTTTATGACATTAAGAATTTCATGCATAACATTAGATGGAGAATATAGTTTGTGAAATTTAAAGAGGTAGTCAACTTGAGTGAATAGTATGCCAAAAGAAGAGCCATGGATTCAAACATCTTTTCAAGCCAATATGAAAAACCTTTGAAGTTTTTTTCATAGTCGGTTAAGTCAAGCCTTTCTCAAACTTTGGAACCTAATAAATAAGTTTGAGGTTTACTATTTTGTGCAACTCCTCGACAATATTACAAACATAATTCTGAGTATTATCAAGTGATATGTATAGTTCTTGAACTCACTAAATACTCAACTTGTTTCAAAGGCACTTATGGACTTGACCAAGCATATGGAAAAGTGTAAAAATCAATTTTGGAATCCACACACACAGTCGAGAAATTAGGGATTTCTTGTAAGCTAAAGAAAAAAGTTCAAAAGGTTCTCATTTATGAGACTTCAAAGACTTCATTGCATCCAAAAGGCACATGGCCCAGGTAATGACATCGACACATTGTGTGTTGATCCTAAATATGAAAATCAAGTGGAGGAAATATTTTTCATTAATCTTCATGATGTTTTAGATAGTATGCTTGAAGTGACATGAATCTAGGCTACACGATTTGGAGAACAAAGCATGGAGGATCATGTTTTGAGCTTGAAAGACGTGATATTTTTTGTATTGGTATCTAGTGATGATAGTTTTTACTTACAATTGATTATTCAAAGGTTGCATCGATCTTATTCCAAATGGTTAAGTTCAAGGAGGACATCACTTTCTTTGGAGTCATATACTTCATACAATTTGGGAACCTTGTTTAAATCCTCGACCAGTTCAAATGTCTAGTTCTGTCCCGACTAGCCGACCCCGATCCATAGAGATTCTCATTGTCTTAGAATGATGACACTGTGAAATAAATAATAGGCTTCCATTCAATCAAAAAGGAAAAATGGATATTGTTCATTGACATGTACACAAAATGCAAATTATAGACAAAGCACCTAAATTGTTTGATATAATTCCTTAAAGTTTATATCATCTCATAGAATGAAATGGTAAAAATGATGCATTGCTACTCCACAAAGATGATATCAACATCACGGATATAATTTTTGGGATAGGTTGACAATGTTTGTCAAGGCCCAAATATATGTGTTGAGCATCATTTTTACACGAGGACAATGGCTAGGAATTTGCATGAGCAACTTCCCCTCTTGGAAGACTAACGGAATCAATCTCAAGGTTCCTTTTGGCTGGGTCTCAACCGCTTGGATAGCTTCAACGGAAGACAAATATGAATCTGTTTAACAAGGAGGCCTTTGCTAGTTCTTTTCTCAAGGGAAACTATAAAATAAAATTTAGGAAACCAAGATATCTCTTTTTTTATACGATTTTAAGATTTTAAGAATGAAAGCAATGCTGATTTAATTGATCTACTGAAATAACTTGCAAAGAGGGTTAGAAGATGTCAGGTAACAAGAGATTTGAAAGAAATTGCTGAAACAAAACCTATTGGACATATGCTTGCATAAAACCACCATGCGAATTAAAGAACCAAGAAGATGAGAAAACCAACACAATAGAGATCAGATCATGTCACAATCTTCAGCTGAACAGATGCAATCATTGATGGAAGTTGAAAAAATGCAGGCGTATGATAAGTCAAAACTCATCAGATCACGAAGCCATTCCAAATGCCCACACATGTGAGACAAGTTAATCTTTAAGGCACCAAAGAATAATCTTCTCAAAAATTTGTCAAAACACAGCAATGTAATACTAGCAAACACCGAACTAAAAGATCGCAGACTTAAAATCACTAAACAACCAATTGGCTCTTTGAAACAAAGAATGAGCAAATCACACATTCACAAATTTCACATAGAGAACAAAAGAATTGCACCATGAATGAAGCACCAATTGTATATCTTGTATTAATGATCAAGTCAACCCTCATTACATCATTTTATTACAATTTATAGAGCTCTTCTCTTATTTTCATAGCTAGGGTTTTGCTGCAATCAAACTTCAAAGTAAAACTAAACTAAAGCTTTGCATTCAATAAACTAACTCTAAAGCTTAGCGAAAATATCCTAGCATAGAGTTAGGCCTTGTGCATTACAAAGATTTGAACAAAAAAAGCATTAGACATCTCAAAAATGGGCTGGAACTGGTTCATGCATGTGGTGATCTTCATGTTAGTCCCTTGGATCATTGGCTTTAGTTTCTCTACGTAGTCCTGATTGAAAGAGATCCCACAATCATGCCCAAATGATCCCAGGAAAGAAGCCCAGATGACTGAGAAGTGATCTCTGAGAAAACTGGAGTCAACTCATGGACGTGCCCAAAAAATGCCCAAAACCCGACACTTGGTCTGAAAATTTAACACCCAAAATTGGCTAAGTGCTAACCTTATCTCTACTACTGTGGAGTTGTCAGACTTATAGGTGGCCGAAATTGCTGAAAATCTTGCATTGAAAAAATGACTAAGTACCAAAACTACATTTTCTGTACATGGGAGCTGACAGATCTTAAGCTGGAGGTCCACTAGCTAGAAGGTACTTCTGGATGTGCCTTCTTGAATCTATCCACCACCTCCAACACCTCATTAAAGTTCGGCATCTTAATGCCATGGAGAATCTCCTTCTGTCTATCTTCGTACTCTCTCAATCCCCTGCTTTATTTCTTCTTCACGAGGCAACATTTTCTGAATCTCCTCCCTTTGATAAAACATTTGCTGAAGATCCTCCTTCATCTTTACCCATCAGAATATATTCAAGTATTGATTGACAATATCACTCACCAGGTGCATAGTCCTATCATCATCATCATCAAATAGATCTAAATCCAACCCCTCAAAGAACTCCTATAACTCATTTACAAATAGCATGCCCTCATTCCTTTTCTTATCCAACCTTTTGAGCACCTTCTCAAGTATGGCCAATGCCACTGTTATCTCTTGGATCCATTCTTCAAAGTTATCTAATTCTACTCCTTCATAAATCTTCATTAGCACCTGGAAGCGCTGCTTCCTTATCATTGTCAACTCATCTAATACCTTTTGCCAAGTTAGGATGGCTTCTTCTACCCCATTCTCCTCACTCATGATCTCTACCAAAGAAACTATTCCTGCCAAAATGCCTCGAAAGGGCCTTAAAATCCACCTAAGAGATAAGCTAGTGAATTGCTCAAAATCTAGCTTCCATACCACACAAGCCTATACAAAAGAATGTGGAATGTCAATGTCTATATCCCCTTTCTTCTCCAAAATTGCCTGTAATGAGGCTTCGGGGTTATTTGGGTCAATTGGACCCACTGTCTTCAAAATGAATTTCTTCATTGCTTCATTATGTTCTTCCAATGCTTTTATTCTTTCCTCATCTTTACTCATGAAACCCAAAGCATGCTTCAGACCCAAAGTAGCCAAAGTTTTTCTACCTTCTCTGGATGATTCTCCCAAGTCCACCTCTTCTAACACAGTCCTCCCGAGTGATCTCCTTTGCATGAATATTCATTGTAGGGATAGCCACCTATGCCTTCCACCTTCCCACCTGATCTTGCATTACATAGGACATTCTCTTTGCCTGGGGAATTGGTGCCATTTGGTGGAAGGTGTGTCCTAGCACAATCATGTCAAGCTCTTCATCAGTATATACCCTAACCCTTGGTTGCACCTCTTTGGTAAACCAAGTGGGCATTGAGGACACATTCAATGGCTCATAGGGAGTAGCCAATGTAGTAGAAGTCCCCACGTGTTCTGTCCTTATCTCCGCTATAACTTCTTCTTCTTCTTCTGTCTCCTGCTCATTCCCAATACCTTGTTCTGGCTCTCCCTCAACAGTCGCCTATTGCTCATCAGCTATTTTCTCCTTATTATCCATTTGAGGCCTATCTTCTTCTGTATGTAGCTCCTCTTCTATTTGTGATTCTCCCTTATCACCCTCTTCCTCAGATCCAATATGAATTTCTTCTCCCCCTTCTCTACCGATGACTTCAACTTCTTTCTCTAGTTCCTGTGAGCTCTAGGGTATCGAATCCATATGAACTTGAGGAGAATGTTGAGTGGGGTAGGTGTAGAAGATGTGAGGGGAGTGGTAAATTGGGCTGGTGGAGTTGGAATTGGGAAAGGAAGATGGGAAGTAAAGGGTTGCTATGGTGGCGGAGTATCTAGCATGGGAGTGGGAAGCAGGACAATGGGAGGCTCTTGAGGTGGAATAGTGGGAAGTGTGGAAGGGTGAGATGGGGGTAGAGGTGGAACTGACACATCCAAAGGTACTTGTGTACTTGTTTCCTCCTTCGAGGTGATCTTAACAGATGGTTCCTTCTCAAGTCCTACAATTCCCTCCTGATCTTTGACTATTTCAACCTCTCTTTTCCCTTGAGGTGCCTCTGGTAACTCTTCTCCTATGCCACTAAAAAGGCTAGTGAATTGCATAGGAGCCTATTGTTCAGCTTCTTTGAACCCATGCAAGCCTACAAAATTGAAGATGTTGAATTTATCGTCAGCTAGGGCATCCAAATTTATTGGCTCTACCTGAGTAGCCCCTTTATCATCCTTATGATCATCTTCCATTATTCTCCTTTTCTTAAGGAATCCCACTGACTGTGTCCTCCTAATGAGGTGGATTTCATCCAACACATCTTCATCACCTTCTTCCAGAGTATCCATCTATGTGGGGGTTGAGCTTGCCTTCCTGTTATAAACATGGCCTTTAGTTACTCCGACCAGCTTAGGTCCAACTATTTTGAACTTTGTTCTCTTTTCTGAGTTGGGAGAATGATGGTCACTTGATGAAGGTGCCTCCAGTGGAGCAATGCTCCCAATCATCCTGGTTTTCACCTTTTTGGAGTGTGTGACCGAACCATATGTGGTTGGGTGTTCGTGGTGATATACAGTCTTGGGCTTTAGAGGGGCAACTACTTTAAACTAAGGTTCCAGTATCTTTTCCCCCTTCTTCTTTCCTCGAGATGGTTTCTCAGGGAGTTGCTTTATAGGAAATGGTTGGATAGGAAAAGGATGAGAAACCCATGACCTTGTCAGCTTGACCACATGTTGGGATCTAAAGTCCATGCTATCATTCTCATCTTGATCTATTTCTACATTTAGGATGGCCCTATTATATACCTTAACCATGTTATATATGGAATCCATAACTTTATCTGAATCGGCCTCCAATGCCTTTTGTAGAATCTTCAAGGAAAGGGCACCTTGCGCCAACTCTAGGCTCATCCAGCAATAGTCATGGATTCTTACTTCATAATCATCCACACAATTAGCCCAATGGTCTTCAATATGCAGCTCATGGATATAGTGTCTTCCCATTATGTGGCTATAGGTGCCAATGGGGTCAAAATGTGGCCTCACCAGGCTATAGGTTTCCAGTGGGAATTCATCCCATTCTCTAACCAATGACTTGCAAACTTTCATGTCTGGAACACAATGAGGACCAACTGAAATAGGGAAGTTCCAATAGTGTTTCTTCTTATGCTTGATGTGCTCATGAGCATTAGACAATTTCCTTGCTATCTCTAGTAAAACTACCCTATCAGGGGGGTACCTTGCGAGCTTCTTGGGTGCTAAGGTGCTTCCTACCACTTGAATGTATGTGAAAGTTCTGAATTGAATGTAAAATACCCCAATGGCCTGTACTTTGGCTACTACCTCTATTGATAACCTTTTAGCAAAATCACCCTTGATGGAGTGGATGATTGCAAAGATGAAGAAATCATTAACTATCATGAATTCTGGGCTATTGTGTGCAAGGAAGTCCTTTCGTACCAACTAAGGATACAAAGTGAAAGGCCATGTGCTTTGTTCCCCAATGTTTCCAACCCTGGTCAACCCTAGATATACTTCCCTAGCGGCTAGTAAGTACACAACATAGGATGTCATGTAAAAGTGTGGATCTATCTTTACCTGAATCAGCTGTTCATCCAACTGGTCGCTTACAATTGAGGCCCAATCGAACCTTGCTTGTCTGTCTTTAATTTTCTAGATAAGGAAGCTCATCCAGGGCTCCAGTTGATGAGACTTGGGCAAGCCATACACTCTTCCTATCATTTTTATGGTGGCATGGATGTCCTCTTTCATGTAACCCCTCCTTATGTCAATTTTGTCCAGCCTGTTCTTGGGTAAGGGCTGCATTAGATACTCATTATTAACAATATTGTGAGCTCTCTGCATATCTTTGTTATAGAATTCCATCCCTTTGTTTATATTGAAGTTGAAGAAATTATCTACCCCCTTGGGCAGATGGAAAACATCCTTGATATTGTCCGGCCTCAAGTCCAGGACCACTTCTCCAATGCTATTTTTGACCATGCGCTCATTTGACACATAATGGTTGGCCAGTGTGTTAATCAACTCTGCCGACTAGATTGAGATAGGGTGTGCCGCTGCATTCACTAGGGAACAATGAACCAATGAGGTGCAGTCCTCTGAGTGGCCCATTGGTTGAGCACACTTGTTCAGATATTCGTTCCAACTCACATTCCTGATATCAATATCAGTTATCCCAACATGCAAGTTTGTCACTTTAGACGACAGGTGGTATCGTTTTAATTGGTATTTCATCGCCGATGATGCTTGTACCTTCTCAGCCATATCTACAAAAGCACCAGGCTTGAATCAGTAACATAGTGAGAGAAAAGAAATTGGAAAGCACCATTATTCAGTGAAATCATGATTTCAAAGCAAAACCAGAGATTTCAGACCTTTCACCCTTTCGGACTCATCAGACATAAAAAAAATGTGACAAGTCTGAAAGGGCCGCAAAGGCTGAAAGGACCATGGCATGGAGGGCGAAAAGGACAGGGGCTTTGGCTGGGGAGGAGACTTCTGGTGTTATTCAACCTTGAAAAACCATGAGAAGTCCCAAAGTCTGAAAAGGCTGCAAACCTGGAGAACAAAAAAATAAAGGCAAGAGCGCTTCTTTCAGGGGTTTTAGGGGATGCTATGTTTCGGTGTGCAAAAACACCAAAATGCTGACAACATGAGCACTTAGTAGTTTTCTGATCTGGTGGACGCTCTACGAGTTTTGGATGTCAAAGGTTTGAAACTAGGGTTTTGGGCTGAACTCAAAAAATGAGTCTGATGGTGAGTTTGACCACAAAATCACCTAGGGATGTGAGGTGACTACCTTAACAATCCCTAAGGCTTAAAAGGCTGACCCTAAAACAATCTATACCTAAGACTCAAACCAAAAAAACTGAAAATGCAAACCCTAGACCTAAAAAGGAATGAGAAACAAAAAAGGACACAAACAAACAAAAAGGAAGAAACAACCAAGAGGGGAAGACCACCTACCCAAAAGATGAAGAGCCTGACGAAGACCAACAAGGAAAAGGGAGCGAAATGAAGTGAAAGCAACTGGCGGTGAAAAATAGAGTGAGTGGATGACAGAGGAGCAAATGTGCAAAGTGAGGGTTTGAAGTGACCTCCGTGCCTTTTATAAGCTTCATGAGACTGGTGATGTCATCACCTTGTGTGGCAGCCTTTTGACCTTTTCGGCTGTCTTAGTGGTCCGATAGGCCGAAAACACCAATAGGCCGACAAGGCCGAAATGGTCAAAACTGCATTTAGCAAAAATGCTCTTGCTAGGGCCTTTTGCACCTTTTGAACCACTGAAAGGTTCTAGAGGCCAACAAGGCCGAAAAGGCTGACAAGCTAAAGAAAAATAAGGACACCAACCCGAAAGATGATAAAATGAGGCAAGAAAAAGAGTGAAAAGGGGGGGGGGGGGGCTGAGGCCATAAGGGCCAAGAAAGGGGAGCATGGTTGTGGGACCACAATAAATAGCCCAAACAAAAAATGATGAAAATTCCCCATAGCCAGTTGATCTGGAGATAGTCCCTAATGCGCAATGAGCCAAGTATGAAGATTATCAGATAGAGTGTGCCTTTTATCATCACCAAGGTTGAGAAAACCATTATGTCTGCATCCAGTGTGTGTGGGTGTGAGTTCAATTTCCTTGAAAAACTCTCACCGTGAGCTCCCCTCGATGATGCACCTCTTATTGCCAAATCAGTGCCCATCAACCAAAAGTTGACCATAAGTCAATTTGACCTTGCTCTATTACTAGGCAGGCATTGATAGCCCCGATAGAGGTTGTCAAAGTCACCCTTTCCTAATTGTAGATGAGCTTTAGTATAAGTGCTTAAACTTCATAGGAGGGCTCTTAGACTTGATTTACTTTAAGCTTTGGGGCAAGTCCCTTTGAGAGCACCCATCTATCAGCAAATTTTATTCTGTGTGAATAGCTTCGATGCTCCTTGTGGCTTTACAAAATGCCTTCTGTAGCTCTTTCTTTCTTTTTTTTTTGGAAAACTGGGGCAATGCTTAGACTGTGATGTCCTGGTTTCAAGCATCTCTTTATTTATCTCATCTTTATGCATTCCTCCCTTTCATTTTCTTGCTCTTTTTTTTTCTATATTCTAGTCTAAGAAGGGTTCTAACTCTCAGGCTTTCTTCGTGACTGTGAGCACTTCCTGACACAAATTGGAATCTTACCTAGAGAAGCTCATAGCTTGGAATTTTCCTTTTAAAATGTGTTTTAGTGTTGAGGATGCTTCAATCAGGCCTATGCTCTCAAGGATTCTAAAAAAGGAACCATCTTTCCTCCTATCCCTGTCCTTGGCTCATTGCAAGATAGAACTATCCCCATAGTTCAAGCCGTGGGGAGTTTAACTTGAGGCTCGGGCTACCTAAAAGGACCACTCAAAAAAGAAAACGTAGACCCCCCCTGTGAACAAAGAAAAGACACAGATGACAAGACTGACCCGACTCGATGAAACAAATGAAAAAAAAAATACAAGAATATATAGCAAAGTACAAGGAACCAATCAAGTCCTGAAATAGTGCTTCATAAACTGGCCATTGATTGGTAATGGGACCAATTCTCCATCAAGAGAACTAATTTGAAAGGTATTTTCTCCTAGGATCTCAGCTATTTGGAATGGGTCTATCCACAAACATTGGAATTTTGTGTGGCTGCCTGGTTTTTCTTTTGCTTTATCCCACATTAGGACCCGATCAAAAATTTAGAAAGCTTTCATAGTTGCTCTTTTGTCAAACCATTGTTTGATGACAGCCTGGTGTTTGGCTACGTGTTCTAGGGCCATGGTTTTTTTTCTTCGAGGTTCAACAAATTCATAAGATGAATCTAACACCTGATCCTCACCCTCGATGTATTGATCCATGAATCTCAAGATTGGTATTTTTAGGTTCATTGGAAAGATGGGTTGCAAACCATACACTAATTGGAGAAGTCCCCAGGGCATTCTTGATTCTGACCTGATTTTTCCACAGAGCATATTTCAACTGTGTGTGCCAATCTATGGGATTATCATCTAACATACGTTTGATTACCATTGTCAGGTTCTTGTTGGTGGACCCAGCGACTCCATTTCCTTGCAGGTAGTAATTAGAGGAGAATTTAAGAATTACTTGGTTCTCAAAAGCCCATTGAATGAGACTCATAGATGAAAAGTAATGGGCATTATCACATACCAGGAAAAAGGGCATGCTGAACCTTGTGATGATGAACTCTTCCAAGAACTTGGTGATCACTTCTGTGGTACAATTTTTCATAACCTGTGCCTCCATCTAGCATGTACAGTAATCAATTGTAGTTAAGATGTATTGGTGGCCTACTGAGGATGGGGGATTGATCATCCCCATGAAATCCAGCCCCCATTGGGTGAATGGACGCACCTCATATACCGGTTGTAAGGGCATCACTGGGTGTCTCTCTTGAATGGCAATGGTTTGGAAAACATGGCAAGAGCACACATGTTCATGGGTATCTTTGAACAAAGTTGGCCAGTAATAGCCAGATCTTAGTATCTGATGAGCTATGGCTTCTGCTGATCCATGTCCTGTACCATACTTGTTGTGAAATTATGTGAGAACTAGCTCCGCTTCTGTTCAGTCTAAACATCATAGATATAATCCGTCATAATTGCATTTGTAGAGCTTCCAATTTTTTAGCATGTATGAATTTCTCTTATTCTTTAGTGCTCTCCGTTGAGAATAGTTCAATCCATCTGGACAATAGTTTTGTAGCAAGTAGTAGACTATGTCTTGATACCATACATTAGTGATTATTCCTTCGCTGGTGCACACCTGGCACACCAGTCCTTGTTTTTTTTTGGCTATCATTTTAGTGAGACCTTGACCCCTCACCAATTTGATCAATTGTATCTCAATATTGCCATCCATTTGCCTCTTCGTTCCCCAAGTTCATTTTGCATTAATAAAGATTTGACTACTGGATCTGGAACAATAGCAATGACCTTACTTCGTAGTATGTAATGTTTGAATTTTTTAATAGCCTTGACCAAGGTGAAAGACTGTTTGTCCAAACTAGGATATTTGAGCTCCGCATTCTTTAGTGGGCAGCTCATGAAAGCAATTGGCCTTTCATCTTTGCCTTCTTTTTTCTATGTGAGGATCCCCACACATGAATGTTCTGAAGCAAAAGAGTAGACCTTAAATGGTAGTAGATAATCAGGACTAACCAAGACTGGAGCCATGGCAATGGACGTCTTAATTTCCTTGAACGCCCCTTTAGTTGGAGCATTCCATTTGATTTTAGCATCCTTTTTTAACATATTGTTCAAGGGGTGCACTATCTCTGCAAAACCACTGATAAATTTCCGGACAAAGTTGATTTTCTTGAAAAAAGACTTCAATTCCTTCTTGCTATTTGGTGGGACCAATTTAAGGATAGCCTCGACCCTTTTGGGGTCAATCAAGATACTTGTTTCAGATATAATGTGCTCGAGGAGTTTACCTTGTGTCACCCTAAAAATGCATTTCTTAGGGTTCAAGGAAATCCCATAGTGTCGACACCTCTTCAAAACCTTTTGCAGATCTCCGATATGGTTCACCCGGTTCCTAGAGAAAACTATGAGGTCATCCATGTATATAATGATGAACTTGTTGACCAGACCTTTGAATGCCTCATCCATAGCCCATTGGAAGGTAGCTCTTGTGTTGATTAGGCCGAATGGCATGCGACAGTAGGCAAATGTTCCCCATTTTGTAGTGAAGGCCGTCTTCAAGCGGTCTTCTTCCTTCACCATGACTTGGTTGTACCTTGAGTAGCCATCCAAAAAGGACATCATTTGAGAGTCGTTGACTACTTGTAACACTTCATCCAGAGAAGGCAAAGGATAGTTGTCCTTCTGAGAAGATCTATTTAGATTCCTGATTTCCACACAAAGCTGAACCTCTCCACTTTTCTTCCTTACGGGGACCAAGTTGGCTACCCAAGTTGAATGCCTGACGGGAAAATTTATCTTAGCATCAAGAAATTTTTGTACCTCTTTTTGGATCACTAGTTCAATCACTGGGTTGACTAGTCTTTGCCTCTGGCAGAAAGGTTTAGCATCTGGGTTTAGCGGGATGTTGTGGGCTTTGACGCTAGGGTCATAGGTCTTCAAATCTTCATAGCACCATGCTATGATGTCTTTGTACTCAATGAGTAGCTTGATCATCTATTTCTTCTCCTTTAGTGTGCCAACCTTGCCTATACGGACTTCCCTGGGTTTGAGTTGTGTGCCCAGGTTGTAGAGCTCACAATCATCTCTGTTTACTACTGGGGTTTTCCCTCTTTCTCAAGCATGTTCATCTTTATCGAAGATCCTTTCTAAAGCTACCATGCCCTTCAGAATGGAATTTGTTTTCAACTTCAAAATCACCAAGTCATCGGGCTCCTTTGTTTCACCTTCTTCTTCGTCAATGTTCTATTTTTCAAAGATCCCAGCGTTCATAATAAATTCCAGGATTTGTTGATCATCATGAAATACTTGGAAATTTTTGATGTTATTAGGGACAATGGGCATAGCCATGAGTTATATGGAGAAATTTTTCAACTTAGACTTCTCTAGCGGTTGCAAGGAACTTGCAGACACTGCCAAAGCATCGGCAACAGTATTCCTTCTCCTTGGGATACTTCAAATGCTAAAGGCTTCAAAATCTTTGATTAAATCCCAAACACGGTTGTGGTATGAGATCAATCATTTATCTATATAGGAGTATTGGCTTTTGATCTTCTAGACGATCAATTGTGAGTCACCTTCCATGGCGATTGCTTTTACCTTCCTCTCATGCATGAGGAGGAGACCCCGAACTAGAGCCTCATACTCAGCAACATTATTAGTGCAAAGGAACTGCAACTGGTAGGTGGTGTAATATGAGCCCCCACAAGGGTTGATTAACTCAATCCCTACTCCCACTCCTAGCTTACACTTGGATCTATCAAAATGAAGTTTCCAGATCGAGTGATTCTTATTAAGGGATTTCTTGATTTGGGGTTTTGGAACCACTTCTGATGGAGGTATCTTATCTTGGGGTTCACCAGAAGCTGGGGGGGGAGATAGGTCTATTGGTTTTGGGGTCCTCAATGTCTCTTCATTAGGGTGTTCCCTTCTTGATAGAGAGACCCATTTCATTTTTTGCTTTGCCTGGGCCTCACACCATATTTCATTGCACGGGGGCAGACAACCGTCATCAGAGGAACTCCATTCTTCTTGCAAAAAACCCTCTACTATAGGGACCTTAGGTTGTTCATGAAGGGGGAGACCCTCCTCCTTTGAGTCCTCCGTTGTGTCTCCACTAAGATGGAGTGCATTTGACATCTGGCCGACTACCTAAATAATCGCCTGCTGATAGTCTCGATAGGTAAATTCTAAATGATTGGTCTGATGGAGGTGACAGTAACCCGGTAACATAAGTATATTTGGGTCAGCGTCTCTGCCAAGGTGTCTCATGTTCTTTGTCATGCCTATTATTAATTCCCAAAGACTTCATCTAAAATTTGGGCATCTATCAATCCTTGCACTGGGCTGTTATCAAAAACCTCTTCACCTTTGAGGCTGAATGTGAAGGCTTTCTCAAAATGATATACTCCTAAATTGGCCTATGAGAACAAAAATTCATTCAGGGTGTTATACTCTATTATCATCTGCTTGAGTTTAGGTTTTGCATCAATCTTAATTTGATTATTGAGCCCCTTCCATGGCAACCAAAGTTGGGTAAAAATAGTAGAGAACCAACCCCTCAAAGATCATGTCCATTCCTGGCTGAGCAGCATGCCGTAGGTTTCTGGGATGTCCACCACATGAACATCGATGCAATCTTGGAGCCTAGGGTCAGCCGTTAGTTGAATCTGTGTGTCCTTCAAAACCCCAATGACTCTAACTTCCATTTTATCAAGCTAGATCACCACATGATTAGTTGGCTGAGGATTCATTCCTAATCTCTGGCATATAGATAGTGGCATCACATTACATGAAGCACCTGAGTCGATCAAACAGTTGTGTAGGTTTTTTTTGAATATTTTGAGGTGGAGCAAGAACAAAGGCACTTCAACCCTATCTTTGAACATGGTCGGCATTGCCTCTATTGCATTCACATTAGACACATTATTGGCATTATTGCTTGGGGAAGCTGGCTTGGAATGATCCAAGGTCTTTAGGAGGGCTTCCCTTTGAGCAGGACAACTCTATAACATATCATACATTGACGTGTTCGTTCTAACCCTTTTTAGTTCCTCTACCACACTATACCTTTCATTGGCCCCAACTGGGCCTTTTGATGCGGCCGATTGATATGATGTTGTCTGGACAACAGTGGTATTAGGTCCCTTCAGTGGTATAGGGTTATAGATGGCCCTCAGATCAGGTGGAGTGGGCTGCATACTTGGAGGAATGCCATCCATCAGGGGCTCCCTTCTGCTTGTCAAATTGTGGGTATTTCTATTGTCATTTTGGAAAGCATGGGCCTCAGAATATTCTAGTTGGTTCTCTTGGTTGAATGGGAAAATTAACTCTTCCTCTAAAGTGCTATTGACCAGAGTTCCATTTGAACTTGGATTGTATGACTTGAATGCCATGGCACTGAAATGAGCCTGGGAGCTCTCAAGATCTTGGGTTTGATTATCATACTCCCCCCTATACTCAAAATCTGGCTGATGCATACTGGGACCTTGGGTGTAGCTGGTTTTTGATGAATTAAAGAAATTGGTGTTATCCACGGGGATACTACCATTGTTCAGGTGTGTATTCCAAGTCCTATTCATCCTTTATTGTCCAAATTTTTTGTCTTGAGAGCTATTTCCATAACCTCCCCCACTATTGTTATTGTTGTTGTTATAATTGCCATAGCTACGATTCTGATTTTGAGAGTAATTATTCAGGGCAACAACTAGTCTTGGGGGATTTCCTTGATTTGGAGATGGGTTTAGCTTCATTCATGTGATCTCCCTAGTTAATTGGGACATCATTTTCTTCATGGCATCCAAATCATTGACTAGGGCTTGGTCTAGTTCATTTGGGACAATGACCTTTTTCTCACACAAGGCAGCCCTGTGTGTGTCATACCCCAGGTATGTGATGGTCAATGGTGGGGCAGCAACATATGGAGTTGGCACCAGGTTGATCTTTAGGGTTTGGTGCATTGGTATTTGATTGTTTTCTGCAAAAGGATCAGTTGTGACCACATTTGTCAATGTAGGTGGGATACCATACCTTCCTCCTTGCGGGTCCATTTTTTGAGTGAACAAGATAGCTTCATTACACACTTTCTCTAGAGTGTCGATGTCTCCTAGAGGCAATCTCTTCAGGAATATGGATGTTAGTGGGTCCAAGGTGTGCAAGTATACTTGTATGGTGGCACTGACCGGCACCATGTATGGAGCCTCAAGCTTATGATACATCTTGTGAAAGTAGTGGTTGAACATGGTGATAGATTCATTGAGGTCTTTTCTTACCGAAATGAACTGGTGATGGAGAGTTGCCGGATCCACATATAGTTTGAATTGATTAAGAAATTTTGTTTCAAACTCTTGCTAGGTAGTAATGGATCCTCGTGGTAAGTTCAGATACCAATTATATGTGAACTCTCCTAGTGTGTATGGGAAGAGGTGGCACATGATGTCTTGATGAGAAATCTCTTTTTGATTTCACAATTCTTTGAATGCATGGACATGTTCTTTCGCTATCCTAGATTCTCCATAGATGAATCATGGGTAGAACTTTTCAGGATTTTTGGGCAGTTGATGGAGCTTTCCCTGCAAGTCCAGTGATGAACTTTGGGCATTTGCAAAAAATGCCATCAGAGTTGGTGGTGGTGGAGTAGCAGGCGGGGCAGCAATGGTTGGAATTGGAGGAAGATTTGAATGATTTGAGGTGTCCTCCTTGTGCTTTGTTTTGATGCTGTGAGGTTTGTGAAACTCTGTAAGTTCAAGGAACTCCCCTTTGTTGGGTGAAGATCTAAGGACTCGTTGAAATCTCTCAGGGGAGAATGATCCAATATTCCAGGGTGTCCCTTTTGAGGGCCCTCCTTCTAGTGCCACTTCTGTTGAGTGTCATTTTTACACGAGGACAACATCTAGGAATTTGCATGAGCAACTTCCCCTCTTGGAAGACTAACAAAATCAATCTCAAGGTTCCTTCTGGCTGGGTCTCAACCGCTTGGATAGCTTCAACGGAAGACAAATATGAATCTATTTAACAAGGAGGCCTTTGCTGGTTCTTTTCTCAAGGGAAACTATAAAATAAACTTTAGGAAACCAAGATATCTCTTTTTTGATATGATTTTCAGATTTTAAGAATGAAAGCAATGTTGATTTAATTGATCTCTTGAAATAACTTGCAAAGAGGGTTAGAAGATGTAAGGTAACAAGAGGTTTGAAAGAAATTGTTGAAATAAAACCTATTGGACATATGATAGCATAAAACCACCATGGGAGTTAAAGAACCAAGAAGATGAGAAAACCCACACAACAGAGATCAGATCATGTCACAATCTTCAGCTGAACGGATGCAATCATCGACAGAAGTTGAACAAATGCAGGCGTATGATAAGTCAAAATTCATCAGATCATGAAACCACTCTAGATGCACACATATGTGAGACAAGTTAATCTTTAAGGCACCAAAGAATAATCTTCTCAAAAATTCATCACAACATAGCAATGTAATACCAACAAACATCGAACTAAAAGATTGCAGACTTAAAATCACTAAACAACCAATTGGCTCTTTGAAACAAAGAATGAGAAAATCACACATTCACAAATTTCACATAGAAAGTAGAAGAATCACACCATGAATGAAGCACCAATTGTATATCTTGTATTAATGATCAAGTCGACCCTCATTACATCATTTTATTACAATTTATAGAGCTCTGGTCTTATTTTTGTAGCTAGGGTTTTGCTGCAATCAAACTTCAAAGTAAAACTAAACTAAAGCTTTGCATTAAATAAACTACCTCTAAATCTTAGCTAAACTATCCTAACACAAAGTTAGGCCTCGTGCATTACAAAGATTTGAACAAAACAAGCATTAAACATCTCAAAAATGGGCTGGAACTGGTTCATGCCTGTGGTGACCTTCATGTTTGTCCCCTGGATCATTGGCTTTAGTTTCTCTACGTAGTCCTGACTGAAAATGAATGAGAAGTGATCTTTGAGAAAACTGGATTCAACTCTCGGACGTGCCCAAAAAATGCCCAAAACCTGACACTTGGTTAGAAAATAAAATACCCAAAATTGGCTAAGTGCTAACCTTATCTCTACTACTATGGAGTTGTTAGAGTTGTTGGACTTATAGGTTGCTGAAAACTCCCCATGGTCAAAATGGCCAAAAATCTTGCACTGAAAAAATGACTAAGTACCAAAACTGCATTTTCTATACATGGGAGCTGACAGATCTTAAGCTGGAGGTCCACTAGCTAGAAGGTACTTTTGGATGTGCCTTCTTGAATCTATCCACCACCTCCAACACCTCATTAAAGTTCAGCATCTTAATGCCTTGGAGAATCTCCTTCTGTCTGTCTTCGTACTCTTTGAATCCCCTGGCAAAAGCCTTTATTTCTTCTTCACGAGGTAGCATTTTTTGAATCTCCTCCCTTTGATAAAACATTTGCTGAAGATCCTCCTTTGTCTTTACCCATCGGAATATATTCAAATACTAATTGACAATATCACTCATCGGGTGCATAGTCCTATCATCATCATCATCGAATAGATCTAAATCCAAACCCTCAAAGAACTCATGTAACTCATTTACAAATAGCATGCCCTCATCCCTTTTCTTATCCAACCTTTTGAGCACTTTCTCAAGTATGGCCAATGTCATTGTCATCTCTTGGATCCATTCTTCAAAGTTATCTAATTCTACTCCTTCATAAATCTTCATTAGCACTTGGAAGTGCTACTTCCTTATCATTGTCAACTCATCTAATACCTTTTGCCAATTTAGGATGGTTTCTTCTACCCCATTGTCCTCACTCATGATCTCTACCAAAGAAACTATTCCTACCAAAACACCTCGAAAGGGCCTTAAAATCTGCCTAAGAGATAAGCTAGCGAATTGCTCAAAATCTAGCTTCCAATCCACACAAGCCTGTACAAAAGAATGTGGAATGTTAGTGTCTATATCCCCTTTCTTCTCCAAAATTGCCTGTAATGAGGCTTTGGGGTTATTTGGGTCAATTGGACCCGCTGTCTTCAAAATGAATTTCTTCATTGCTTCATTATGTTCTTCCAATGCTTTTATTCTTTCCTCATCTTTACTCATGAAACCCAAAGCATGCTTCAGACCCAAAGTAGCCAAAGTTTTTCTACCTTCTCTGGTTGGTTCTCCCAAGTCCACCTCTTCTAACACATAGTCCTCCAGAGTGATCTCCTTTGCTCTAATATTCATTATAGGGACAGCCACCTGTGCCTTCCACCTTCCCGCTTGATCTTGCGTTACATAGGACATTCTCTTTGCCTGGGGAATTGGTGCCATTTGGTGGAAGGCATGTCCTAGCACGGTCATATCAACCTCTTCATCAGTATATACCCTAACCCTTGGTTGCACCTCTTTGGTAAACCAAGTGGGATTTGAGGACACATTCAGTGGCGCATAGGGAGTAGCCAATGCAGTAGAAGTCCCCGCGTGTTTTGTCCTTATCTCCGTTGTAACTTCTTCTTCTGTCTCCTGCTCATTCCCAATACCTTATTCTGGATCTCCCTCAATAGTTGTCTATTGCTCATCAGCTGTTTTCTCCTTAGTATCGATTTGAGGCCTATCTTCTTTTGTATTTAGCTCCTCTTTTGTCTGTGATTCTCCCTTATCACCCTCTTCCTCAGATCCAATGTGAATTTCTTCTCCCCCTTCTCTGCCGATGACTTCAACTTCTTTCTCTGGTTCTTGTGAGCTCTGGGGTATCGACTCCATATGAACTTGAGGAGGAATGTTGAGTGGGGGAGGTGTAGAAGATGCGATGGGAGTGGTAAAGTGGGCTGGTGGAGTTGGAGTTGGGAAAGGAACATGGGAAGAAAAGGGTTGCTGCGGTGGAGAAGTATCTAGCATGGGAGTGGGAAGTGGGACAGTGGGAGGCTCTTGAAGTGGAATGGTGGGAAGTGTGGAAGGGTGAGATGGGGGTGGAGGTGGAACTGATGCATCTAAAGGTACTTGTGTACTTGTTTCCTCCTCCGAGGTGATCTTAATAGATGGTTCCTTCTCAGGTCCTGCAATTCCCTCCTGGTCTTTGGCTATTTCAACCTCTCTTTGCCCTTGAGGTGCCTATGGTAAATCTTCTCCTATGCCACTAAAAAGGCTAGTGAACTGCATAGGAGCTTTTTGTTTAGCTTCTTTGAACCCATGCAAGCCTACAAAATCAGAGATGTTTTATTCATCGTCAGCTAGGGCATCCAAATTTATTGGCTCTACCTGAGTAGCCCCTCCATCATCCTTAGGATCATCTTCCATTATTCTCCTTTTCTTGAGGAATCCCACTGACCATGTCCTCCTAATGAGGGGGATTTCATCCAACACATCCTCATCACCTTCTTCCAGAGTATCCATCTGTGTGGGGGTTGAGCCTACCTTCCTTTTATAAACATGGCCTTTAGTTACTCTGGTCAGCTTAGGTCCAACTATTTTGAACTTTGTTCTCTTTTCTGAGCTGGTAGAACCATGGTCACTTGATGAAGGCACCTCTGGTGGAGCAATGCTCCCAGTCATCCTAATTTTCACCTTTTTGGAGTGCATGACCGGACCATACATGGTTGGGCATTCATGGTGATATACAGTCTCGAGCTTTAGAGGGGCAGCCCCTTTAAACTAAGGTTCCAATATATTTTCCCCCTTCTTCTTTCCTCAAGATGGTTTCTTGGGGAGTTTCTTTATAGGAAGTGGTTGCATAGGAAAAGGATGAGCAACCCATGACCTTGTCAGCTTGACCACATGTCGGGCTTTGAAGTCCATGCTATCATTCTCATCCCGATCTATTTCTACATTTAGGATGGCCCTATTATATACCTTATCTGTGTTATATATGGAATGCAGAACTTTATCCGAATCGGCCTCCAACGCCTTCTACAAAATCTTCAAGGAAAGGGCACCATGTGCCAACTCTAGGCTCATCCAGCAATAGTCACAGATTCTTACTTCATAATCATCCACGCAATTAACCCAATGGTCTTCAATATGTGCCTCATGGATATAGTGTCTTCCCATTATGTGGCTGTAGGTGCCAATGGGGTCAAAATGTGGCCTCACCAAGCTGTAGGTTGCCAGTGGGAATTCATCCCATTCTCCAACCAATGACTTGCAAACTTTCATGTTCGGAACACAATGAGGACCGACTAAAATAGGGAAGTTCCAATAGTGTTTCTTCTTATGCTTGATGTGCTTGTGAGCATCGAACAATTTCCTTTCTATCTCTAGTAAAACTACCCTATCAGTGGGGTACCTTGGGAGCTTCGTGGGTGCCAAGGTGCTTCTTGCCACCTGAATGTATGTGAAAGTTATGAATTGAATGTAAAATGCCCCAATGGCCTGTACTTTGGCCGCTGCCTCTATTGATAACCTTTTAATAAAATCACCCTTGATGGAGCAGATGATTGCAAAGATGAAGGCATCATTAACTATCCTAAATTTTAGGCTATTGTGTGCGAGGAAGTCCTTTCGCACCAACTGAGGATACAAAGTGAAAGGCCATGTGCTTTGTTCCCCAATGTTTCCAACCCTTGTCAACCCTAGATATACTGCCCTAGCCGCTAGCAAGTACACAACATAGGATGTCATGTAAAAGTGTGGATTTGTCTTTACCTGAATCAGCTATTCATCCAACTGGTCGCTTAGAATTGAGGCCCAATCAAACCTTGTTTGTCTTTCTTTAATTTTCTGGATAAGTAAGATCATCCAGGGCTCCAGTTGATGAGACTTGGGCAAGCCATACACTCTTCTTATCATTTTTATGGTGACCTGGATGTCCTCTTTCATGTAACCCCTCTACATGTCAATTCTATCCAAGCTATTGTTGGGTAAGGGCTGCATTAGATACTCATTATTAACAATATTGTGAGCTCTCTATGTATCTTTGTTATAGAATTCCATACCTTTGTTTATATTGAGGTTGAAGAAATTATCTACCCCCTTGGGTAGATGGAAAACATCCTCGATATTGTCCGGCCTCAGGTCTAGGACCACTTCTCCCATGCTATTTTTGACCATGCGCTCATCTGGCACATAGTGATTGGCCAGTGTGTTAATCAACTCTGTCGACTGGATTGAGATAGGGTGTGCCACTGCATTCACTAGGGAGCAAGGAACCAATGAGGTGTAGTCCTCTGAATGGCCCACTGGTTGAGCACATTTGTTCAGATATTCATTCCAACTCACAATCCTGATATCAGTATCAGTTATCCGGGCATGCAAGTTTGTCACTTTAGACAGCGGGTGGTATCCTTTGAATTGGTATTTCATTGCCGGTAATGCCAGTACCTTCTCAGCCATATCTACAAAAGCACCAGGCCTGATTTAGTAACATAGTGAGAGAAAAGAAATTGGAAAGCACCATTATTCACTAAAATCATGATTTCAAAGCAAAACCAGAGATTTTGGACCTTTCACCCTTTCAGACTCATCAAACATAAAAAAATGTGTCAGGTCTAAAAGGACCATGACATGGAGGGAAAAAAGGATAGGGGCTCTGGTGGGGGAGGAGACTTTCGGCATTATCGGACTTCTGAAAACCATGAGAAGTCTCGAAGTCCAAAAAGGCCACAAACTTAGAGAATGAAAAAACAAAGGCAAGAGCGCTTCTTTTAGGTGTTTTGGGGGATGCTATGTTTCAGTGTGTGAAAACATCAAAATGGTGATAGCACAAGAACTTAGCAATTTTTTGATCCGATGGACGCTCCGTGAGTTTCAGACATCGAAGGTCTGAAATTAGGGTTTTGGGCCGAACTCAAAAAATGAGTCTGACAGTGAGTTTGACCACAAACTCACCTAGGGATGTGAGGTGACTACCTCAACAATCCCTAAGGCTGAAAAGGCTGACCCTAAAACAATCTATACCTAAGACTCAAACCGAAAAAACCAAAAACACAAACCCTAGACCTAAACAAGAATGAGAAACAAAAAAGGATGCAAACAAACAAAAAGGAAGAAACAAACAAGAGGGGAAGACCACCTACCCAAAAGATGAAGAGCCCGATGAAGACTTGTGAGGAAAAGGGAGTGAAACGAAGTGAAAGCAACTGGCGGTGAAAAATAGAGCAAGCAGATGACGGAGGAGCAAATGTACAAAGTGAGTGTTTGAAATGACCCCCGTGCCTTTTATAAGCTTTGTGAGACTAGTGATGTCATCACCCTGCATGGGGGCCTTTCAGCCTTTTCGGCTGTCTCAGAGGTTCGATAGGCCGAAAACACCGATAGGCTGACAAGACCGAAATGGCCAAAATTGCATTTAGCTCAAATGCTCCTACTGGGGCCTTTCACACCTTTCAGACCACCGAAAGGTTCTAGAGGCCAACAAGGTTGACAAGGCTGACAAGGCCGAAAAGGCCGACAAGCTAAAGAAAACTAAGGACACCAACCCGAAAGATGACAAAATGAGGCAAGCAAAAGAGCAAAAAGGGGGGGGGGGCCTGAGGCCGTAAGGGCCAAGAAAGGAGAGCGTGGTTGTGAGACCACAAAAATATGCCTTCATCTCATTCATTAGTGGATACAAGGAGCACCATTGTTCTTATATTATCAAGTGGAAAGTGTTTTAAAAGTTGAGGGTAATTTTTGATTCCAAACCAAACACAAAGATCCCAAACACTAAGTGAATCAACATTCATGACAATTGTGAAATCTTAGAAGAGAATTCAAATGATTGGAAGAAGGAGAATGGTGCACCTGATTTGAAGAAAATGAATCCGTTGAAAAGACCCCAAAAACTTTCAATTAGATGTGATGGGCAAGGAATGGATGAATTTCAAATGTCCTCCCCATGTGATTTGTCTGATGGTCTTTACTTGTGGAGTGTTCTCTTTCATAGTGAAACCAAAATTGGTTAGATAGACAAATATGTGCGGGATTTTTATCTTGCTAATAATTTTCCTTTCCACATAACACTATTAAATAGATTGCAAGTATTATACACAAAATCTTGCTAAGAATTGCAAGTAATATTCCACTTGTCAATATATTAAAGGGGATTTGTCCCTTAAGTGTTTTAATCAAGGCATATAATGAAAAATTAAGCATGTAGAAAGAAAAAAAGGTTCAAAAGATTAATTTTGTAATAAATTGTCTTTCTGAGAATTAATTATTGAAACAAAAAGGCCTCATTGAGGGCATTATTAAATATGTAATCAAAGGGTCACAAAAATAGGGGAGGGATTTTCTCTTCTTTTCAAGCTTATGCTTTGGGAAGGAGGCTTTTTTAGTTTTCGGCTTTGTAAATGGGGAACATCAATATTTTTTTTTCTGGAGAATTTTTTTTTGGTTTCATGTACAAAAATAAAGGGGCTTTGGACTCTTTTGACTTGGCCCAAGAAATAATGGAGTTTTTCTGAAACTTTGTTTCCATTTGGGTCTATGTTTGATTGTGGTTTTCTTATGTCAATTATAATATTTCTTAGGTGATTTCTTTTTATTACATCAGATCATGAGTGAGTTTATTTCATAAACTTTGGGTTAGTAATATTCACACACTCTATAAAGCATTGTTGTTATTTTCCTGATTATCTTATGTGAATGCTGGGATAATGAGCTTTTCATCATCCATCTCTATGTTATTTTTAATCTAATTTCATAATCTCATTTGTATCATAGCTCTACTCATATGTTAGTTTTCCTTTTATGCTTTTCGATTAAAAGCACACCCAAAAATCCAATTGAATAATAAGAGGGAGTTGTATCTCTAAAAATCAGAGGAAAATCATCTAGTCACTACAGATCTATCCAATTTTTGGTTCAATTTGTCTTTCATCTTGGCATTGTGAGTCATTTTTAAAGTTATTGTTGAATGATAATCTACAAGTAAAACTGTCAGCACAACAACCAGAGTGCTAAAGAACTGAACAATGTTAGTAGAAACTTGGATCAGAGAAGGAGTAGAAGATACATGAGAGGAATGGTCCACATGGATAGAGGGGACTACACATGTAGTAGTAGGGACAACATCCATAGTATCAGCTAAAGAAAGACCTAGATTAACATCAAAAGATTGACCCCGATCAACAATGGGGGAATCATCTAAATTTTTAACAAGGGTTTCATCTTCATCAATGACCTATGGGTCCTCAAAAAAATATTTTGAAAGAGAATAAGACACACAGATGGTTAAATGATCCTCATTTGAATCCTTTCACCGAATAGCATCACTTTTTCAACGTAGAAGAGAGAAATCTATAGCCATATATCCAATAGAGAAGCAACAAAAAAAGAAGAAGGGAAGACCCTCATAATCTAGCACTTGAGTCCATGACCTCTCCCCAACCATGAACACAAAATCCATTGGAAGCATTGTAGAGATGTTGATATCAACCAAGATGTAGATGTAAGTAGAGTGGTCCATTATGGTTGTAGCTTCTTCCACCTTTATGAAATGACCAATAAAGTTTTCAATGACCTCAAAGAAATAAATCTCCTAGAAGTGGAGTGGCATATTGGGAAGGAAAACCCACATTGAGTGGTTTAGTAAGAGGGTTGAAGGAGCCTGTCTAGGGTTTGGTAGAAATGAAGTGCTTCCCCCAAACACACAACTTGTTCAATACCAAATCGTGATCTCCAGAAGAAGAAAATGAAACAATAAAAAACCCCTTTGCACAAGGGGAGAGCTCAATCATGTTATTAGAAACCAAGGGTTGCCAAGAACTAGTTACCTTGTAATGTAAATTTAGAAGATAGGGCCAGAGGCCCACGTATATATAGGACAACCTACAACATTGGTATAAATATGTATTTTCCACCACATTTGGGACACAAGCGACCATAGGGGAGGCCTTGGCATAGACAATAGGTGAAGATTTCACCTTTAGAGGGATATTAGCAACAAATTTGGTAGTATGGGCATAAATCCTTCCACTGGGAGCAGTAGAATTTGGGGGGAAACCCATCCTTGATAGCTCTACAGGTAGAAACACCACAACCACTAGTATGAAGATTGGAAGTAGAAACCTCCAAATCAAGTTGAGAAGCAGTAGAAGAAAATTTATTTTTCTCAAAAGGAAGAGAAGGAGTAGAGTAATCCCTTAGCCCAAGGGCAACACACAAAACAAGGATCTCTTGGATGCCATAGGGAGAAAAAATCCCTGTAGCACCTATAATACCCCAAAAATGGGCTATAAGTTCATTAACCTCCTACATCTACAAATCAAATGAAATCAACATCGAAGTCCTAATCTAAGGGACATCTAAACATCATCGAATCATAATTGATTATCTTAAATTTTGCATCAGGGAATATTCCTAGCAATATTCCTAATTATCTTAATCATCTTTAATTTAATGATTATTTGGCGATAAATCACATTTATCCTAAGTTTGATTAATTGAATATTTTCATATTTAATTAATTAAGATTTAATATCTTGCCACTTAATTATGTAATTAAATTTAATTCTATCTATTATTAATTGTATTATTTAATTTTGACAATAAATCCAATATCTTATGAATAATTGATTAAATTCTTATTTAATTAATTAAAGCAAGTTGTCATTATTTAATAATATAGTTTTTAATAAAAGTTTGATTAAATAATTGATTAACCCATAAATCAATTATTTATTTTCAAAAATCAGTTAAGTTGAGCATAAATCACTTTATTTATTTAATTAATTCATAAATAAAACATGCACAATCATAAAAGCAGACAGCTATCAATTATCAATTAAAGCTAAACTCTATTTTGAGTTAAAACTTAGCTTTTGCATGTTTTTGTGAATTAAATTATCTTTATTATCAGATAACTCAAAAATCAAGCTGAGTTAATCTGAGTGATTTATGGCTTTCTTCCATGCACCTCCAAAGCCCTGGATTTCTATAAAACCAAGGCTCAACTCTTCATAATTCATCCACGAATTTGCATTCTCACGTTGTCGAATTAGAGTCTGAAGAATCATCTTTGCGAATCCAAGCTATTGTGAGATCTTTCTAGTTTTGAGCATTGCATATCATTTAGCATAGATTCATATCATTGTTAGATCAATTTCCATATTAGCATAGATTCATATCAATTTTTCATTATTATTGCATAGAAAATATAAAAAATATAGATTAATTGCATTCATATTTCATATCTAGATCAATTGCATTCAAATCCTTCATTTAGGTGTCGTCTAGGTCACTGATCTCAATAACAATCTGAGAACATCAATCTCGCACCTACTAGAAGGCGGTAAATCGCTTGGTTAAATTAAATTTCAATTTTGCACGATTTTGATTATAGCTAACCTCTAATGTTTTACTGAAGTGTTGTGTCTATAGATTAGGTACAGAATTCACACACACATTTCTGACGCCTACCGTGGGGCCCTGAAATGGGTTTCCCTTCATTTCTATCAATTTTCTATCTTTTGAGGCTAAGGGTTTCAAGGGTCCTGGTATACTCTGTAGGACGTTATTTTTTGTTTCTTTTTATCATTGCGATTTTTATCATTATGTTCATACTTCTGTACATCTTTGTATGAATTCTCGCACAAGATTTCACTGTATTGTGCGAGATTTCTTTTTGTGTTGCATGAAATTTCACTAGTATCATCATTTTGTGCATGAAAAATCACTTTCTCGCATGAGACTGTACTTCCTCATGTGGGACCCATCCTGACTCGCATGAGATTTCATCCTTTGTTGCACGAAACAGTGTTTCCTCGCGTGGGACCGCATCCTGACTCACGTAAGATTACATCCTTTGTTGCATGAAATAGTGTTTCCTCGCGCGGGACGCATCCTACCTCGCATGAAATTTTGCTACAGAGACACATAATTTGTAGATTTGTACTTTTAGATTATTGATTTCTAACGCTTATAGTTTGCTATTGATTTGTCTTGATTTTGTACTTTTAGATGTGTGCTAAATTCTAGATTGCAGAGCATTGGACCTAAGGTATTCTTCTCAAGCTAATAATATTTCAATTTGGATCCTAAAACAAATCTCTCATGTTTCTGGCTTGTGTGCATCTTTTCATGCTTTTGACCTATTTCTACACACTTGCATAATTGACACTAGGTTGTGACCCCTTAAGGATTCATTAAGTAGTCTTAGATACTTGTGATTGATCTTGATTGCTATCTTGGGTTATTGGACTCACTAATCTGTCAGCCCCTCATTCCACCCCGTGGTTGCAATCTCAGCGCCATAAAGGGGAGGGGTCTACAGGAGAGAAGTGTTAATTGTTCCACTTGGCAACCCATTTGTGCTTTTTAAGAACTCACTTGTTTTCTAAGTTGGGGACTCATTTTCAGCTTGTGTGAGGTGTTAAGTGTTCCACCTTGTGGACTCATCTCATATTCACTTTAAGCGTTAAGTGTTCCTCTTTCTACTTTTTGGGTACTTTTGGTAGATTTGCTTTTGGAAACATACATCTGTGCTCACATAGTAATTAGGCCCTATGAACACTATTCGTGATTCTTGAGAGATTGGATTCCCAGCGAAATCCTTCTTGATGACAAAATCCTTGTAGGTAGGGAGGATACTTAGTGCGTTTCACATTCAACTTGGTTAGTGCATCTTCTCTTATTGATCGATACATTCTCTCCTAGGAGAGGTTGATAGATCATGTGGGGTAGACATCACAAGCTTTGGTGAATCAAAATTGGTTAGTGCATCTTCCCTTATTGATTGATACATTCTCTCTCCGGAGGGGTTGATAGATCATGTGGGGTTGATATCATAGACCTTGGTGAGACAAACTTTGTTTTAGCGTGTTGGATTAATTTGCTTGTTTTGTTTGGGTTAAAAGTGAAAAGGTGTCAAAAACCTTAGATCTGGAGCCAAGTCCCCTTGTGGTATCATACTGTGAGTCACCTTTAGAGAGGGTTAACCATAGCAGACATTCCCTTCACAGGGAAAACTGCGTTGATGAAACCTCAAGCGGTAATAGCCATTTTTGTCGTGGTAGTGACAGCCGCTATATAAATGTCCTTGTGGAAGAAATCTCCACGGGTATGGTTCATTGTTGGGTTGTCAGATCTTCCTAGCAGCTCCTAAAGATTAAGTTCTCAGACTGTGTCAAAACCCTAGTGCGCTAGGATTAGAGTTCACCCCTTTGGATCATAAAAGTTGTAGAGTCAAACCATTACTAAAAACCCTAGCGAGGCCAAATTTTCATTTTATAGGGTATATGTGCATTATTGCAAAACTTTTTTTGAACATACACAATTAGCACTTCTGAGGATTAGAACAAATAAGTCACTTGATTGTTCATGTGCACGGTTGCTTTTGCCCTTGTTCATTGTTTTCAGACATGATCGAAATCACGTGATTGCTGTATTGCATGCTTGTTTATCTATTTGGTTACTGAAAATGAACAAATCTATTACAATCCTCAAATCTAGACATTGAAATTTGCAAACAATCCGAATATGCAAACTCAGAATTTTGTAAAAATTGACGTAAAATCCTTTCCGGAGTCAAAAATCATTTCAGGAAGTCAAAAGTCATACGAGTTTTTCTAAGTGTCATTTCATTACAACCCATCGGTCGTATGATTGAGTACCCAATGTCGTATGAGTTTCCATGCCAGCAATTCTCAAAGTCAAAATCTTGCAACTGTCGTATGAGTTTTGCAACTATCATTTCATAGCATACCCACTGTTGTACGAGTCTATAGAGTGTCATTTGGGAAATTTTTTTAAGTTGTCAAAAACTTGTCAGAATTGCTGGATATTTAGCTTTTTCCACCTAATTTTAGAATTTATCAAATGAATCACCGTGTCAAGAAGAGATCAGTAGCTATTGAGAATTAGTACACATGTCTCAAAGAATCAGTACACATGAGGAAGAAATTCTAATCACTGCTATGATGAAACAGATGCATGTTATGCAAGTTGAACTTAACAATCTTAAGAAAGAGAAGAAACCTAGAGAGTTCTCCCTGGAAGCTCTATGCCCTTTTCCATTTGATAAAGACTTGTACATGTAACCATATTTCCGGATAGAATTTGAGCAACATGATAACCCTTATGATACCTCTTCTACGGAGAGTGACACATCCAGCTTTGGAGACTATGATGACTATGATGACAGATAATATAATGATACCTATGACACCTGTGTTCCTAAGAGTCCTCATCGTGTGTTCCTGCTTACTGAAAATGGGATGTCACATTGGATAGATCATAATGGTGATCCATATGATTTTGATTTTGAAAGAGATTTTGATGACTTTTGTGGACACTACCTTGATTATGATCCATCTACTACTGCTGAAGACTATAAAATGCATCGTGCTAGCTTGAAGCATCAATATTATAAGAATCCTTCTCCTAAGAACTCTCAGGCTAAAAATAAAGATTACACTCTCAAGAAAGATCATGTTAATGTTGGACCTTTGTCTTGTGATGGTTCCCTTCCATCCCCTAATTCCTCCAATACCCATACATTTCCTAAAGCTTCTGAGTCTTTCAAATCTTTCATAGAACCTTCATCCGACACAAGCCCTGATACTTTTCATGTGGTTCCCTATAGTTATCCTCCAGGGCTACCTCTTAAAGATACTCAAGCTAACCTTCACTTGGCTACAAATACTTTTAATAATGATAAACCTAAAGAGTCTAAGCCTTCATATGCTATAATCCCTACTTCAGCTAGTCTGCCATCTCTTCCAAAGTCTTCCATTCAATTCCAACATGCTTCCTTGTCCTTCGTAGTGGCTCCATGTCAAGAGGACTCTAAAAATGATAAAGAAAAGAACATAAAGAAAGATCAAGATCAAGAACCCTCCATGTCATCCACTCCTTTTCATGATGTCTCATATCTGCCTCAAGGTTCTTTTGATCCTGCACACCCTTTTTCATGCATTCCACCATGTCTTAAGTCTTCTCCTAAGCAAGATCAAGCTACTACTTACACTGTTGAGCTTATTGACAATCAAAATAACCTTACTACACTTGCACTTTCCAAAGATGATACTTCCATTAAGGTTGGTAAAAATGGTGTTGTTACTTCCAATGTTAAGCCTATTGAAAATCAAAAGAAAAATTATGTGCTTGTGCTATCCAAAGATCCTTGTCAAGATCAAAGTCTTCCATATTCTTGTTCTACCACTCCATGTTCATTTCCACTTTCTACTCTTCCTAAGTCTTTGCAAGCTTTGAACAATCCTATCAAAGAAGGTGCTCATATTCAAGATGTCCACGATTCTATTGAAAATTCTAATGCTCACTCTAAAGATGCTGATATCCTTGGTTGTCATATAGATGCTGATGAACTTATTGATTATCCTTTTGTGTCTTCCACTTCCATCCTTGGACCTCTTCCACCACTACAAATGGCTTCACATTTGCCTTCCATCTTGGGTCCTTATGTCCCTTCACTTTCCCCTCCTAACTCTCCTAATTCACCATCCATCTTGGGTCCTTATGTCCCTCCATCTCCCATCTTTCCTCAAGATCAACATAAATGCATACCCTTGAATCCTTTTCATCCACCCACCCATCTAAACCAGTCATATCCTCCTTTTTCTTCCACAAGTCCGAAGTCTTCTGGAAGTAACTTGAATGTTCAATACAAGAAAAAGAAGCAATACAAGAATCCATCAAAAAAAGATGATCACCGTGTCTCCTCTAATCGACACGAAGGCATAAAGTCAAAAGAGATATCTAAAAAAAAAACTACAAGACAAGTATGAGTTCCAAAATCCATCATTAAAAATATTCTCTCCAAATTACCAAAAATATAAAATGAAAAGCCTACGACTATATGGATTCCAAAGTCTCTCTTGAAAGAGTCTAGTGTTGAGCCAAAAGTGAAATTGACATTCAAGCTTCCAAGGGCTTCCACTTCATCTCCCTCCAAAAATATTCTTCCATTCCATGTGCCTAAACCACAACCTCTACTATCCATTCACCATATTCCTTCACATATTCTTTCATTCACATTTCCTCCATCCTCTCGCCACCCTTTAAGGTGTGTGTTGATGTTGATCTTTCCTTCCTTTCCATCTACCCTTTCACAATCCTTCCATGCATTATCCTTCTACCTTCTATCATTTTTTCTCATTTGCCTATTCCTCCTATCTTCCAACCTCACTCGCTTTACATAAAACTCTATCCTCCATTTTTCTCTTCAATATTTCTTTCGGTATCAACATCTTTGAGCATATCATTTGAATCATTGGTATATCATAGTTTATCCTTTCAAGGAGCATCATCTAAAAAGCTTGCCTTCTTCCAAAAAGAGAAATAAAATAAAAATAAAATACAAATAAAAAATATTGAAAACATGCCTTGGTGAAAACCTGGAAACAGGCACCTTGGTAGCAAAAGTAAAAAGAAATAAATTCATCATATGGTGAAAACCACTTCCTTGTGGCGCCTTGGATAAGTACCATGATGAAAACCTAACAATCAGGCATCATGCGTAGTTCTTCTACATATATCATCCATTCCATCTTCTCTCTTTGATCTTGACAAGGTTGACCTATACATGAACATTTGGCTATTTTGTGAGTTGTCTTATGATGATCTTGCTTTCATTCCTTCCATGTTTAGCTTTCATATCCATCTTCCTCCATTCATTTTCACCTATCGCTATCCATTTCCCCTTTGGTCTTGATCTAATAAAAAAAAGAAAAAAAAGAGTAGAACACGATGCTTTGAAACCTCTTGACATGTCTACTCCTTTGGATTGCATCCTTTCCTTCTTTGGCATTACGCTTTTGTGACTTATCCTATGCTAGCCTTTCATTGCTTGTCCCAATGTGCTTTACATGACAATTTTTTCCTAACTTGGGTATTCTTGAGGAGTTTTCCCTTGAGCATTTCTTCCCTTCATTCTCCTTCATTCTCTTGTCTTCCATCTCTTCCACTAGCTTGCTAATCCCTCTTGTTCTCCACCTTGCTAGACATTGGGACTGCATGATATGATCTTGCTTGGGAGTTTGCAATGGAAAATGATGCTATCAAGTATACCAAGTATCAGAACCAGTATCAGAACAAGTATTAGAACCAAGTATCAGAACTAGTATCAGAAAAAGTATCAGAATGCCCACTGGGGCTGCACCTTTCACTTTAGTTTATGGGTCTGAAGCGGTACTACCTATTGAGGTTGAAATCCTATCACTAAGAATCAGAATGCATGGTCTAGTAACTGATGATGACTACATAGTGTCTAGGTTGCAAGAACTTGAACTACTAGATGAGCACAGACAAGCAACATATGATCATCTTAGAGTATATCAAAAGAGAATGTCTAGAGGCTACAACAAGAAAGTCAGACACAGAGAATTTCAGGTTGGTGATCTAGTCTTGAGAGAAAATCCTAAAAATCAATCCCATCGAGAATGCAAGGGGAAGTTTGAACCCAATTGGCTGGGTCCCTTTGTAATCACTGCTACTTTTAGCTCTGGTGCCTATCCACTCTCAACGACTGAAGGAGAACAGCTCCGAGAACCAATCAACGTTCTCCATCTGAAGAAATTCTATGCCTAAGGCATTTAGTCTATGGTAAAATGTCCTGAAAAAATCTTAAAAATTGGAAAATGTCATGAAAAAATAAACATCTTGGTGAAAACCTAGCAATAGGCACCTTGATGATTCACAAAAAAAAAAAAAATTTAAAAAAATTGAAAAATGAAAAAAGAAAAAAAAAGAAAAAAGTGCCTTGGTGAAAACCTAGAAACAGGCGCCTTGGTAGCAAAAATAGAATCTCTACCAAGATGGTGAAAACCCGACAAACGGGTGCCACTTGTTTCAAAATGCTCCATCTATCAGCACAATTTTGGTCTTTCCTAGCTTTCAGTTTTTCTTTAGTTTGTACATATCTCCCAGTTTGTTTTTGCATTTTTGATTTTTAATAAGTCAGTCTATACACCAATCAGCTCCAGCGTCTGTATCCTATCAATGCTTAACACTTGGGGGCAATCAATGTCATATGGTCTCCAGTGTATCTTAGACGTATCATAGACTCAAGAAATGTGTGTGTGAAAATTATACCTGATCTGTAGACACAACACTCAGTAAAACATTAGAGGTTAGCAAAAATTGAAATAATGCAAAATTGAAAGCTATCTAACCAAGCAATTTACTGCCTTCTAGTAGGTGCGAGATTAATGTTCTCAGATTATTATCGAGATCAGTGACCTAGACGACACCTAAATGAAGGATTTGAATGCAATTCTAGATATGGAATAAATGCAATTAATCTATATTTTTGATATTTTTTATGCAATAAGAATGATAAAAACTGATATGATATGAATGCTATTGAAAACTGATATGCTATGCTAATCTAACAATGATATGAAATATGAATGCAAAAATAAGATTGATCTCACAAAAATATCGATTCGCAAGAGCTTTGATTCTTCAATTCCAATTCTCCAGCGTGATTGTGCAAAATATGAGATGATTTGTGAAGAGCTAAAGCCTTTAATTTATAGAAATCCAGGGCTTTGGAGGTGCATGGGAAAAAGCCATAAATCACTCAAATAACTCAACTTGATTTTTGAGTTATTTTTAAATAAAAGATAATTAACTCACAAAAACATGCAAAAGCTAAGTTTTAACTCAAAATAGAGTTTAGCTTTAATTGATAATTGATAGTTGTTTGCTTTTATGATTGTGCATGTTTTATTTATGAATTAATTTAATAATAAAGTGATTTATTTCTAACTTAACTGCTTTTAAAAATAAAACAATTGATTTATGGGTTAATCAATTATTTAATCAAACTTTTATTAAAAACTATATTATTAAATAATGACAACTTTCTTTAATTAATTAAATAAAAATTTAATCAATTATTCATATGATATTAGATTTATTGTCAAAATTAAATAATACAATTAATAATAGATATAATTAAATTTAATTACACAATTAAGTGGCAAATATTAAATCTAATTAATTAAATATGCAAAATATTTAATTAATCAAATTTTAGGATAAATGTGATTTATTGCCAAATAATCATTAAATTAAAGATAATTAAGATAATTAGGAATATTGCTAGGAATATTTCCTGATGCAAAATTTAAGATAATCAATTATGATTCGATGATGTTTAGATGTGCCTTAGATTAGGACTTTGATGTCGATTTCATATGATTTGATGATATAGGAGGTTAATGAACTTATAGCCCATTTTTGGGGTATTACATTTTGCCCCTCTTTGAATTACTGTGCGAAGCGCAGTGGTTCAAAGATAGTCTGTGTTTGATAAAGATATGAAACTGATTCAAAAGATAAACCGATCTCAAGATAGAAATCAATTGAGAGATATTGAGATAGGAGGTCCTGAATGACCAGAGATAATGTTCACTGTAGCAGAAAATAAACCTATGATTGCGAAAAAGTGTCAAAACACCTGATTCTGAACCTTAGGATTGATAAGAAGTGAGTGACCCGTTCTAGACTCGATTGTCTTAGCAGAACTAGCAGGTATCACATCCGAATCCTTCAGTTGCCGAAGAACCAAGGAAATAACACTATGATCTGATGGTTGCAAAAATTGATACAGATTACAAGATTAAGAGAATACCAGATTGATATGGATCTTGAATCTGATATGCCCCAAGTGATGATAGATTTTCCCCGAGCGATGAGGACTTTTGATGAATCAGTGACTAGACGTGATTGTTTGTCTTGATCACTGATGAAAGATATTGATAGACTTGATCAATAGAATTTTGATTTACAGACTTTGAATGATGTGCAATACCATGCCCCCTTCGGGATTAAAATTGAAATCTGACAAGAAAAGTCAGCATTGATAGTTTAGAAGCATGTTAATTGATTTGAGAAGTGGTTATTTACATCTGAGAACGCATTCTGCATCGTTGGAAGGTCCCAAAAGACCAAGTTTGACTAGGTTTGACCATGAGTTGACCATGGTTGACCAAGTTGAAATTTTGATAGTGTGATGTAAGATAATCAGTTAAGTTGAATACTAGATTTCTGTGATGATTGAAGGTTGATTATGCAAGCAATTAATAATATGAATGATCTCAGATTTGAATTTTGATCCCGAAAAAGGATTCTACTGGCTATTTCATTGGAGGAACCTTCGTGTGAGATTTAGCTCTTGTTAGATTTGAAGAATTGATATGAAAAATTGTTTAAGCTTTGGAGTTCATTTAATCATTGTGAGATCATACAAACATGCAAAATGCAATGAGACATGCAAAATGAAATGCAACCTAAGACCTAGGACCTAGTCACTGATCATATGTCGATTTGTTATCATCATTGAACTTTTAGGTAACTGGATAAATCAATACAATGCCCACTAGTCATGAAACCATAGACATATGAATATCGATTTGTATGCGCAAGAATCAATACAATACCCACTGGTCAACAACCATGGATATATGAATATTGATTTTATTTGTTGAATGTCGGAGTAGATATAAGCACCAAGGCACAAACGCCAGGATGACCTGAATATCATGTCCATTTTGATATAGCAATTTGTACAAGCATCAAAACATAAATTTTGTGATGACCTGAGTACGCCTTGCGTTGCAAACACATCAAATAGTCAAGAGATCATTCTAAATCCAATGTGAATTACCCGTAGTGACCCTTTATCGTTCACATCCTTAGGCAAGATTGCATTCCACAGTAGGAGAAAGAACTTACTCAAAAAGATAATAGTTAGATCAAACTTCCTTGAATTTTCTGGGTATCAATGGTCGAGGTACGCATGGCCATCCAATTCGAGATAGAGGCTCTTACAGTCGGACACCATTTCAATCCAGAAGTTCCAAAGATGTTAGATTTTCACATACAAGCAGAAGACAAAGAAAAGATTATGCCCCCAGTCATCACTCTCTAAATCCTATAAAGGACATCATCGAAGAGCTCGAAGGGACACAATATGCAAAAATCTCAATGCGAATCAGTAAGCCTACAAGGAGATAAAAGCATGAAAAGCACAGATTGTTTTCAGTTGAGTTTTGATGTTTGATTGTTGTTGATGCAAAATCCTTTCTGGAGACGAGACAGACTGATTGACTCAACTTGAAGCTTCAAAGGACTCTGAGTGGATATGACACATCTAAGATACATGGGAGACCATAGGATATGACATTGATTGCCCCCAAGTGTGAACATTGATAGGATGCAAACGCTTGAGCTGGTTTGTGTACAGGCCGACTTATTGAAAACTGGAAATGCAGGAACAAACCGGGAGATATGTACAAACTAAAGCAAGACTGAAAGCTGGGAAAGACCAAGATTGTGCTGATAGATGGAGCATTTTGGAACAAGTGGTGCCCGTTTGCCGAGTTTTCACCATCTTGGTAGAGATTCTATTTTTGCTACCGAGGTGCCTATTTCCAGGTTTTCACCAAGGCACTTTTTTTTTCTTTTTTCTCTTTTTCATTTTTTTGTATTTTTTATTTTTTCAAATTTTTTGTACTTTTGATATTTTTTGATTTTTTTGTGAATCATCAAGGTGCCTATTGCTAGGTTTTCACCAAGATGTTCATTTTTTCAGGACTTTTTCCAATTTTTAAGATTTTTTTTAGGACATTTACCAAGCACTGAATGCCTTAGGCATAGAATTTCTTTAGATGGAGAACGTTGATTGGTTCTCAGAGCTGTTCTCCTTCAGTTGTTGAGAGTTGATAGGCACCAGAGCCAAAAGTAGCAGTGATTACAAAGGGACCCAGCTAGTTGGGTTCGAACTTCCCCTTGCGTTCTCGATGTGATTGATTTTTAGAATTTTCTCTCAACACTAGATCACCAACCTAAAATTCTCTGTGTCTGACTTTCTTGTTGTAGCCTCTAGACATTCTTTTCTGATATACTCTGAGATGATCATATGCTGCTTGTCTGCACTCATCTAGTAATTCAAGTTCTTGTAACCTAGACACTCTGTAGTCATCGTCGGTGACAAGTCCATGCATTCTGATTCAAAGTGATGGGATTTCAACCTCAATAGGTAGTATTGCTTCAAACCCATAAACTAAAGCAAATGGTGTAGCCCCAATAGGTGTTCTGATACTTGTTTTGTAGGCCCATTCTGATACTTGTTTTGATACTGGTTCTGATACTGGTTCTGATACTAATTCTGATAATTGTTCTGATACTGGTTCTGATACTGATTCTGATATTGATTCTGATAATTGTTCTGATACTGATTCTGATGCTTGTTTTGATAATTGTTCTGATACTAGTTCTGATACTTGTTCTGATAATTGTTCTGATACTTGGTATACTTGATAGCATCTTTTTCCATTTGCAAACTCCCAACCAAGATCATATCATGCAGTCCCAATGTCTAGCAATGTGGAGAACGAGAGGGATTGACAAGCTGGTGGAAGAGATGGAAGACAAGAGAATAAAGGATAATGAAGGGAAGAAATTCTCAAGGGGAAACTCCTCAAGAATACCCAAGCTAGGGAAAAATTTTCATGTAAAGTGCATTTGGACAAGCAATGAAAGGCCAGCATAGGATATAAGTCACAAAAGTGTACTGCCAAAGAAGGACAGGATGTAGTCCAAAGGAGTAGACATGTCAAGAGGCTTCATAGCATCGTGTTTTACTCTTTCTTTTTTTTTTTATTAGATCAAGACCAAAGGGGAAAAGGATAGCGATAGGCGAAAATGAATGGAGGAAGATGGATATGAAGGCTAAACATGGAAGGAATGAAAGCAAGATCACCGTAAGATAGCTCACAAAATAGCCAAATATTCGTGTATAGATCAACATTGTCAAGATCAAAGAGAGAAGATGGAATGGATGAAATATGTAGAAGAACTACGCATGACGCCTGATTGCCAAGTTTTCATCATGGTACTTATCCAAGGTGCCACAAGGGAGTGGTTTTCACCATAGGATGAATTTATTTCTCTTTACTTTTGCTACCAAGGTGCCTGTTTTCAGGTTTTCACCGAGGCACATTTTTAATTTTATTTCATTTTTCATTTCTTTTTTGGAAGAAGGCAAGCTTTTTAGATAATGCTCCTTGAAAGGATAAACCATGATATGCCAAGGATTCAAAATGATATGCTCAAAGATGCTGATAGGGAAAGGAACATGGAAGAGAAAAATGGAGGATAGGGTTTTATGTAAAGCGAGTGAGGTTGGAAGATAGGAGGAATAGGCAAATGAGGAAAAAGGATAGAAGGTAGAAGGTTAATGAATGGAAGGATTGTGAAAGGGTAGATGGAAAGGAAGGCAAGATCAACATAAACACACACCTTGAAGGGTGGTGAGAGGGTGGAGGAAACATGAATGAAGGAATACGTGAAGAAATATGGCGAATGGATAGCAGAGGTTGAGGTTTGGGCGCATGAAATGGAAGAATATTTTTGGAGGGAGATGAAGTGGAAGCCTTTGGAAGCTTGAATGTCAATTTCACTTTTTTCTCAACACCAAACTCTTTCAAGAGAGACTTTGGAATCCATATAGTCATAGGCTTTTTATTTCCTTTTGATGATCTAGAGAGAATATCTTCAATGATGGATTTTGGAACCCATACTTGTCTTGTAGTTTTTTTTTTAGATATCTCTTTGGACTTTATGCTTCCATGTCTATTAGAGGAGACATGGTGATCTTTTTTTTTTGATGGATTCTTGTATTGCTTCTTTTTCTTGTATTGAACATTCAAGTTACTTCTGAAAGACTTGGGACTTGTGGAAGAAGGAGGATATGACTGGTTTAGATGGGTGGGTGGATGAAATGGATTCAAGGGTATGAATCTATGTTGATCTTGAGGAAAGATAGGAGATGGAGGTATGTAAGGACCCAAGATGGATGGCAAATTAGGAGAGTTAGGAGGGGAAAGTGAAGGGACATAAGGACCCAAGATGGAAGGTAGATGTGAAGAGTTTGGTATTGGTGGAGGAAGTCCAATGATGGAAGTGGAAGACGCAAAAGGATAATCAATAAGTTCATCAGCATCTATATGAAAACCAAGGATATCAACATCTTCAGAGTGAGCATTAGAATTTTCAATAGAATCGTGGACATCTTGAATATGAGTACCTTCTTTGATAGGATTGTTCAAAGCTTGCAAAGACTTAGGAAGAGTAGAAAGTGAAAGTGAACATGGAGTGGTAGAACAAGAAGATGGAAGACTTTGATCTTGACAAGGATCTTTGGATAGCACAAGTGCATAATTTTTCTTTTGATTTTCAATAGGCTTGACATTGGAAGGAACACCATTTTTACCAACCTTAATGGAAGTATCATCTTTGGAAAGCGCAAGCGTAGTAAGGTTATTTTGATTGTCAATAAGCTCAATAGTGTAAGTAGTAGCTTGATCTTCCTTAGGTGAAGACTTTTGACATGGTGGAATGCATGAAAAAGGGGGCACATGATCAAAAGAACCCTGAGGCAGATAAGAGACATTGTGAAAAGGAGTGGATGACATGGAGGGTTCTTGATCTTGATCTTTCTTTATGTTCTTTTCTTCATCATTTTTGGAATCCTCTTGACATGGAACCACTTCTAAGGACAAGGAAGCATGTTGGGATTGTATGGATGACTTTGGAAGAGATGCTGGAGGACTAGCTGAAGTAGGGATTATAGCATATGAAGGCTTAGGCTCTTTAGATTTATCATTATTGAAAATCTTTGTAGCCAAGTGAAAGTTAGCTTGAGTTTCTTTAAGAGGTAGCCCTGGAGGATAACTATAGGGAACCACATGAAAAGTATCAGGGCTTGTGTCAGATGAAGGTTCTGTGAAAGATTTGAAAGACTCGGAAGCTTTAGGAAATGTATGGGTATTGGAGGAAGTAGGGGATGGAAGGGAACCATCACCAGACAAAGGTTCAACATTAACATGATCTTGCTTGAGAGTGTAATCTTTATTTTCAGCTTGAGAGTTCTGAGAGGAGAGATCCTTATAGTATTGACGTTTCAAGCTAGCACGATGTATTTTATAGTCCTCAGCAGTAGTAGATGGATCATCATCAAGGTATTGTCCACAAAAGCCATCAAAATCTCTGTCAAAATCAGAATCATATGGATCACCATCACGATCTATCCAACGTGACGGCCCATTTGTAGTAAGCAGGAATGAACGATGAGGAGGACTCTTAGGAATAGAGGTGTCATAGGTATCATTACATATTCTGTCATCATAGTCATCATAGTCTTCAAAGCTAGATGTGTCACTCTCCGTGGAAGAGGTATCATATTGCTCAATTTTTTTCCGGGGGCATGGTGACATGTACAAGTCTTTATCAAATGGAAAAGAGTATAAAGATTCCATGGAGAACTTTTTAGATTCCTTCTCTTTCTCAAGTTTGTCAAGCTGGACTTGCATAGCATGTATCTGTTTCATTATAGCGGCGATCAGAATTTCTTCCTCATGTGTACTGATTCTTTGAGACATGTGTACTAATTCTCAATAGCTACTGATCTGTTCTTGACATAATGATATTTTTGACAGATTTTGGAACTAGGCTGGAAACATTGGATATCTTGCAATTTGATAATTTCTGACAACTCTCTCAAATTTTTCCAAACGACACTCTGCAGACTCATACGACACTGGGTAGTCTATGAAACGACAGTTGCTAAACTCATATGATAGTTGGGTAATACTGAAATGACACTTGACAAAACTCGTACGACTTTTGACTTCTTGAAATGACTTTTGACTCCAGAAAGAACTTTACGTCAATTTTTGCAAAATTTAAGGTTTTCAGTTTTGGATTGTTTGCAAATTGTACTATCCAAATTTTGAAGGTTATACTAGATTTGATCATTTTTAATAGCCAAGTAGATAAATAAGCATGCAGAATAGCAAGCAAGTGATTCCAAGCACGTCTGAAAACAATGAACAAGGGCAAAAGCAACCTTGCACATGAACAATCAAGTGACCAAATTGTGCTAATCCCTGAGAGTACTAATTGTGTATGTTCTGAAAAGTTTTGCAATAACACACATATACCTGAGAATGAAAAATTGGCCTCTCTAGGGTTTTTAGTAATGGTTTGACTCTGCAACTTTTATGATTCAAAGGGGTGAACTCCAATCCCGGCGCACCAGGGTTTTGACACAGTCCGAGAACTTAATCTTCAAGAGCTGCTAGGGAGATCTGACAACCCAACAATGAACCATACCCGTGGAGATTTCTTCCACAAGGACATTTATATAGCGGTTGTCACTACCATGGTGAAAATGGCTATTACCGCTTGAGGTTCCGTCAATGCAGTTTTCCCTGTGAAGGGATTGTCCGCTACGGTTAACCCTCTCTAAAGATGACTCACAGATTTATACCACAAGGGGACTTGGCTCCAGATTCAAGGTTTTGACACCTCTTCACTTTTAACCCAAACAAAGTAAGCAGATTAATCCGACACACTAAGACAAAGTTTTGTTCCACCAAGGTCTGTGATATCAACTCCACGTGATCTATCAACCTCTCCGGGGAGAGAATGTATCAATCAATAAGAGAAGACACACTAACCAATTTTGATTCACCAAAGCTCATGATATCAACCCTACGTGATCTATCAACCTCTCCGGAGAGAGAATGTGTCGATCAATAAGAGAAGATGCACTAACCAAGTTGAATGTGAAACGCACTAAGTATCCTCCCTACCTACAAGGATTCTGTCATCAAGAAAGATTTCTCTAGGAATCCAATCTCTCAAGAATCACGAATAGTGTTCATAGGGCCTAATTACTATGTGAGCACAGATATATTCCTGAAAGTAAATCTACCAAAAGCATCCAAAAAGTAGAAAGAGGAACACTTAACGTTTAAAGCGAATATGAGATGAGTCCACAAGGTGGAACACTTAACACCTCACACAAGCTAAAAACGAGTCCACAACTTAGAAAACAAGTGAGTTCCTAAAAGCACAAAAGGGTTGCCAAGTGGAACATTTAACGCTTCTGTCCTGTTGACCCCTCCCCTTTATGGCGTTGAGATTGCAACCACGGGGCAGAAATGAGGGGCCGGCGGATTAGCGAGTCCAATAACCCAAGATAGAAATCAAGATCAATCACAAGTATTTTAAGACTACTTAATGAATCCTTAAGGGATTACAACCTAGTATCAATTATGCAAGTGTGTAGAAATAGATAAAAGCATGAAAGGATGCACACAAGCCAGACACATAAGAGATTTATTTTAGGATCCAAATTGAAATATTATCAGCTTGAGAAGAATACCTTAGGTCCAACGCTCTGCAATCCAGAATTTAGCACACATCCGAAAGTACAAAATCAAGACCAATCAATAGCAAATTGTAAGCGTTAGAAATCAATAATCTGAAAGTACAAATCTACAAATTATGTGTCTCTGTAGCAAAATCTCACGCGAGGTAGAATACGGTCCCACGCGAGGAAAAACTATCTCGCGCGATGAAGAATGAAGTCTCGCACGAGGAAGTACTATCTCGCGCGACAAAAATATGAAGACTCGCGTGAGGAAGTGGAGTCTCGCGCGATAAAAGATAAAGTCTCGTGCGAGGAACTGTAGTCTCGCGCCAGAAAGTGATTTTTTGCGCACAAAAATGATACCAGTGAAATTTCGCGCGACACAAAAAGAAATCTCGCGCGACGCAAGTGAAATCTCACGCGAGAATTTGTACAGAGATGTACGGAAGTACGGATAGAATGATAAAAATCGCTGTGTACGGACAACTTTGATAGAAAATACCAGGACCCTTGAAACCCTTATCCTCAAAAGATAGAAAATTGATAGAAATGAAGGGAAACCCATTTCAGGGCCCCACGGTGGGCGCCAGAAATGTGAGTGTGAAAATTGTACCTGATCTGTAGACACAACACTCAGTAAAACATTAGAGGTTAGCAAAAATTGAAATAATGCAAAATTGAAAGCTATCTAACCAAGCGATTTACTGCCTTCTAGTAGGTGCGAGATTAATGTTCTCAGATTATTATCGAGATCAGTGACCTAGACGACACCTAAATGAAGGATTTGAATGCAATTCTAGATATGGAATAAATGCAATTAATCTATATTTTTGATATTTTTTATGCAATAAGAATGATAAAAACTGATATGATATGAATGCTATTGAAAACTGATATGCTATGCTAATCTAACAATGATATGAAATATGAATGCAAAAATAAGATTGATCTCACAAAAATATCGATTCGCAAGAGCTTTGATTCTTCAATTCCAATTCTCCAGCGTGATTGTGCAAAATATGAGATGATTTGTGAAGAGCTAAAGCCTTTAATTTATAGAAATCCAGGGCTTTGGAGGTGCATGGGAAAAAGCCATAAATCACTCAAATAACTCAACTTGATTTTTGAGTTATTTTTAAATAAAAGATAATTAACTCACAAAAACATGCAAAAGCTAAGTTTTAACTCAAAATAGAGTTTAGCTTTAATTGATAATTGATAGTTGTTTGCTTTTATGATTGTGCATGTTTTATTTATGAATTAATTTAATAATAAAGTGATTTATTTCCAACTTAACTGCTTTTAAAAATAAAACAATTGATTTATGGGTTAATCAATTATTTAATCAAACTTTTATTAAAAACTATATTATTAAATAATGACAACTTTCTTTAATTAATTAAATAAAAATTTAATCAATTATTCATATGATATTAGATTTATTGTCAAAATTAAATAATACAATTAATAATAGATATAATTAAATTTAATTACACAATTAAGTGGCAAATATTAAATCTAATTAATTAAATATGCAAAATATTTAATTAATCAAATTTTAGGATAAATGTGATTTATTGCCAAATAATCATTAAATTAAAGATAATTAAGATAATTAGGAATATTGCTAGGAATATTCCCTGATGCAAAATTTAAGATAATCAATTATGATTCGATGATGTTTAGATGTGCCTTAGATTAGGACTTTGATGTCGATTTCATATGATTTGATGATATAGGAGGTTAATGAACTTATAGCCCATTTTTGGGGTATTACACTTTGAAGCTTCATTTGAGTCAGTCAAGTCTGTCTTGTCTCCAGAAAGGATTTTGCATCTACAACAACAATCAAACACAAACTGAAAATAATCTATGCTTTTTTACATGCTTTTATCTCCTTGTATACTTACTGATTCGCATTGAGATTTTTGTGTATTGTGTCCCTTTGAGCTCTTCGATGATGTCCTTTAGAGGATTTAGAGAGTGATGACTGGGGGCATAATCTTTTCTTTATCTTCTTCTTGTATGTGAAAATCTAACGTCTTTGGAAATTCTGGATTGAAATGGTGTCTGACTGTAAGAGCCTTTATCTCAAATTGGATGGCCATGCGTACCTCGACCATTGATACCCAAAAAATTCAAGGAAGTTTGATCTCACTATTGTCTTTTTGAGTGAGTTCTTTCTCCTACTGTGAAACGCAATCTTACCTAAGGATGTGAACAATAAAGGGTCACTACAGGTAATTCACATTGGATTTAGAATAATCTCTTGGCTGTTTGATGTGTTTGTCAATGCAAGGTGTATTCCGATCATCACGACGTTTATGTTTTGATGCTTGTACAAATTTCTATATCAAAATGGACATGATATTCAGGTCATCTTGGCGTTTGTGCCTTGGTGCTTGTATCTAATCTGACATTCCAAAAATAAAATCAATATTCATATATCCATGGTTGTTGACCAGTGGGTGTTGTATTGATTCTTGCGCATACAAATCGATATTCATATGTCTATAGTTTCATAGCTAGTGGGCATTGTATTGATTTATCCGGTTACCTAAAAGTTCAATGATGATAACAAATCGACATATGATCAGTGAGTAGGTCCTAGGTATTAGGTTGCATTTCATTTTGCATGTTTGCATGATCTCACAATGGCTAAATGAACTTCAATGCTTAAACAATTCTCCACTCGCATCTTCAAATCTAACAAGAGCTGAATCTCACACGAAGGTTCCTCCAATGAAACAACAAGTAGAATCCTTTTTCGGGATCAAAATTGAAATCTTAGATCATTCATATTATTCACTACTTGCATAATCAACCTTCAATCATCACAGAAATCTAGTATTCAACTTAACTGATTATCTTACATCAAACTATCAAAATTTCAACTTGGTTAACTATGGTCAACTCATGGTTTCACCTAGTCAAACTTGGTCTTTTGGGACCTTTCGACGATGTAGAATGCATTCCCAGACATGTATAACCACTTTTCCAATCAATTAACATGCTTCTGAACTCTCAACGCTGACTTTTCTTGTCAGATTTCAATTTTAATCCCGAAGGGGGCATGGTATTGCACATCATTCAAAGTCTGTAATCAAATTTAAAATCATATCTTTATAGAAATCATATTTTCCTCAGTAATCAAGACAATAACCACATCCAGTTACTGATTCATCAAAAGTCCTCATCACTCAAGGCAAATCTATCATCACTTGGGGCATATCAAATTCGTTGATCCATATCAATCTGGTATCCTCCTAATCTTGTAAACTGTATTAGTTTTTGCAACCATCGGATCGTAGTGTTCTTTCCTTGGTTCTTCGGCAACTGAAGGATTCAGATGTGATACCTGCTAGTTCTGCTAAGACAATCAAGTTTAGAACCGGTCACTCACTTCTTCACAATCATAAGGTTTGGAATCAGGTGTTTTGACACTTTTTCGCAATCATAGGTTCATTTGCTATTATAGTGAACATTATCTTTGGTCATTCAGGACCTATTATCTCCATATCAAATCAATATCAATCAGCTTCTGTCTCATATCAATTATCAATTTCAAACATCAGTTTCATATTTTTATCAAACACAGACTATCTTTGAACCACTGTACTTCGCACAGTAATTCAAAGAGGGGCAAAATGTAATACCCCAAAAATGGGCTATAAGTTCATTAACCTCCTACATCTACAAATCGAACGAAATCAACATCGAAGTCCTAATCTAAGGCACATCTAAACATCATCGAATCATAATTGATTATCTTAAATTCTGCATCAGGGAATATTCCTAGCAATATTCCTAATTATCTTAATTATCTTTAATTTAATGATTATTTGGCGATAAATCACATTTATCCTAAGTTTGATTAATTGAATATTTTCATATTTAATTAATTAAGATTTAATAGCTTGCCACTTAATTGTGTAATTAAATTTAATTATATCTATTATTAATTTTATTATTTAATTTTGACAATAAATCCAATATCTTATGAATAATTGATTAAATTCTTATTTAATTAATTAAAGCAAGTTGTCATTATTTAATAATATAGTTTTTAATAAAATTTTGATTAAATAATTGATTAACCCATAAATTAATTATTTATTTTCAAAAATCAGTTAAGTTGAGCATAAATCACTTTATTTATTTAATTAATTCATAAATAAAATATGCACAATCATAAAAGTAGACAACTATCAATTATCAATTAAAGCTAAACTCTATTTTGAGTTAAAACTTAGCTTTTGCATGTTTTTGTGAATTAAATTATCTTTATTGTCAGATAACTCAAAAATCAAGCTGAGTTAATCTAAGTGATTTATGGCTTTCTTCCATGCACCTCCAAAGCCCTGGATTTCTATAAAACCAAGGCTCAACTCTTCATAATTCATCCACAAATTTGCATTCTCACGCTGTCGAATTGGAGTCTGAAGAATCATTTTTGCAAATCCAAGCTATTGTGAGATCTTTCTAGTTTTGAGCATTGCATATCATTTAGCATAGATTCATATCATTGTTAGATCAATTTCCATATTAGCATAGATTCATATCAGTTTTTCATTATTATTGTATAGAAAATATAAAAAATATAGATTAATTGCATTCATATTTCATATCTAGATCAATTGCATTCAAATCCTTCATTTAGGTGTCGTCTAGGTCACTGATCTCGATAACAATCTGAGAACATCAATCTCGCACCTACTAGAAGGTAGTAAATCGCTTGGTTAAATTAGATTTTAATTTTGCACGATTTTGATTATAGCTAACCTCTAATGTTTTACTGAAGTGTTGTGTCTACAGATTAGGTACAAAATTCACACACACAACACCTAGGGAAAATATTATACCTCTGCTACGTGTGGGTAAATATGGACTTCATATGCATATTATTTTAGACTTGTATATGTGTTTGTGTATTTAGAGTTCCCACATTTGTTTTAGATGAGTTTTAATTTAAATGTTGATTTTAATATTTTGGGTTTATTCTTATTTACTGACAAATTTTCCGTAGTTGAATTCCATTTAATTGGAATTGAATTGATTTATTTAGGGGGTTTTTTTAGGAAGTCTATAGTTTGGAATTGATTTTATTTTAAGTGATTTAATTTTAGCCTTTTGGATTTTGCATTTAAGCAACCTTTTAATTGGGCAAAAAGAGTTCTTTTCCTCTCTTTTTAATTTTGAAATTGGATTTTGCTCCAATTTGTATAGGAGAACATTACCCTTTTTGCTTGTTGGGTTTGATCTGCTCATTGGATTTTTGTGGGTATCAACTCGTTGGGTTCATGCTAGGATTGTTCCTCTTTGTTGAAGATTTCATTTGATCCTGTGGGGTTTCAGATTTTCTTCTTCATTTTTGGCTTTCTCCACTTTGTGAGTTAGGTCCTTCTCAAAACTTATTAAATTTTCATTTGAATCATTTAGTAGGAGGTATAATTTGTTGAAAGAGATGTAAATCAAATTTGTTGGGTTTTAGGAACTCAAGAGTTTACATCCTGAAGATCTTAATTTTGGTGAGGCCTAGAGATCTTGTATAGAACCTATTAATCTAGACATGACTAGATGGTTGGATTTTATAATCCAAGATAGTATGTTATTCAAAGGTATCCAATTGTACATTCTAAAGAGTTCCATGCGAGAGAACCTAATCAAATAGAAGCATAGTGAAGGTTTGGCTAGACACTTTATTCAAGATAAAACTAATTTTCTAGTTAGTGAGCATTATTATTGGCCAAAGTTGCAACAAGATGTTAAGAAGTTTGTGCAAAGTTTTAGAATATGTCAGATGGAAAAAGGAACCAAGAAGAATACATGGTTATATCAGTAATTACTTGTACTAGAGAGGCCATGTGAGGACATTAGTATGGACTTTGTTCTTGGTTTACCGAGGACTCCAAGAGGACATGATTCTATTTTTGTGGTGGTAGATAGGTTCTCAAAGATGACACATTTCATTCCTTGTAGAAAGACTAATGATGTTACTCATGTGAAAACATTATTTTTTAGAGAAGTGGTGAGACTACATGGTCTACTAAAGAGCATACTTTTAGATCAAGACACTAAGTCTGTTGGGTACTTTTGGAGGACATTGTGGAAAAAGATAAAGACAAATTTAAAGTTCATCTTAGCATGCCATCTACAGATTGATGGGTAGATATAAGTGGTGAATAGGAGTTTTAAAAATTATTTGACGTGCTTAGTAGGAGATAAACCCTAGGGGTAAAACTTGATTTTACCATAGGCAAAATTTGCATAAAATAATTTTGTCAATAGGAGCACTGGTAAATCACCATTCCATATTGTATATGGAAGTAGTCCTATAAATACTTCAAAATTAAGGAATTTAGACAAAAGAGAGAAGGATTAATGAAGTTAGACAAAAGAGCTCGAAGAGTAGTGTCAAAGATGAAAACTTTGTAGAACACCTAAATAATTTATATGAAGAGGTGAGAAATCATATTAATAAAATGAATATTCAGTACAAGGTTAAGAAAGATCATAAAATGATATCTACGGAATTTTAGATTGGATATGAGGTCATGGTTCACTTGAGAAAGGAGAGATTTCCAGTATTAATATATAATAAGTTGAAGATTAAGAAGTTTGGACCATGCAAAATCTTAAGGAAGCATGATTAAGGAAATGCTTATGAAGTACAATTTCCTAGTGAACCTAATATTTTATCTATATTTAATATTTTAGATTTGATAGAGTATTGAGAATGAAGTATTGAAGATGATATAGTAGAAACATAGTAGAATATTCTAGCACCTACTTCAACTACAGAGGAGATAGAAGACATCTTAGGTAGTTGTGTTGGAAAAAGCACAAGAAACAAGAAATATAAAGAGTACTTGGTCAAATGGAAAGGAAGGTCTATTGAAGATTCATCATGGCTATCAAAAGAAGATGTTGACCACCTTATTTTCCTCTACACACCTAAGATGTGATAGGGTCACTTCTCAAATTAGTCCAGGTGTCTAATGCAAGAGCATGCAAGGTGTAAGAGCAATCTTGCATCGCCCAAAAATATTGTCTAGTTTTTCAATAAGGGCTATTTTGTTGGTTTGTGGTGACTAATTAGGCAAGTATTGTATAATTTTTATTTATCATGGGGTTTGAGGTTAACTCGTCGAGCATTTTTGAGTTGACTCATCAAACTATTCCTTAGGTTGACTCGTCAAGTTCTTTTTTAGGGTTTACTTGTTAACTAACATAAGTCTTGTTATAATGGATTAGGGTTAGGGTTTTCTCTATATGATAATTTCATATCTTCTTGCAATGGGATTGAGTTGCAAGGGATTGTAGATTGTAACATACAAAAATGATTGGATAAGATTAGACTCTCTGTTTGGTGGACATAGCCCAAGATTGGGTGAACCATGTTAATTCTTTGTGTCTTCTTGTTCTACTTATGTGTGCTTTTTTCCTTTGCATTATTGATTATATTTGCATGTAACTATTAAATTTTTGTCTGCTATTCCTAATAAGTGGTATCAAAGTGAGTTTTTTTACAATTATCCTCTATAGGAAGGTCTCACGATTGAGTGGGAGTAATGGAAGATGAGGGTAAGTTGAAGGTTGAGAAGTTTAATGGGAAGAAATTTTAGTTATGGAAAATGATAATGGGAGACTATCTCTAGATCATAAAGATTTATGGCGGCCATCGGGAGGAAAATCAAAGAACTTGACAATAATGTCTGATGAGGATTGGGATATTTTGGATAGGAAGGCACTTGGCAGTATTTGTTTATGCATGTCACAATTAGTGACATTCAATATTACACAAGCAAAGACAATTGAAGAGTTGATGGAAACCCTAGCGAAGTTATATAAAAAGCCTTCCGCTTTGAATAAGGTATTTCTTATGAAGCATTATTTAATATGAAAATCCTAAAAGGTGGGTCATTTTATAATCATTTAAATGAGTTTAATATAGTTACTAGTCAATTATATTTTGTTAATGTCAATTTTGATGAAGAAATTAGGGCTCTTTTGATTCTATTCTCTTTTCCTGAAAGATGGAATGGATTGGTAATGGTTGTTAGTAACTCTATTTCTAGTTCAAATACCCTAAAATTTGATGATTTTGTTTGTGTTATTTTGAGTGAAGAAATTCGTAGGAAAATCTCAGGTGGATCCACATTAGGTAGTGTTTTGAATGCAAAAAGCATAGAAAAATCAAGGGGCAGAGGAAACAATTTTGGAAGTCATGAGAAATCATGAGGAAAATCAAAGGGAAAGAGGTCTCAATCTAGAAGATCAAATGATTTCTGGTACTTTGAGAAACCAGGTCATAAGAAGAAAGATTATTGGTCTCAAAAGAATAAAGGAGACAAACAAAAAGATAATAAGGAGGAAAATGTGGTAAGTAAAAAATATGAAGAGGATGTTTTGATTTATTCCCTTGAAAATGTTGATGATTCATGGGTTTTAGATTCAAGGGCATCATTTCATGCTACACCCCATAGAAGTTATTTTCTTGATTATGTCCAATGGGATTTTGGGCTAGTGTATTTGGGAGATAATGAACCCTTTCAGGTTGTTGGAGAGGGAAGAATTAAGATTAAGTTACAAAATTGAAATCATTGGCTACTATAAGAGGTAAGGCACGTCCCAAGTCTAAGTAAGAATTTAATTTCAGCAGGGAAACTAGGTGATGAAGGTTGCATAGTTACTTTTAATGAAAAAAATTAGAAGGTTTCAAAAGGTTCTTTAGTAGTAGAAAAAGGTGTGAAAGTAGGCATCTTATATCTTTGTACAAGTCATACTGTTCCTTCTACTTTAATTGTTATAGAAAAAGTCAATGTTCAGGAATACTTGTTGTAGTTGAGCAAGTAGAACCTGAAACCATAGATGTGGATTTTGAAACAACACTATGGCACAACAGACTTGGGCACATGAGTGAAAAAGATATGAAATTACTTCATTCAAAGAAAGTTTTACCAAGTCTAAAATGTGTCAATATGGATTTTCGTGAAAGTTGTGTGATGGAAAATAAAAGAGAGTTAGTTTTCTAAAGAGTGGGAAGGAAAAGAAAGATGAGAAATTAGAGCTTGCACATATAGCTATATGGGGACCCGCTCATGTATCTTCCCTTGGTGGCTCTTTGTATTATGTTACACTCATTGATTATGCAACTAGGAAAGTATGGATTTATTTTCTTAGGTAGAAATCTGATACATATATGAAACTTTTAAAACATGGAGAAGCTTGGTTGAGAATGAGACTGGTAAAATAATAAAATGTCTCAGATCTAATAATGGTGGTGAGTATTGCAACAAAGATTTTGAAGATTATTATGCTGGATTACAAAGAGGGGGGGTGAATTAGTAATCCCTGACTCTAAATACTTAAAAATCTTTTCTCTGATTAACTCGGTGACATCTCGGTAAAACACACTTCACTATTTACCAACAATAGTAAATAAAATTTAACAACCAGTAAATCATTCAACACATTTAACACCAGTATTTAAAATGGAAACCCAACTTTAGAAAAAACCACTATGGGAATTGTCACCCACTAAGAAAATACTCTTCTGAAGTACGCTTGATTAAGAGCCAATCTAGTTAAAGATTACAATACACATTATTAGGTGTGACCTAGTCAAGGGATTTACCTCATATCTCTTAGGATCTTCACCCTATTAGAAGTGGCCTAGTAAGAGGGCTTCAAACACACTTTAAAATGTTATCTTTTGCAAGGATTTTTACAATAAGATTGTTAAGTCTACTCTGTTAAGATATTTATCTATTAAAAATGCTATTAAGCAATAAATATATTGACCTGTAAACTTGCAACTATCTTTGCATAGCTAGATCTTTTATGCACTTTTCTATCTTCACTTCAATTCTTCACTTTCCACTAGCGTCAACACTTCATCAAATCCTACTTTTCCCACTTAGAGTCTCTCTATTCCTTCTTCACTGTATCAGTTGGTGACTCTTCCTTTCTTCAATTTTCTAGCCATTTGTTCATAGAAATCCATCCTTTATATAGATATGTTTTACCTCTTAATCTTCTCTATTATGTTTTCCTCTGATCGATCTCAGCCATCCAATTCATTAAACCTTGAATTTGCATCTCGATAACATGTTTTCTTTCACCTAGTGACTTGAACTTTTCCTGAAACTTTTTCCTTATACTTTAACCGTTTAGATCTAGTACGTAGATCATCATCATGAATTTTCCTATCCATAGATCTCTGTAACCAACTTTCCTTATCATTATTAACCATCTAGCTCATCACAGCTAATCATTAAATGTCATTCCAGTCCTTGTATTTTAATATCTGATCCTTTCTCGGTGTCCTCCATTTGTATTTCGGTTAACTTCACTCAGTGCCAAAACATTTCTTTTCTATCTGGTGCCTTGAGTTCCTTTTCCTTTACTGAGTGACATACTTCCTTTTACCTTTTACCTTTACCGAGTGACATTTCCTTCTTGGTAGCCAAAATAGTTTAACTTACCGATTTGTCAAATCTTCATTACCATGCTTTACCGACTTATCATAATCACATGTTAGGTAGAAAATAATTATATCAGCATAATCTAATCATTGTCCAATCTGTATCACTTGCCCATTTAGGTTCTTCAACTTCACAACATCTCATTTCTTCTTATCCTTAACTCATTCAACTTATATCAAATACCAAATGATATGCCAATATAATATAAACTAGAAATCAATTGCTTGACATAAATGACAAGACAATAATGGATCTAACCTTTCTATTATCATGTATTCCTCTGATCTTGGTCGGTCTTCATCATCATCACCATCAAATAATCAATCTTGAACATTACCATTAGTTATAGTAACAATCTCCCTCTTTGGCATTGATGGCAACACTAACAACATTTAGTGTTCAATCGATGATGGTACACTTCACTGTCATTCATGTACTCCCTCTTTAACCATTCTTCAATCAGTAGATCTTATTAAATGTCCTTCTTTGACAACATCTTTTTATGATATTTATTGATCATCTCCCTCTGTAATATTCATCAATAGTATTCTCCCGCTTTGATCTGTTTATTATCAATTTCATTCATCTCCCTCTTTGATAACAAATGCCAAAGACCTATATACTCAAATCATACCTCAAATGTATAGATTTCTCATTGTATTACATAAAAATCTTTCACAACTTCAGGCTTCACCTAAAGAGTGAACACTAGCATCAACAAACAAGATAGATATTCTATTGAATACTTGATTTGATGCAACATGCATCATGCCTTAGTGAACATTAGATAGGGGAAGAACCCCTAACTTACCTAAGAGATACTCAAAAGCATCCTTCGGAAGTGGTTTGGTAAATATGTCAGCTATCTATTCTATAGAATTCACATACTCCAATGTCACATTATTATCTTGTATTTTCTCTCTCAAATAGTGACAATTGAGGGCGTTACTCCTCAACTTAGGGGATCATGCGGAACCTCCATAGCAGAGTTAAGCTCATAGAAGGGGTCATTCCAACCAACCCACAGTCCTGCCCTTCATAGCATTCCGTTGGGTGATAGTTGAAACATTAAGAGGGACAGATACCATTGGCATTCTTCACCAGGAGATCCAGAGCATCTCCTCCCTCCCGGTCCCTGGATAATGTAACACACTAATTGCCAACCGTGTTAGGGTTATAGCGCACTTCATCCAATCCCTGAGTGTCAAAATTAGGCTCGAGGGTGAGTAGTGGGATGGGATCCAACTAGAACTATATAAGGACCTAATAGATATATGCTTTGTCTTTGAATGCATCATCAAATTATTTGATATGTTAATAGCACTAGTATTATCATAATAAATTATAACGAGATCAGTAATCTCTTCATGCATACCTTTAACAAAAACAAGTAATTGTTTGATCCACACAATGTTAGAACAACTCATAACTGCAACAACATACTCAGCTTCGACATTAGATTTTGAAATAGAGCTTTGTTTCTTTCTTAACCATGTCACTAATCTTTCTCCTAAAAAGAAATCTCCGCCACTTGTGTTTTTTCTGTCATCAATATTTCTAGCCCAGGAAGCATAAGTATATATCTTGAGATAAAATATCCTCCTTTTGTGTATAACAAACCAAAATCTTCAATCCCTTTCAAATATCTAAATATCCTTTGAACTGTAGACATATGTGTCTCCTTTGGGTTGGTAAAAAACCTTGCCACAATACCTATTGAAAGTGCAATATCAAGCCTACTATGTACAACATACTTTAGTTTACCAATCATGGATCAGTAAAGTGTCTCATTCAATTTTTTTGTATCATCTTCCTTTGAAATTTTACAAGCAGTAGTCATAGGTGTTCCAACCGGTTTTGATTCTTCTATATTGAATGTTTTTAGGATCTCCTTGATATACTTAGATTGTGTTTTATAGATCCCATCCTTAACTTGTTGAATTTGAAGTCCAATATCAATTTAGTCTCTCTAATCATAGACATCTCAAATTCCTTTCTCATCTCTTCAATGAATGATTTAGAGATTATCTCATTTCCACCAAATATAATGTCATCAAAAAATATCTTAGCGATCGAGATGTTATCAATACTATCACATTTCAAATATAAATTGTTGTTATCACTTGTCCTTTGAAATCCAATCTTAACTAAATAAGAGTGCAACCTTTCATACCATGCTTGGGGTGCTTGCTCCAATCCATAGAGTTCCTTATGTAGTTTGTAGATGATATGCTTGTCAGAATTCTAAACAAATCCTTTAGGTTGTTCAATGCATACTTCTTCAAGAATTCTATTTAGAAATGCAGAATTAACATCCATCTAATAAACTTTAAATCCTTTATAGGCAGCATATGCAAGTAATATTATTACACCTTCTAATATAGAAACATGGGAAAATGTCTCACCATAGTCAATACCTTCTTGTGTATACCCTTTGTAGACTAATCTTTCTATATCTATGATAACATCTCCTTTCTCATTGAGTTTATTTTTGAAAATCCACTTTGTTCCTATCACATTTTTATCCTTAGGTCTCAGTGCTAGTGACCAAGTGTTATTCTTTTCAATTTGATCAATTTCCTCTTTCATAGCATTCATCCAATCTTCATTTCCTAGTGCATCCTTAACTAATCTTGGCTCAAATTCAGAAATAAAACATGTGTTATCTTTTAACTTACTTCTTTCCATGACTCCTGTGCTTTTATCTCCAATTATTTTGCTTGGTGAGTGGTGTCTTTTCACATATTTTGACAATACATGCTTGGTAGACTGTTCATCAGTGTTTCCATCTCTCAGTGGAGGCTCATATTGCTCATTGGTTGTATCAACCGAATTACCTTCATGTACATACAAAAATCTTTTGTAATCCTCAGGTTCCTTTTTTATGTCCTTTTCATTCCTTTCTGCAAATTCATGAATTCTCACATTTTCACTTTCAACAATTTTATTAGTAGCCTTGATGAAACATTTATATGCTTTGCAATTTGATGAATAACCTAAGAATATACCTTCATCTCTTTTTGAGTCAAACTTTCCATTTCTAGCATCTTTCAGTATGCAACACCTACTTCTAAAATTTTTAAAGTAATTTACATTCGGTGTGTGATCATACCAGAGTTCATAGGGCATCTTGTTGGTTCCTTTCTTCAATTTTACTTGGTTGATAGTGTAAACCACAGTACTTCTAGCTTCTCTCCAATATGTTTGTGCAACCTTTTTGTCCATCAACAAAGTTCTAGCACAGTAAACTATAGATCTATTCCTTCTCTCAGCTATACCATTCTGTTGTGGTATCCTCGGTACAGATACTTTTATTTTGATTCCATTTTCATTGCAGAAGACAATAAATTCATTAGAGATAAATTCACCTCCTCTATCTAATCTTAAACATTTCATCTGCTTACCTATTTCCTTTTCAACTCTAGATTTATACCACTTTAACATTTGGAATGCATCAGAATTCTCCTTTAGAAACATAACAAACATCATTCTTTAATAGTCATCAACAAACAAAATGAAATACCGATCTCCATAGTAGCTTTGTATCTTTATAGGACCACAAAGGTCAGTATGAACTAATTCCAAAATACTATTAGTAGAGTAAGATTTACTTGAGAAGATTGACTTAGTCATTTTACCAATCTGACATTCTTTGCACATCACTTTATCAGGTTTACTTAATTTTGGTAGACCTATGACTCTATTCTTTTTACTCACTTTAATCATGTTATCAAAATTTACATGACAGAGTCTCTTATGCCATAGCCATACATCTTCATTTTTAACAAACAAACAATTCTTGGCAGTAGTATCAAAATAAAATAGATTAGCTTTTGATTTTTCACCAGTTCCAGTTAGATCTCCATCAGTACCATAAATCTTCACCTTTCTATTCTAAAATTCCAATTGGTGGCTAGTATTGTTTAGTTGTGCAACACTCAACAGATTATATTTTAGACCTTTAACCCAATATGCATCATTATATCTCATCTTTTCATTCAGTATAATTGATCCTTTTCCTTTCACTGGACATGGAGCATCATTTCCAAATTTGACAAATCCTCCATCATACTCTTCTAGGTTCTCAAACTTATCAATATCACTAGTCATATGATGTGAACATCCACTATCAATATTCCATGGGTCAGGTTTACTTACATGAGAAATAAGTGATTTTTCATCTCCATATTTTTCTCAATCCGAGTCTTCCTTTACAACAACATAGACAACTTCATATCCCTCTTGAGTATCATCAGATTCATCATCAATTACACCTTCCTCAACTAGGTAACAAGAATTCTTACCTTTGTCCTTGTTATCTCTAAATATTTGATGTCAATTGTCTCTTTTGTCTTTCTTATCATTCCTGTCATTGTCAAGACATCTAGATGCAATATGACCAATCTTATTACAATTGAAACATTTCAAGGGTAATTTTTCTTTTTACTTTCCTTTACCTCATTATAGTCTTTTAGCTAGTAGTGCTTCCAACTCTTCTTGTTCTTTCTCTTCGGTTAGGATACAATCAATATTCATTTCCATAGGAATTACTGTTATTCTCTCTTTCTCCTCTTGAAGTTCCAATATTCATAGATGATTTAAAGGCAATTTCAATGGTCAGTAGACTATTATCATAATTACTTAGCTCAAATGCAGTCAGCTTACCAATTAAGGCTTCAAGAGTAACAACATTGTTCAGTATAGATCTAAATTCTTGAATAGAAGATACTGTAATAGCATACTTAGAAGATATTGTTCTGTATACTATTATAATAATCATTGTATTTTAATATCTGTTCCTTTCTCGATGTCCTCCATTTGTATTTTGGTTAACTTCACTCGGTGCCTAAACCTTTCTTTTCTATACAGTGCCTAGATTTCCTTTGCCTTTACTAAGTGACATACTTCCTTTTACCTTTTACCTTTATCGAGTGACATTTTCTACTCAGTAGCCAAAATAATTTAACTTACCAACTTGTCAAATCTTCATTACAATGCTTTACTGACTTGTCATAATCATATGTTAGATATAAAACAATTATATTAACATAATCTAATCGTTGTCTAATCTATATCAGTTTCCCATTTAGGTTCTTCAACTTCACAACATCTCATTTCTTCTTCTCCTTAACTCATTCAACTTATATCATATACCAAATGATATGGCAACATAATATAAACTAGAAATCAATTACTTGACATCAATGACAAGACAATAACTGGTCTAACCTTTATACTTGTGTACATAGAAAACCTAACCTATTTGGAATAGGCGTAGACATTCAAACATTAGTCAAACAGTCTATTCCTAACATATAGTAAATGAAATTTGCAAAGACATTCAGATAGAGCTTCAACATGAGCACCTTGTCACCGTTAGATTTTCTCTTGATTTAGGGATGTGGGTGTGCTCTCAAAACACATGGAGCTTGTCCCTAATACATATTAGGAAGGATTTGGATGGATTAGGGACCACTAGAACTCTATAATGGCACAATATTGGGTATAGAACACCCGATTTTCCCTTAGAGTCTCAAGGAGCCTAATGATGCTCAAAGGGAGATTAAGCTACAAATGATTAATCTAGGATTGATTTTAGTCCAAATGAAGTGTGGAATGATGAAATACAATGCAAAAAATGAAATAAACTAAGATTAATCCATTAGTTCTAAGCTAAGATGAGATTTAGGAGAGCTTAGAAAATAAGTTAAACTAACAATTATGCTAAAAGCTTATGATCTAGAAATAAACTAGCATTATAAAATTACTTAGTATGAAGGATGTGAATAGGTGAATTTATCTTAGAAGTGAGGGTATTTATAGGATTTGAGGAAGGGCTTGGGTTAGGAAGTGGAGTTAGTGTCAGAGTCATGGTTTGGGGTAGACTCTGAGGTATGGTTAGGGGTAAGGTTAGATGGACAAGGGTTAAGGTTGCTCACACAAGTGTGAGTAACACTAGGGAAGTGTGCCTAGGGAACAAGGGTGAAAGAGAAGACATGGGTCTCATTCATGGGGCTGTAAGAGCCTTGATGAGTTTGTAAGGCTCATTAATGAGGGGTGTTGACCAAAAGTCAAAAAAGACTTGGATTAGGCTAAGAAAGTTAGGAAACACCTTCTAAGTAGGTTTAGGAATGGTTTAGGAAAGTTTAGGAAAGTTTAGAGGGGTTTAGGAATCTCTAGAACATTCTAGGGTTTTGAGGGATTTAAATAAATGTTTTATTTATTTAAAGGATTTTGGTCAATTTATTAAATAATTAATAAATATTGGGGGAAATGGTGTTTAAATTAGATTTAAACATTTATGGAAGGGATTCTTTAATTAAATGTTTTTAATTAAGGTAGGAGGAATTAATGGCATAATAATAGATAAATAAATAAAATAAATAATTAATTAACAAATGATGATGTCATCAGGGGTTTTTGGAAAATAAAAATACTTTTATTTACCAATGAATTTTTAGGTGTCTACATTTTGCCCCTCTTTGGTGCGATGCAACAAGTGGCATGGCGTCAAAGACAAGAAAATAAGATGCCCTAGGCTAGAATAGAGGATAAGGGGTTGTGCCCCCTTGAGAAAATAACACAAAGAGGAAACGTTGTGAAATTTTCTTGAAAAGAACACAAAGAAGAAGGGAAGGGAAGAATAAATAACTAAACTTCCAAGAGAAAAGATGCATGAATGCGAGATGGCATGAAATGCAGGATGCAAGATGAATCTATATGATGTAGGATGGGGGATTTGGGGAGCTCCGTGTGTAAATGTGGAGAGCACAACCTAGTTTGATATAGAAACATTAGAGACCTCCCAAGGTTACTAAGAACACAAGGCCATGTCACCAACATTGCATAGGAGTGACACAAAAAAGACATGCAAGGTTTCCCCAGCATCACGCATGAACCCAAGAGGAAGCATGGGAGAAATGATGCTAGAGAAACCACAAAAAAATGACATTTCCCAAGTGCACCATGTAACCCAGAAGATCACATGTGAACCATGAAAGGGTCATGTCCGACTGACTCACAGGAAGAAGAAAAAGATCAAAAGACCTTGCCCAGATTATCCACATTCATAGCATACCATGATATAAATGATTGTGGCAACTTTGAGTAGAGAACAATGAGAAGCCATAAAAGATAAAAAAGATCCAAAGAAAAAAATCCAAGACCAGAATGATAAATCCAAAAGACATCCTTTTCCAAGAAGAGAGATTGATTTGATTGATGGGGGGTCTGAACGTGAAGAAGGATACATCAACATGGACCTAGTTGGATTGGTGGAAGATTAGGTTGGATAGGAGGAAGGATGCATCCTCAAGGACCCATTGATTGATGAGGAGAATGTGTGTTGTTGCTGGAAAATTATGGATTAAGGATAATCAATGTGATCAGGAATAGTCAAAAAAAGATATTGCTTAAGTACAAGGTTGAATGGGACAAGTTATTTGATCAAATCCGGCGGCAGGACTGACAAGGATATGTACAACAAGATGCAATGAGATATACAATGGACATGGAGATATTTACAACAGATATGTACTGAAGCTCAAGATTTGGGATAGGAGGATCATGTTATACATGATATTTATAGGATATGTACAAGATATGTACATGATTGGCCTTTATTACTGCATTGGATAGGCTTGAGGATAAAATACCTTGGCATTGAGGGGCTGGTGGTGGGGATGAGGATTGGATAAAGATGACTGGGATTTGGGATGGGAGTTTGATAGATAATGACTTAGTCCACTATATATGGCACCTATTTCTAGGTTTTCACCAACATACTTGTCCAAGGCACTTGAATTGCCAAGTTTTCACTATTGGACGATTATTTTCATTGCTTTTTAAAATTTTTTTGTATTTTTCTAGATTTTCTAATTTTTATGGATTTTCTGAATATGTTAGATTTGGTTCAAGCATAAAACCTCTTTAGATGTATGATATAGATAGGATCATTTAGGGGCTGACCTTCTGGTGTTGATAACTAATAGGCTCCAGAGCCAAAGCATGCTATGACAACATAGGGGCCTAACCAAGTAGGCTCAAACTTGCCCTTTTTCTCTCGGTGTGCTTGCACTTTTTGATTTTATTTTAGGACCATGTCACCCACTTGAAATTGTCTTGGATGGACCTTCTTGTTATAACTCCTTTTGAGTCAAATCTGGTATGCAACTAGGTGATCATATGCTTGTTGTCTCTTTTCATCTAACAGGTCCAGCTGTGTGAGGCGTGCCACACGATAGTCTTCATCTATGGTATAGTTCTTCATAGAGACGGAAAATGATGGGAGCTCGACCTCAATGGGTAGAATGGATTCAACACTATATACATGGGAATATGGGGTGGTTCATGTGGGAGTGCGATAATAAGTACGATAGGCCCAGAGGGCGGGATTGATTTGGAGGTGCCAGTCATGACCTGAATCATTGACAACCTTCTTGAGGATTTTTAGGATGGTTTTGTTGGTTGCCTTAGCTTGGCCATTTCCTTGGGGTCAGTATGGACTGGATAAACAATGGTGGATGTGGATTCTATCACATAGATCATCCACATGCTAGTTTTCAAAAGGTGTGTTGTGATCTGTGAAGATGGTGGATGGGATCCCAAAGCAACAAATGACGTGGTATAAGATGAACTTGGATATCTGGATGCCAGTAGTGAGCATGAGCAGGATTGCTTCAACCCACTTTGTGAAGTACTCTATGGCCATTATGATATATTTATGTCCATATGAGGAAAGGGGAGTGATTAACCCAATGAGGTCGAGGCCCCAACATGAAAATGGCCACAGTGGCGTAATGGGTTGCAAGTTTTATGCTGGAGCATGAATCAGATTTGCATGTTGCTGACATGGTATACATTTCTTGAAAAATTCACAAGCGTCATGCTCCATTGTAGGCCAATAATACCCGACTAGAAGCAAATTATTTTCTAGAACCATGCCACTCATGTGGGCACTGTAAAGTCCATCGTGGACCTCTTGTAAAGCCAGGATGACCTCATTTGAACCTAAACACCTAGAGAGGATGTTGTGATATCCTCAATGATAAAGGGTGTTGGCTACAAGAGTGTAACAGGAAGCCCTTTGAATGAGGTTTTGGAATTGGATGTTGGTGAGATGGGAGATATGATACCATTTTTAATATATGCATGGATGTCATGGTACCATGGGGACTGGGGACCAACCATGACACACACCATTTCTGAATCGACGTTATGACTTGAGATGAGTGCCTCATATTCTGTAATGTTGTTAGTACATGAGAATCCCAATTTGAATGATTTTGGAATATAGTCACCTTGAGGTGTGACCAATAGGATTCCTACCCCTGATCCATGTGATGTGTAGGAGCCATCAAAGTATAGCCTCCATATTGGTTGTTCTTCAATCATACATAGGTGCTCCTTAGGGAATTCCATGATTAGTGGATATGCATCCACTAGAGGTGCTTTTGCTAGCTGATCATCAATTACTTTCCCTTTGATTGCTTTCTGATATATGTAATGAATGTCAAACTCACTGAGTAGCATGACCCATTTTTCCATACGACCTATGAGAGTTGTCCTTGATAATAGATACTTGAGTGGTTCCACCTTTGAGATGAGATTAATTATGTGGCTAATCATGTAATGTCTGAGATTTTGAGTGGTGAAGACCATTGCAAGGTATGATTTCTCCATTGGTGAATAATTGAGCTCATAGATGACAAGGTTTTGATTGATATAATAAATGGCTCTCTCTTTGTTCGTGTCATCATGTTGTGCTAAGAGTGCCCCCACTATTGTAGTCGTTGCTAAGATGTAGAGTATGAGAGGGAATCCTGAAACTGGTGGTACAAGGATGGGAGAGTTGGCTAGATATTCTTTGAGATTTTCAAAGCTTCTCTGACAGATAGGATCCCATTTGAAGCTTGTGTCCTTGCTAAGTAGATGTGTGAAAGGTTGGTACTTGTTTGCTAGCTATGAGATAAATCAACGCACCAATTGGAGCTTTCCTTGTAGGCTCCTAAGATGCTTGAGAGTTCTAGGAGGAGGCATTTCTATAATGGCTTTGACCTTTTTGGGGTCAATCTCTATGCCGCATCATGATACTATGAAGCCTAGAAGCTTTCCAGATGTTACACCAAAGACACACTTCTTTGGATTCAGCTTCAATCCATAATGATGTAGAAGATCAAACACACTCTCAAGAATGTTTAGGTGTTCACCTCATGTCTTGGATTTTGCAAGAATATCATCCACATAGTCTTCCAGGATCTTGTGTATCATATCATGGAATATGGCTGTCATTGCTCATTGATAAGTGGCTCCTGCATTCTTTAGCCCAAATGGCATCATGTTGTAGCAGAAGGTACCCCATGGTGTGGTGAATGCTATTTTGTGTTGATCCTCTTCTGCTATTCAGATTTGGTTGTAGCTTGAGAAGCCATCCATGAGTGACAACATCTCATGGCCCGTTGTAAGATCTACTATCATGTCGATGTTGGGTAGCAGGAAATAATCCTTGGGACATGCTTTGTTTAAGTCCCTGAAGTCTATGTAGATTCTTATCTCTCATGAAGGTTTGGTGACATGTATCATGTTGGAGATCCATTCTGAATAATCAATAGCTCTGATTATTTTGGCTTGTAGGAGATTTTCTAATTTTGTCTTTACCAATAGGGCTACCTTAGGATGCATCTTTCATAGCTTCTGCTTTACTAGCTTGGCAATAGGGTCCACTGTAAGATTGTGCACAACTAGATTTGGATCAAGCCCTGGCATGTGTGCATATGACCATGCAAAGTTGGTGGTGGCTTCTTGGAGAAGTGTAGTGAGAGCCATTTCTTAACCCTCGGTTAGAGATGATGCAATGTAGGTGATTCTTGGGCATTCTTTTGTAGCCAAGTTGATTGGCTTGGTTTCCTCAATGATGATGGGAAATTGTTCTGGTCTGTAATCCTGGATGGGAGGAAGAGGTAAGTATCCATCTTCTAGTGCCTCAAAGAGGTTTTTGCCAGAAGATACACTATTTATTTTCTCCTTTTTAGAGTTAGAATTTTCCCCAGAGGGGTTTTCACATAAGGACTCGCTCTTTTCTTTTTTCTTTTTCAATTTTGCAGGTATAGCTTGCCTCTTCCTTGAAATATCCTTTGGGGTCGAGCTTGCAAACATGGATTGATTCCTAATGTTGATCTGTTTGTTGGCTTGATGTTCCCATGAACCTTAGGAGTGCTTGTGTGCTTTGGAACTCATTGATATGTGTGATGCTTGGTTGGTCCTAGTCTATGAGTTCAAGATGGATGAGGTGAAGTTCTATGACGTTAATGGTGAATTGATGGAGGACATAAGTGTCTAGGAGGGTATCATTATCGAAGATGTCATCATAGGGTTTATGTTCTTCCTCTTCAGGGATATCTTCGATCTTTACAAGGCCATCTTGGCTATTCAAGAAGGGAATGTTGGTCAAGTTAGTGCCCCTAGTTGCGATATTGGGTTCTTGTGTACACAAGTGAGGGGTATTAAAGCCAAGACCTTTATGATTTAGATTCTTTGAGGCTGTAATTGGATCTTTGCTTCCACCTTCTTGTGGTCCTTGACCACCACCTTGGTATTTCCATTGTTTTATGGCATACTTGTGTGATGTTGGATATTTCTCTTTGAAGTAGACAAGGAGTTTAGTGTCAGGTGGTGGGAGATCTCTGTACAACCACTGATTAATGTCAAGGTCCAATTCAAGGCTATCTATATTTCCATGGGATACAAAAGTCAAAGGTCCCATTTTCTTGATTTCATGATTGGCCTGACTAGGCATTCTTTGGTGGCTTGGGCACCCTTGTGTATGTGGATCCAAAGGTATGACCCCTACTGTAAATGCATCAGTTAAGCTGTACTCACCACAACCATGGTTGTTGATCTTGATGGAGGAGAGAGTGGAGGCTAAGATGCTCTCAAGATCGCTATGGGATTAGGAAGAGCTAGCGACAAAAGTGCCAATTTCAGTTCTAGGATAATGAGTGGAATGGGGGAATGAGGATTCCAATGTATGATAGTATGCGAAGGGTTGGGGGTCTACGTGGATGGTGGCCTTAGTGAATTGATGCAAAAATTTGACACAATGGTGATAGGTAGATGGTATGGCTTTGATGGAATGGATCCATGGGCAATCGAGGATGATGTTAAACAGTAGGTCAAGATCAACAAAATGGTAGATGGTGTCTTGAGTTGTAGGGCCCAGCTTGACAATAAAAAGAATGGTACCTTTAGAGGTATGCTCCAAGTTATCATATGCCTTGATGGTGATGAACTCATGTGATATGTCATCCTCTGTGAACCCTATTTTCTAAATGAAATTTAGACTACATAAGTTTAAGGCCGAGCCATTATCTATCATGACCCTTTTAATGGAAAAGTCTCTGACCATGATGATGATGTAGATAGGGAGATTATGGTCAGGCACAACAACTGATATGTCAGATGGCTTGAAGGAAAGAGCACAAGGTGCTGATAAATGTCCCACAAGGTTTTCAAACTAGATGGCATTTATCTTTGTGGGGACATGTCCTTCTTGGAGGGCTCGGTTGAGGATTTATTGATGGATGGGTGAAGTGCGAAGAAGGTCAAGAATGAAGATTTGGGTAGGTGTATTCCAAAGATGTTCTATAAGGTTGTATTGTGCATTGTGTACTGGCCTTGGATTTGCACCGACAACATATATTTGGCCTATGTAGGTGGTAACAACACACTAACTATCTACTCCTTTGATGTGGATGACATTGACTATGGGTTTGACTTGGGTTATACATCCAACAAATTTATCATAGTTGATGTGGGCAGTTGTATAGCCTTTATGGTTGGCATGGTATCCTTGCTTTCCTTTGCCTTGGTTTTGGGGCGGAGGATTGGCATTGGATTGGTTCTTCCTGACATTGTGTTGAGGGAACATGTTTTGATAGATCTGTAAATTGGTGTTAGGTGAGGCTTGGGCTGGTGTGTCCACTTGGATCTCCTTTCTATCGATGAGATATTGGATATAATGCTTTAATTTCATACACCTTAGGGTTGCATGTCCTTTGAAATGATGATAATCATAGTACTCATGATCTTTGTACTAGTTGGGCTTGGGAGTGACATCATCAAATTGCTGAGTTGGTGGGTAAGTGATTAGGTTAGCCTTGGCCATTTGATGAAAGATTACATCCACTTGTTTACCAAGAGGGGTGAAGGTTCTCTTTTGGTGAGTTGAGACCTAAGGCCTATTCTAATTAGGAGTAGTGGATATAGCATTAGTCTGATAGATTGGGTTCAATTATTGGTTTTGATAATGTTGCATGGGTTGTTGATTGATTGGTGCTTGCTACTAATATTGCCACAGAGGTTTTTGATTATTGGGTGCTTGTTGTTGTTGATATGCAAGAGTTGGTGTAGGAAGGACCACAATGATTTGGACATGCTTGGTGTTAGTGGCTCTTTTGGTAACAACATTCTTGTTTTGATTCTAGTAGTAGGCTTTGTCATTACTGGGCTTGTTGTGGGAATCATCTTTGTAATGCTAGCTTGTGCCTTCATCTAGGAGGCCTCTTTAAAAATCCATCCCTTTGCTTTTGATGTCCTGATATGTTTGGATGCAATTCATCCTCATGAAGTGGGATAGTTTGGGATGTAGGTTATAAGAAAAAAGATCTTCGTAAGATGTTTCTAAGGGGGTTGATATGATAACCTGGTCATGAGGTTTTGCCATCATTGCAAGTAGTCAGCTAGGCTTTCTCCTCCTTTCTGCTTTGAGTTGCAAAGGTCTAGCAAAGACAACTCATTCTCGACATTGTGGGAATATTGGGCCACAAACTTCTTAGAGAGCTCGACCAAGGTTGTGACTATTCTGTAGGGTATCTTGTAGAACCACTCAATAGCAGTTCCTCCTGAGATTTTGGGGAATAGGTGCATAAGGAAATTGTCACTGTATGCCACTTCTTGACATGCCATATAGAACTCCTTCATATGACTGACATGATCTCCTTTCCCTTGATATTTATCAAACTTAGGTGTCTCAAAGTATTTGGGAAAGGTGATTACCATGATCGATCTATCAAAGGGATAAGGATAGACCTCATCAAATTTGAAGGCCTTTCTCTCTGTCCATCCTTGAGCTCCTTAAGAGCATTCTTCATCTTTTCCCACTCTGCATTGATCGACATTGGAGTGGGTAATCCCATTGGGAAAGGATCTAATGGTGCTGGTGAATAAGGGTGATTTTGTGGTGGATATTGCAGAGTAGGATATGGAGATTGCCCAGTAAGATAGGTAGATTGGAATGGATGTTGGGGTGATGGTTGCTGGGGATGATATTTCTACTAAGGTGCAAGAGCATATTGTTGTGGAGGATATGAAGTGGATTGTTGTTGCTGGGGTATAATGGGATTTTGTTATTGAGGGATGACAAGGTATTTTTATAGCACTGGATAAGAGGATGCTTGTTGCTAGAGGTGGATAATGGGATGTTGCTACTATTGCACCGAGATGTATTGCTAAGGTTTAGGAGACAGATGGAATGGTGCAACTTGCTGATAGGAAGGTCCTTGATGAAATTGGCTTTGCACTTGACTGATTTAGGTCAGGTGCATTCTTGTATTGCTTAGGGGTGGAACAGATGCTGGGAAATTAGTGATGGGAGGTGGTTGCATTAGGTAGTAGGAGAGATGAGAGGAACTCTACTATTTGGGTGGTGGAACTATTTGAGATGCGGTGGGTGGTACGGATAAATTGTTAGTGTATGAATGAAATAATGAAGCTAGAAGAGGTTGTGATTGTTGCTATTGTGCTGCTTGAGGGAAAGTGACTTGTTGGTTTGTAGGCATAGATATATGGGATTGGGTTGGTATTCCCAAGGATTTCATTTCTTCTTGAGTGAGGCCCCAATGAGAATCAGTTCATGGCAGGAGTTATGATGCGGAGAATGCTAGAAATGTAGTTGTGATAGTGGGGGTTTGGGATGTAGATGGTGGATTTTGAGATCCCATGGATGGCATTCCTATTGTGAAGGCAGTTTGTTGAGCTTGCGTATTAGAAATGAAAGGTGGAAGTGGAATGTACGCTTGGGTGAATACTTGTTGGGAAGCAAAAGGAAAAGCTTGAGTTTCCCATGAGAAGGGTGATGTTGATGTGGAAGCTTGTTGAGTAAAAGAGGGAAACAATTGTGTTGCCCCCGAAAAGGGTGATGCTGCTTGGCTCATAGATGGTGGGGGAACTATTTGTGTAGTAGCTTGTGTGGGAGGTGGCGGTTGGTTTTGTGTGATGCTTTGGGCCTGAGTGGCAACTTGGGATTATGTAGAAGGTTATGGTGGTCCCATGATGGAAAAGGGGGTGGATTGTATTGTTTCTTGTGTTGTGGGACCTACGAAGCTTCTTTGCAAGAGAGGGGGGATGAGCAAGATTTCCTAAGATATGTGCAAGATAGGATCATGGATTTGTTGGATTATGGGGGTATAGGCTTCTGCTGGGATTTGGATGGTGTTTATGGGGATGAGAGGTTGGAGATGCAGTGGAATGGAAGTACCCTCCCGTGCAAAGTTTTCCATTATAGCCTGTCGATTTTGATTAATGATTTCACTCACTATTTGTGCATGTCCTAGATGTCTCATGAATGTTTCCATAGAAAATGAAGTGGGGGGTCCATTGGTATCATCCCATACATTAACAACTTGTGTGATCTAGGGATTACAAGTTACCATCACACTGGTAGGATTTTAAGGATCAGATGAAATAGTGGCCTGATTGGGATCCTTATTCCTTCTCCTCTTGGATCATGTCTGGATAGGCATGGAATGTAGATCCAAGAATGAAGATGCATATGATGGGTGGATGCAAGATTTCTTTTAAGAAAAAATCTAAGGATGATAGATGCAAATCTAAAGAAAATCTAAGGATGGTGGATCTCTAGGATGTGGTGCAAGGATTTGGAACAACTGAAGGATGAAAAGATGGTGAAGGATTGGTGGGATGCTGAAGGATGGTGGGATGCTTTGATTTGGATTGAGGATGATGATGGAAGATTTGTGGAGGATGATGGAAGATGGTGGAAAATTACTAAGTATTGGTCGAATGAGATGCTGCTTCCTGATGTAGGATCAAATAGGATTGGATTGTCAACCTAGGATAGAATAATGATCTTCGATTGATAGGATTCCTATGAATGTAGGCCAATCTCTTGCTCAAGATGATGAGGCTTACAAGAAAAAGTATGGATTCCCTAGACAATGTTCTATCAAAGGGTGAGGATTTCTGATTTGGGATAAGGTTTTGAAGAAAATCAAAGGATACAATACTAAGTTTTTGGATTTGGATCACTAGATTTGGTTCAAGGATGGTGGTTTGTGACTTGGATGGTGAATGCTAGATTTGGTTTAAGGATGATAGATGATGACAAGGATTCTTATTTTTGGATTACTGATGGAAGGATGAAAAAATGATGTTATTTCTAAGAGGATGACCTAGATGTAGCTGAAAAGGATAACCTATGATGCAACTAGGAAGATGATAGATAATGCAATGATGGAATTTTAAGAATGATTTAGGATGCAACTAAGGATGAATGATGATGCAATGATGCAACTATGGATGATCTAGGATGAAAGGATGGCAAGATAGGATTGTGGGATTTTGAAGGAATGGTGGATATACGATGGGCCGAACTAGTCCTTACTCTCTAGGTTGATGTATCAATGATTAACATGGAACTGGTATGCAAACTACTACACTCTGGTGTTATAGCCCATGTTGTCCAGTTTCTCTTGATATTTCTCTTCTTCTTGGATTTCCTTTAGGATGGGTTGGTGATCTTTCAGGTTTATTTCTGCAATCTTCTTCTCTTGATAGACTCGGGAATTGGGAAGCTTAGCTTTCTTGTGTTTGGTCAAATTGGACATAGCTTTTGGAAATTGGATTGAATCAAGACTCTTGGGTATCTAATTTTGTAGGATCTTTCTATAGGGATTTTTGAAAGTTTTTGGTCAAATTCTGGCTCAATTTTGATATCTCCAATGGCAAAGGTAAACTCAACAAAGACACTCTGAAAGAAATCCCGACAAAGGACAAATCAACTTTGTGGGATATAAGCAAATGTTTTACCAATGAATTTGATAGAGCTTCCGAAAAGAGTGTATGTTTTGAAATATGTTTGCACTGAGTTTGTAACTTCAAAAAAACTTCAAATAGAACTACCTGAGGGAAGGCTAGTATCAAAAATCTTTTCCCACAACTAGATACCCCTAAAATGGATACATATGGTGAGTATTTTAAGGTGATCTAGGAAACCACAGGGATCGATCCTTGCACAAAGATTTTGATACCTTCAGGAATAGATCGGGTAGCTTCTATTTTATCAAGCGTTTAGTTTGATCCGTGGTGTCCTCTCAATCAGTTTGTACGTGTGTGACTCACTTAAGAGCCTAGTTGACCATGCCGAAATGGTAGGGATATTCACCTACTCAGGCTACCATCAACACACATTTCCTGAGCTTGAGGGGATGAAGCGAGAGTTTTCTCGGTGCTTTGTTTCTATACTGGCTAGGGAAGTAGAGGTTTGAAGTCATTCTCCAAAGAGGAAGTTCTTTTCTCTTTGGACAAGCTTCTCTAAAAGTGAAATAAGTGAACTTTTCCAAGTTCAACTTCTTTCACGTTACTTAGTTAACAAGGTTTTGAAAAATAGGAAACTTTTAACAAGCACACCAAGAAGATTTATTGCCCAAATTGATTAAGTGAGTTTGAAATGAAAGATTGTGAAAATAGATGTGTTTATGAGTTTGATTTGTTCATTTCCTTGAAGACACAAAAGCTTTGAAAGAGATTTACAATTTTGTTTTATCTTTTCACTCAAGATTGTGTTTTTGTAGAATTCTGATTGAACTTTGAAATGAACTAGAGTGCTTTGTTTTCACTTTAAGGCATTCAAGATTTGTTCTTTTTTATTTTAGAATTGAAAGAAAATGATTCTTTGCACTTTGGTTCACTCTTTTAGTTTCACACAAGATTTCCTAGAATTTAGTTTTAGACCAAAAAAGAAGTTCCTAGATTGACTTTATGCATGAAAACTTGGAAAACGTTCAAGATTTTGCAACAAGAATTTTTTTTTTACCAAGAAAAAAGCTTTAGGATTGATTTAGGAATGTTTAGGAACCATTAGGATTGTTTAGGAACTGAATAGGAAAGAGATGCAGATTTTGTTCCTAGATTGCATGAGATTTGGAAAACACTTAAGACAATGCAAATGAAGTTCACTTTAGCTAAGAGAAATATTTCAAGATTGATTTGAGAAAACTTTGATTTGATTAGGATTTCTTTAGGAACAATATAGATATGAAACGTAGATTTTTGGTTCTTTTTATGGACCCAAAGTTTGAAGTGTTCCTAGCTTGCATGAATGAATCCTAAAACCCTAAATTTGCATGAATGAGGTTCTTTTTAGCGAAATGAAAAACATTAGAGTTGATTAGGATTGATTAGGAGGCAGTTAGGAAATATTTGTAGGTTCTTTACCTTTAAAGCATTCAAGAGTGATTTGGTGTTCTTTTTAAGCCAACCAAATGAAGTTTTAAGTTCCTAATCACTCAAGAAAGTTAATGAGCCTTAAGGCCTTAGAGTTTTTGGTGTTTTCCTTGCTTCCAAAGTGTACCTATAGAAAATGGGGTTAAAAATTGGAAAAATGTAGTCAAGAGGCACCAAGAAGCCCCTAAAAACCCTAAAAACCATTTTTCACCCTTATTAAGGCCTTACACATGCCCCGTATTTCCCATATGAGTAAACAAGGAAAGGTATTTGGGGGAGTTAATGAGCCTTAAGGCCTTAGTGTTTTTGGTGTTTTCCTTGCTTCCAAAGTTAAAATCACTCAAGAAAGTTAATGAGCCTTAATGTCTTAGGGTTTTTGGTGTTTTCCTTGCTTCCAAAGTGTACCTATAGAAAATGGGGTTAAAAACTAGAAAAATGCAGTTAAGAGGCACCAAGAAGCCCCTAAAAACCCTAAAAACCAATTTGCACCTTGATTAAGGCCTTACACATGCCCCCTATTTACCATACGAGTAAAAAGGGAAAGGTATTTGGGGGAATTTACTTGTATGAGTTAGGATGAGCTCCTATATGAGTCAGTATGACTCTTGGTACGAGTAAACAGGGCCGGTGAGTCCAAAAAAGGCCTAAAATGCCTAGGAAGACCCCATACAAGTACTGGGTGGTCCCAGTATGAGTCAAGGAGTTTTCTCGTATGAGAAAATACATGAGTATGTTTACTCATATGAGAAGTCACACAATACAGGACCAGAATGGTCAAAAAATGAGTTTTTTGCTTGGAAAACCCTAAAAAATGTAGTTGTGAAGGCGTGTAGGGTCACATTGGGCATGCCAAATTATGTACAAAGAAAAAATAACCTATTCAAAACAAGCATAGCTATTCAAACATTAGTCAAATAGTCTATTCCTAACATATAGTAAATGAAATTTGCAAAGACATTCAGATAGAGCTTCAACGGGAGCACCCTATCACTATTCGATTTGCTCTCGATTTAGGGATGTGGGTGTGCTCTCAAAACACATGAAGCTTATCCCTAATATAGATTAGGAAGGATTGGGATGGATTAGGTACCATGAGAACCCCATAATGACACAATATCGGGTATAGAACACTCAATTTTCCCCCAGAGTCTCAAGGAGCCTAATGATGCTCAAAGGGAGATTAAGCTACAAATGATTAATATAGGATTGATTTTAGTCCAAATGAATTGTGGAATGATTAAATACAATGAAAAAAATTTAAATAAACTAAGATTAATCCATTCGTTCTAAGCTAAGATGAGATTTAGGAAATCTTAGAAAATGAGTTAAACTAATAATTATGCTAAAAACTTATGATCTAGAAATAAATTAGCATTATAACATTACTTAGTATGAAGGATGTGAATTGGTGAATTTCTTTTAGAAGTGAGGGTATTTATAAAATTTGAGGAAGGGCTTGGGTTAGGAAGTGGAGTTAGGGTCAGAGTCAAGGTTTGGGTTAGAGTTTGAGGTATGGTTAGGGGTAAGGTTAGATGGACAAGGGTTAAGGTTGCTCACACATGTGTGAGAAATACTAGGGAAGTGTGCCTAGTAAACAAGGGTGAAAGAGAAGACATGGGTCTCATTCATGAGGTTGTAAGAGCCTTAATGAGTGTGTATGAGGCCATTAATGAGTCTGTAAGGCTAATTAATGAGGGGTGTTGACCAAAAGTCAAAGAAGACTTGGATTAGGCTAAGAAAGTTAGGAAACACCTTCTAAGTAGGTTTAGGAAAGGTTTAGAAAAGTTTAGAGGGGTTTAGGAATCTCTAGAAGACTCTAGGGTTTTGAGGGATTTAAATAAATATCTTATTTATTTAAAGGATTTTGGTCAATTTATTAAATAATTAATAAATAATTTATTGGGGGAAATGGTGTTTAAATTGGATTTAAACATTTCTGGAAGGGATTCCTTAATTAAATGTTTTTAATTAAGGTAGGAGGAATTAATGGCATAATATTTAATTTATTAATTAAATAATTAATTAATTAACAAATAATGATGTCATCAGGGGTTTTTGGAAAATAAAAATACTTTTATTTACAAATAAATTTTTAGGTGGCTACAATACTATCATGTATTCCTCTGATCTTGGTCGACCTTCATCATCATCATCATCATTAGATAATCAATCTTAAACTTTACTATCAGTTATAGTAACATATTTTTCCTCTAATGGTATTCGTATGTAGAAAATAGTTCTAAGGACTCCACAAGAAAATGGAGTGGCTGAATGCATGAATAGTAAAATAATGGAGCGTGCAAGGAGAATGAGGTTGCATACTAGGCTTCCCTTAAACATGTGGATAGAGATGGTAAACACTATTGTTTATTTAATCAATAGAGGTCCCTCTACTCCTTTGGGTTGTGGTATTCTAGAGGAAGCATGGATAAGTAAGAAGGTGAGTTATTCTTTTCTTAGAACCTTTTGTTGTGAAACATTTGTAGATATAGATTATGAAAATAGAACCAAGTTAGAAGCTAAGTCAAATAAATTTATATTTGTTGGATATGGCATTAATGAATTTGGCTATAGACTTTAGGATGTTGAAACTTATAAAATTATACAAAGTATGGATGTCATATTCAATGAGAAAGTGTTGTACAAAGATCAGTTACAACAACACAAGAAGAAAGAAAAAGATTATGTAGTACTGGATAATTATCCAAAAGATGATGTTCCAGTGGTTCCTCATGCTCCGCAACAACAACAATAACAAATATTGCAAACACCAGTAAATGTTAGATGGTCAACAAGGCTAAGTAGATGTCCTGGAAGTTTTTCTCCCTCTTTGTATTCTATTTTATTAACAAATGTTGGTGAACCAGAAGGATATGATGAAGCTATGTAGGTGGATACAAAGGGTCAGTGAGAGATTGCCATGGAAGAATAAAAGGACTCCTTGCTAAAAAATTAGACTTGGGAATTATGTAAGTTGTCTACAGGTAAAAAGGGTTTACCAAATAAATGAATTTATAGGATGAAAGAGGAGGATGGAGGTAAGAAAATATTTATATGTTGATGATATGCTTGTAGCAGGGTCTAACATGGGTCACATTAAGGAATTGAAACAATAGTGAGCACATTATTTTTCTATGAAAGATTTGGGGGAAGCAAAACAAATCCTTGGTATAAAAATTTGTAGAGATAGGAAGAACAATAAATTGACTCTACCTCAGGCTAATTATGTTGAAAAGGTGTTGCAAAGATTCCATATGGAGAATGCAAAAGCTATCAGCACACTTTTTCCTAGTCGTTTGAAATTGGCTAAGGAGATGTGTCCAAAGACACAAGAGGAGGAAGAGAAAATGTCCAAGGTACCATATGCCTCAGCTGCAGGTAGTTTGATGTATGCCATGGTATGTTCTTGGCCAAATAATAGTATCAGAAACCTAGAGAAATGGACTACTTATTTTAGGATTGGACACCCCAAATTATTTCTAAATGGATTATTCATTCTCATTTAATTATTAACCAGGGATGTAAACTTGGAATGGCATTTGCAAAGTATATGATTCAAACCTTCTCATTCTAAGACTATCTATGGAATTCGAATGCTTATGCTTCAGGAAAACTATGCTAAAACTAGTAAATAAATTTATTCTAACAAAGCAGGGAATTGTAGCTAGGAATTACTCTAACTGACTGTGTTGTAGGAACAGGCCACTAATTTTGTTATCTGTAGCTATAGGAACATCAGAGTTCTAAATACTTATAAATAAACAAGAAAATGAACTCTACGCTAACAAAACAATTCACTCATCAAGTGGGCCCCCTTGAATGAGTGAATAGGAAATACAATCAAGATGAAAGATATAAACTTGAACTAAACATTCTATTCATCCATAAAAAAATGATTAAACTTGATTGAAAATAGTATTCAAGAGTTCTATTATAAAAATCAATTCATTCGACTAACTCAAAAAGAGTCACAATAGTCGATTATTTAAAGGAAAGCTACAACTATTGATCACTTCATAAATGAGGATCGGTTACAACTCATAAAGTTTCAAAACAAAAACATCATTGACCATGAATAATTTCTAGAAATATAGTGCATTAAGGAAACTAAATCTATGCACTACATGTAATAGAAAACATCAATTGACTTTCTTTTCTTGCGAAGATTCTACAATCAACAGTTGGCTTTGATTACTCCAGCGCCACTATGTTGGTCTTTGAATGTCCATAGTCAACACCTGCAAATCAATCAATGCACACACATCCAACCATATACATATATATCCACATCATTAATATTAGGAAAAGGTGTAAGTCCTAATTAACACTCTTGCAAGTCCTATGGCTACAGGAGGTAACTACCCAAAACATATCTTAGGCAAGGAAACATTCATTAACATGTATAGCTACTGCATTTACCATTCATGTCCATGAATTCAAACAAATATGATGTCTTTAAAGTATCCATATTTACATCTTATGTTCACACACACACACACACACACACATATAAAACATATACATAAAAACCATAAGTTCATATGCTTGAAAACCATAAATTCATGTCTATGTGCAATCAACTATTCTGAAAAAGAGGATAAAAAGTACTAAGAAAGATGGATATCTAGAAGCCCATCATTCCCCCCAACTGAACTATTGTTGGTCCCTAGCAACCATGAAATTCCAAATCCTAGCACAGACCCTCAAGTCACTAGATGTTCTCTGCCTAGACTCATCATGAGCATAGTCAAAGTATCCGTGAGTTTCTTTGAGTCTTTCCCATTTCTGGACTTTAGTGTCCATATCATAATCCACTGCACTATCATTCATCGCTAGCAATGGCTGTAGGAAGAGTGGAGGCTGAAACCTCAATGGAAACCAATAATTAAGGAGTGTCCTTCCCAACATAATGTACCATGGAACTCTTCTTGTAGAAAGGGTTAAATTCTATGGTGAGTGAGGTTCCTTTGACTTTAGATCATGTGACATCCTCATCCATCTCTCCTGGAGGAATTGATTGCTATGGAAATATCATGTGAGGAATGTTGTTCCCAGTCTAAAAAAGCTTGTTCCCGCACTGGATATATTTTATTAGCTCCACTTGAGTTTTCTGTGACAAAGAGCCAGTCTAAATATGTTCGCTTGGAATGCTGAACTTTAGGCCTCATCATCAAAGGAGCTGTCATCTCATTATTTCTGTACGATGCAGCTTGATGTTCCCTACTTATCTCGTTCTTCATCCAAGACATAACCACTCTTAACTGCACATCCCCTACATAGAGGAATGAATTCCACTATGTATCATTAGGGACTTCTAGGTTATGCAGGTACAATTCACACAATAGGTTTTTCAGAGTCATTGGAGCAGACTGAAAGGCATAGTAAAATTCATGGGGAGTTGATATAGAAGGATTGAGTCCTTCCAATATTCTTGTTAATTTGAAATTAACAAGTTGTTCTTTAAGGAATAATGCATACATCGGAGATGGTGATCTGCATTCCATTAGCTCTGGAATTAATACTATGATTTGATCAATCCTCCTTTTCAATACCTCAATCTGATCTGATTTTTGTTCTATCTGAAAAACCTACTCACTAATGACTCATTTCAATTTTTACTTTTCTAATTCCCATTGTGTCTTCTCCCATAACAATTGTTGATACAAGTTTAACCCCGCAGCCAGGGGTGTAGAAAAATCTGGTGGAGGTAAAGGTTCTTGATTGAGTATATCCACCCATCCAGATGGAAAGTGAGGAGTTTTTATTATTTTATTTGGTGCAGAGGACTCTCCTTTCCATAAAACAATTGTTTTTACTACATTTCTTTCCTTACTAACATCAGCTGCTACCTTAGCCAATGTTTCTAACCCATCCTGATTACTTTGCTTAGGCACTTCTTCAACAATTTCCGTCCCAAACTCAGGGGTTTCTTCAAAATCCATACTAACATCTGGCCCAATAGAATTATTTACAAATTCCTCTATGTCCTCAGAATCCTCATCACTATTAATAAGTATGTAGTTAACTCTAGGGTTAACTTATATTTGTGCACTCTGATCTTTTAATGTAGTGTCACTGGCTGCAGTTTGATGAAACATTTCCTTAGAAGAGGACTTCTCTAAAGATTCATTCTCTATCTATTCAGAAGACTCAAGGTTAACAACAGGAATAGGAGCTTCAACATCCTTTTCAAAAAGCATTTTACTTCTCCTCCTAGGGGGTATAGATGAGCTTGGAGGACTCTTCCATTTCCTTCTGCTAGTGGCTACTTCCTCTGCAATTGCTTCAAGAGGGTCTTCAGAATTTTCTTCCCTAGGGGAATGTAAGGTTTCTTCAACATTGTCATTATTACCACTAGGCTACGCCTCTAATATTTCTTCTTCTGACTCCTTTGTTTTACCCTTATCCTTCCTAGATGTAGACTTGGTCCTTACGGACGGTGATATTTCAAGGATACTGGGAGCTTCTTTACTTTTATTTTTCTTCCTATGAGAAGTAGAGGCACCATCACTGAAATTTATTTTCCTAGGTGACCTAGAAATGGAAGGGGAGGCTTCAAAATCAATTTCAATTCTTTGAATAATGTTGCAAACCCTAGAGGATGTTTTCTCTCTCCACCCAACACCATGACCTCTAGGGTCGACCACTCTAGGTGCAACCTCATTCATTTGCAAGAATTATTCCCATGTCCCAACTATTTGTCTATTTAATTCTCTTTCTACAATTAGTTTTATCAAACAATGATGCGAAATACATTGGTTGCTTCCTGACTAAACTAATAAAGCTTGCTTTTTCACAATGTTAAATAGGAAGATGGGAAGATTTATCAGTCTGTTATCGTGCCGAAGATGACTGAGAATTTTGAAATGCAGAACATGCAAATACTTGTAGCGTCCCTCGCAAGTGAAGTACTGGATAAAAAATGCAGCTGGTTGAATGAATTCTAGAGGCAAAGATAATCGCCAAGTACCTTGTTTCCTGTCGATGTTTAACTAGGGATCACTGTGCAAAGTGAACTGGACCCTCACCGAATGTAGGTCGAAGTCTTTCACCCATTGCTCACCTTCTTGTGGTAAACCAGTCACTTCAGCTACTACATCCTTTGTAAATTCAATCTTTAAGCCCCTGACCTCCGCAAATCCATCCTTCAAGGTGGATAAAAATTACAGAGCAACTTTTTCATCAAACCCTTTAAGGCTTAAGCAATAATCCAACCAACCTCTTATTCTAAAAATTTCACAATTGGATGCGTCATTTAACAAAACCTTGTGATCCACTAGCTCATGCTGTTGAAGGCCACCTCCCATTGCTACGCTCAAAGAATTTTGAATTTTGCAGAAGTTACTATTTCCACAAAGCTCGACAATGGTAAATCACAGACCTCAATGCATTATGGAACAAGCTATTGTAGAAGAAAAGGCAGTGTACCAACTGCAACTTGCTTCATGAAATTAAAGATTTTTGCATGAAATCTAATGATATATTTCTTTCATAACATCTCATAATAACTCACGCATGCCGAGGATGCCACCTCGAACATGACGTGACATATCATTAGAAATTAAGTTTAGCTTTTAATATCTTTAATTCACTTCAAATGTGATGACGCAATCACAGAAGGACAGATCAACAAGTCATGACGCAGACATCTCACAAAAATAAGAAACTTCAATTTTTACATGCTAATTTGAAAATTTGAAAATAGAATAGTTCCCCTCCAACTAAGTAATGACATGGGTCCCACCAACCCAGGTTATGCAAGAGTAGAAAATTAAGATGACACAAAATCCTAACAATTAATGAATAAAAATAATATATGTAGGAGTATATGTGGCATGAACCTGGAAATGATGTAGTAAGAGTTGTCTAGAAAATTGCATCTGCATGAATGAAGTGATGGGATGGGGTGGATGGGTGGAAGAGAGAGAAGGTGAGATGAATATTATTATGGAGAAATCATTCCATGAAATGTGAAATATTTATTATGGTGTTCTTGAATGGAATCAAGAATCGACATAATTATGGGTAGAAGACCCAAATTCTTCGGCTACAAGATCGTTTTCTTCAGTTGTGCTCTGGAACTACTTTAGGAACTCATCACGTCTAATAGGTTTGTTGCAAAGTTTCATGCAATGCCCGTTGACAATTAACTTAAATATGACATGATCAATGGTTGAAAGCTGGATGACTCCATTTTCAAATAATGATATTATCTCATAAGGCCCAAGCCATCTAGTATAAAATTTCTTGGGTGTGTGCTGGTATCTTGAATCATACAACAATGCCCAATCTCCCATAGAAAATTTCTTATCATGAATGAACTTGTCATGCCATTTTTTTCTTTTCTACTATATTAACTCCGTATTATGGAGGGAAGACTTCCTATATTTATCCAATCCATTTAATTGTAGTAACCGATCTTCTTGTGCTTTGGTGAGATCAATATCCAAATCCAAGGCTATGTGGAGTGTTTTATGCTGGAACTCAATCAACATGGAGGCTGATTTTCCACCAAATCAAAAGGAGTAAACCCTGTGGTGGTTTTCTATGTTGTGCGGTAGGCCCATATGGCTTCAGGAAGGCATGTAGCCCAGTCATTTTTGTGCATAGCCACTGTTTTGGTTAGAATAGATTCTATCTCCCAGTTTGTGATTTCAGCCTGACCATTGGCCTGAGGATGATAGGGTGAAGATTTCCCATGATGCACCATATACTCCTGCATCAAATCTGTGATAAGATTAGAGGTGAACTATGCTCCCTGATCTGTGACAATTTCCCTTGGTACTCCAAATCTGGTGAATATGCATTCATAGAGGAACTCAACAACTTTGTGATCTCTGGCATGCCTCATAGATTTGGCTTCAACCCATTTGGTGGCATAGTCATTACATACTAAGATGTAGGACTTCCCATGAGAAGAGGGTTCAATGGGTCCAACGAAGTCAATACCCCACTTGTCAAAGGGCGTGACAACTACCTAAGGCTGCAGGGGCATTTCATCAGACTTTGTGGGATGGGCACCTATCACAGTGCTGGGTATGCTTTGCTACATCTTTATGCAAAGTAGGCCAGTAGTATCCAGTTGTCAAAATTTTATAGATGGTCCACTTTGCTGCAAAATATCCACCGCATGGTTCATCATGACATGCTCAAAGAATGTCATAGGTTTCATCTTCACGAACACATCTCTTGGTGACCTGGTCTAGTCCTGTATAAAACATGAAGCTTGAGATCCAAGAGAAGTTAAAACTCTTCTCAACCAATAGGCGACACTATTTAGGAGAGAAGTGAGGCGGTGTTATGCCTGTATCAAGGTAGTTGGCTAAGTCTGCATACCATGGATTAAAAGAATCAATAGAAAATAAGTGCTCATCAGGGAAGCTATCGTCAATTGCTATAGGATCATCTGGTACTTGAAATCTTGACAAGAAATCAGCCACTACATTAGCCTTGCCTAGTTTGTCTATTATCTTCACATCAAATTCTTGCATAAGGAGTAACCAACATGCTAATCTACCACTAATGGTAGGTTTATTCATTAAGAACTTGATAGCTGAATGATCAGTATAAACAAATACTTCATAACTTGTGATGTAGTGCCTAAATTTGTTTAGTGCATAGACAACTGCTAACAGCTCTTTTTCAGTAACAATATAATTTAATTCAACTCCTTGCAAATTTTTACTAATATAGTAAATTGCATGTTCAACAGTACCTTCCTTATGTCCAAGGACTGCTCCAATGGCATAGTCAGATGCATTTGTGTGGATGTGGAATGGAAGCTTCCAATCGGGTCCTCTAAGAATAGGTGTTGTTGTTAAAACATCTTTCAATTTCTGGAATGATGCTTAACATTCCTTTGTCCATTCAAATTCAGCTTCGTTCTTCAACAAGTTGTATAAAGGTGCTGGAAGTTGGCTAAAATCCTTTATGAATCTCCTATAGTAACCAGCATGGCCAAGAAAACTCCTGACATCCTTTTGCTTAACTGGTGTGGGAAGTGTGTTGATAACTGTAATTTTTGTGGGGTCAACCTGAATTCCAAAACATGAGAGGTAGTGCCCCATGACAACTCCTTCCTCCATCATTATATAACACTTCTCACTATTAAGAGAGAGGTTGTAATCTTAACATCTCTTAAGAACCTTCTCCAAGTTAGCTTGTGCTTCTTCAAATGTGATTCTATGAGTGGTGAAGTCATCCATATAAATTTCAACACAGTTAGCAGCAATGTTAGAGAAAATACCCAGCACTGCTCTCTAGAAATTAGCAGGTGTGTTGCACAACCCAAATGGCAAGACTGAATAATCAAATGTTCCCCAAGGATAGGTAAACATTGTCTTATCCTGGTCTTCTGGTGATATTTGTATCTGGTTATACCCACTAAAGCCATCTAGAAATGAAAAATACTTTTTGCCAGCAATACTATCAAGCACCTAGTTAATGAAAGGTAGTGGAAAGTGATCCTTCTTAGTGGCTTTGTTAAGCTCTCTATAGTCAACACAGACTCTCCACTTTCCCCCCTTCTTTGGAATAATTACAAGAGGAGAAACCCACTAACTATCAGAGATAGGATAAATGAAACTGGCACTAAGGAGCTTCTACAACTCAGTCTTCACTATGTCTCTCAAAGTGGGATTAATTCTCCTTTGAGCTTGCCTCATTGGCTTGTAATCAGGGCTTCTATAGATTTTGTGAGTGCAAAGTTTAGGGTCTAATCCTTTTATATCAGTATAGTCCCATGCAAAGGCTTGCTGGCTATCTTGTAAAATCTTGAGAAGACTAGACATCTGAGATTCAGTGAGGTTCTTATTAACATTCAACTCCTTTCCTAAAGCAATTCCAACTCTTTTGACTTTTTCTAGCATCTGGACTTTTGCTATGGATGGAGACTTTATCTCATGGGCTAGCAAGGTGTGGAGATAATTAGGTGCTGCAGGAAGCTGAGATGTGATTTTCTTGGGCATTATTGTTTGAAGGGAACAATTAGGATCATCACAAGATGATTCCTTAGAACCATACTGATTGGTAAGGATTTCTACTAGTATATCATCTTCTTCTTGTGATACCATGAATGGATTTCTCTCAATGACCATCAGTTTTTGCACAGAGTTTGCTTCAAGGGCAGCATCACCTAAATCTGGCCAGACAACCTAATCAAGTTCACTTTGGGGTTTTTATAGAGAATACAAAGTTAACCTCTCAGTATTTATCCCATTTGATATGGTCATTTTTTTTGAGCAGCATGCAATGCAAGCATCAGCCGTGGCTAGTCAAGGTCATCCTAAGATTAATGGGTATCCTCCTAAGGTGGGTTTGGGTGACAGGACTATGAAATTTGAAGGGTAATCTAAAGAATCCAAGGTAACAACAATATCTTCAACCATACCATCTGGCTTGACTGTGGAATTATCAGCTAACCGCAATATTGTAGGTGTATCCCACAAACCAATGATACTGAGCTTTAGCAGAACTTCCCTAGTCATAACATTGATTGATGCTCCCAAGTCAATTAGGACATTCAAAATTTGGGTACCATTAATATGGATGGTGACCACTGGGCTTCCTGGGTTGGAATACTTAGGCATTAGAACTTTTCTTAGCATGAGATCAGAGAGCTACCCTAAGACATGGACAGTATCAAGGTCTTTTTTCTTCCTTTCAAGTTGTTTGATATAGGCCTCTTTAATTGCTTTGGTATAGACTAGAATTTTTTTAAGGGCATCCAACAAGGGAATTTGCACTGTCATTTGCTTGAGCTAATCATTCAAATCAGTTGCTACAGGATTTTCTTTTGGAGGAACTTCCATCGACAATCTTTGCGGATAAGGAGGATTTTTAGGCACTGGTGTAGTTTGAACAACAAGTGAAACATCAGCAGGCTGGTTCACAGGTATGTCCTTGGCATCAACAACTTTAGTTATTATTGGCTCCTTGGGTGTAGGCAGTGTAGTTCCTGATCTGAGATGTATATCATTTACTTGTAAGGAATAGGCTTGCTGCTTGTTATTAGGATTTGGAGTTGGCTGAGCAGGAAGTTGAGTTGGCTTTTGAGGGTTCCTAGTGGCTACAGGAGGTGTCAGCATAATATCTTGGTACTGAGGTGGAGGTATTATTGCTTGTTGCTGACTAGACTGATTGGGTCCCCACTGAGGTTGTGGTTGCCAGTTACCATAAGGTGGCCATTGGCTATTTTATTGTGGTTGTTGATAAGAGTTATACTACTGTTGGTATGGGTTAAATGGTGGATGTTGTTGATAGGCTTGGTTATAGTGCAGTTATTGGTTGGACCAATTATAATTCCAATTCTGACCTTGAGGAGCAGAATTTTGGGGGTTATGGTTCGGCCATTGACTACTATTATTATTATAACCAAAATTATTCAGTGGGTCTGGAGGCATACCTTGTCTCTAAGCCCATGGACGTCTTTGAGAAACATAGAAAACTTCTCCATTCTCCTCATCTATGGCTTTAAACTCAGTGGGCATTGGATTGATGTCCACAGATGCAACCGTTTTGCATTTACAGTTTCTTTTCTTTTCTTTGCAATGAGAACAGAACTCGGCCAGCACAACATCTGACTCTTCCTTCTTCCTCCTCACCTGCATACTATCTAGCTAAGTGGTGACATCATTAATGATGTCCTTCTTGAAGTCAGACAATAAATTAGATAGCTCCATTTTGGATACTCCTGAACCACCATTGGACTTATGTGGTAGGTCTCTAAGTGCCCTACCCTTCTTCAGAGTGACCCTTGAATAATTTATACATATATTCTTTAGGTCAGCCCAACCTTTCTGTGTGATATCTCCTCCTGCCATCAGGTCTAGAGCCCCAATACTTCCATCATTCACACCCTTTAAGAAAATGTGTTTCTGAGATGCCTCGTTTAGTGGGTGCTATGTATTACACTGCAAGTTGAACATGAATCTTGATACATAATCCTCCAAGGTTTCATCCTCCTTTTGAGACATTTTAAAAATGTCATCACCTTTCAAATCTTGACCCCTACAGTATTCTTTATATTTTAAAAGAAATAGATTGTGCATGGCATTCCAGTCTGCTACAACATTAGCGCCCAACCCCATGAACCATCTCAAGGTAGCCTCTTTTAGAGTTGATGGAAACAACTTCAGCTTGTGGGCATTAGTGGTATAGTCATAACTCTAGGAAAGGATATCAAACTCAAAGAGGAAGGTCTCAGGGTTTTCTGTAAGGAGGCCATAGAATTTGGGGAGCGCAGCAATAGGTATGTTCTTCAAATTTTGGTTACCTTGATGAGGAGGGATAGGAAAATGAAAGGGAGCCTGAGCAGCCATTCTAGGAGGACCTGGTGGTGGTTGCTGATAGATAATAAGAGCAAGCAGGTTGTCTTGGTATTCAGGTTCAGCAAATAGGTCGTTCAAATGCAATGATTCCTCAGATAATGGAGAGGATATGTGTTCCTGAGCATCAGCAAATAGAAATTCAAAGGGTTCTTCTTCTTCGTTCTCGCTTTGGGGTTCTTCAACTTGAGGATTCAATATATCAAATGGGTCCTCGTAGTAGTTATGGGGAAGAAATCTCCCAAGGTGATCTCTTCTTCTATGCATAAAATGCTTACTTAAGACTAAGTGCTAGATTAGGACTGAGAATGCAAATACAAGGATAAGTTTGAATTAACACCATCCCCGAAAATGACGCCAAAAATGCTTGGCCAAATAATAGTATCAGAAACCCAGAGCAATGGACTGCCTATTTTAGGATTGGACACCCCAAATTATTTCTAAATGGATTATTCAGTCTCATTTAATTATCAGCCAGGGACGTAAACTTGGAATGGAATTTGCAAAGTATATGCTTCAAACCTTCTCATTCTAAGACTATCTATGGAATTCAAATGCTTATGCTTCAGGAAAACTATGCTAAAACTGGTAAATAAATTTATTCTAACAAAGCAGGGAATTGCAGCTAGGAATTACTCTAACTGACTGTGCTGCAGGAACAGGCTACTAATCCTGTTATTAGTAGCTACAGGAACATCAGAGTTCTAACTACTTAGAAATAAACAAGAAAATGAACTCTACACTAACAGAACAATTCACTCATCAAGTGGGCCCCCTTGAATGAGTGAATAGGAAATACAATCAAGATGAAAGATATAAACTTGAACTGAACATTTTGTTCATCCATAACAAAATGATTACACTTGATTGAAAATAGTATTCAAGAGTTCTATTATAAAAACTACTTCATTCGACTAACTCCAAAAGAGTCACAACCATCGATTATTTAAAGGAAAGCTACAACTATCTCCTAAATCTATGATCACTTCATAAATGAGGATTGGTTACGACTCATAAAGTTTCAAAATAGAAACATCATTGACCATAAATAATTTCTAGAAGCATAGCGCACACATCCAACCATATGCATATATATCTGCATCATTAATATTAGGAAAAGGTGTAAGTCCTAATTAACACTCTTGCAAGTCCTACGGCTACAGGAGATAACTACCCAAAATATAGCTTAGGCAAGGAAATGTAGGATTTGAGGAATACAAATCCACAAAACCCGAAGATCACCTGCATACAAAAACCTGTTACAAGGAAGTGGAGACAAGAAGAGGGCAAGGGTTTGACTCAAAAATATGAAGAACAAAATATCCTCAAATAATGAATGAATTAAATGTACAATGGATCATCCTTATAAAGGAGATCAAAAGCCTTGAAAGGCAAACTTACAAGACTAATGCATGCAAGTTTATATTTAAAACAACTAGTGCACGAGTTTAAAACAACTCGTGCATGCATGTTTAAATATAAACAACTAAAGCAAAAGAGTTGACATCTTAAGAAGGGAGTAAAGTTAATTAATAAAATTAATACTTTACTCTCACACCCCCCCTTAAGATAAGCAAAAATGTAGCTACAAACAATGCAAGAAGAAAGCAAAGGAAACTATAGTGCAGAAAGCAAAAAAATGGGTCCTGGCAACATGGCCTGATGAGGTACCCAACACAACCAAATTTCTATAAAGAAGAGAAATAGAGAAAACTCAGTGGGAAAAAAACCCTACTCCAAAAAAAGATAGAAAAATGTAGAAAAAGAAATGGCTCAAGAGACTCTCTCAAAACCATAAGTACAACCAACCCCCCCATGAGAGAGGGATGAGACACCAAAGCCCCCCTAGAATGATGGAACCCTTGTGGAAATGATCAAACCAATGCAACTCCAATGCAGAAAAAATAAAGGCACAGAACAAGGAAACCCTTGAATGAGAGGTGAAACTAGAAGGCCTAACTGATGCTCAAAGGAGAAAACATGAGGATCCTGAAAGGGAATCCCCAATGTAGGTGGTGTGACAAGTGTGCTGACACTTTCATGAAAGAGGAGATGAATGTCCTCTGTAGAATCCTCAAAAAGTGCACCTAGTGGCTTGATGAATGGAGTTGAAGGGTCAGGTAGTGCTGAAGAAGAATCCTACTGAAGAGAAAAGACCTCAACAAGATGTGGTGTGGCAGTCATAGCAGTGATCTCAGGAACAATACAAAAGTTCAAGTGACCTGATTGCACCACATGAGGCTCTTGCGAAAGAGGAGAGTTGTGCTCTGATAATGGAGATGGTGGACCAAAGTGTGAGAAGGTGTAGAGACGGGTGGAATGATCAACTACCCCTGTAGCAACAATTCCTCCTATCCCACTATCTCGAATGAAGACTGAATCTGCAGTGAACTCAACTATCTTCCCTGATCCACCGTGTGTAATCTGATAAATTAAGATAAGGTTTATAGATAGAGATGGAACATACAATACATCATTGAATGTGCCATCTTGAATGCCTACTGAACCTTTCCCACAGACTGTTAGGATAGTGTTATTACCCATGAGAATATGAGGAATGGGAGAAGCCTCAACAGTAGAGAAGACCCCTTGAGAAGATGCCATATGGTGAGAAGCACCTGAATCTAGTATCCAAGGGAGCTATGAAGGGGATGCAATGGATGCCCGTAATGCATGACCCTATCCAAAATCCTATCTAGATGTTGAAGATGTGGAAGAAGACTGAAAAGCAGACCCTTGTGAGGTAGAAGAGGATGGAGATGAAACAATGCTCTTCTGAAGAAGAGCTTGCAAATCTGCAATCTGTTTCTCATAGCCATCAAATCTTTCCTGAAAATAATGTGACTCATCATGAGGTCCCTTCTGACAATAGGAACATGTAGGTCTCTCACTCTTCTGTTTCTCCTTCTTAGAAGAAGATGGTGGGCCAATAGAGTGCTGAGAAGAGGAATTTGATATCTGCTTCAGCTTCTGCTTCTGCTTTTCTTTGGATGGTTGGGCAACCAATGCTTGGTTCTTTGATCCTGTTAGAGAGTCCAACTAAGTAAGCTTGGCCTGCTCTCTAGTCAAACAATCACAGAACACCTCAAAAGTAGCCATGGTGAATGTAGGTCCCAAAGCGTCCATGGTAGAATGAAAGGTAGAATAGAAGATCTAAAAGTTTCCCTGAAGCTTAGACAGAATCAGATAAATGCATTCTTTATCAGTCTTCTGCTTTCCACATCCATGTAACAAAGATCTCTGCTATTTGAACTTCATCAGAAAGTCCTCAATAGAGGGAAAATAATTAGGTACAAGAGAGGTAAGCTCTGCCTCAATCTGAAGTGCTCTGAACTCATTGATGGTACCAAATAATGTCTCAAATTCAGCCCACATCTGTAGAGGGGTAGTGCACCCATCAAGATGAAATTGCAAGTTGTCTGATACCTATAAAGCAATCAACCCCATAGCCTCATCCATCTTGTTTCGATGCTGCATGATCTCAAAGGGCCTCTGTAATACTGGTTGCACTGCATCTAGACAAGACCAGAGCCCTTTTGAACGAAAAAACCATGTCATCAGGGTTTTCCATGTGTGATAATTATGTGGGGTCAGAAGTTCTAGACAAGAAGAGGTCTCGGCCATAGTTTTTAGAAGGGGTTTTTGTTTTGATAAATATCTGGTTTAACTGATAGAAACAAGAAAATAACACCCCCCCACAATTCAAATATCAAACCCCTAAGCCTAGAATGATATGCTTTATCAAGAGAAGAGCAAAAAAGCTTTAGATCTAAATCTTGTGTACCTTGAATTTTTTTTGATGAAAATAGGCAAAAATCTAGATGGTGCTCGAGAAGAGCTTTCCGACGATTCTTTCGGATCAAAAAATGGAGCTAATTTGAGTAAATTAGCCCCCCCAGAATGCAAGAAAGAGAATCTAACTTTGATAGAAAAGAATGCAAGCTAGATGACAAAAAACACTAGATTAACCACCATGAGAGTGTCAAGCTCGAAATTAGCTTTCTAGCGATATCTTGTTTGCCCAATTTTGACACCGTATCCTCAAGTTATGAGCAAAATACCAACTGGTGTGCTAGAGAGTCAAAAAATGGTGTAAATGAGGATGATGCATGCTGACATCATCAAATGACGGGCTTAAATTTGACGGCCAAATGGCTGTCGCCACCCAAAAGAAAGAAATTTTTTATTTTTTTTTCAAAATCGCACACGCCTCGGGATCTGTGACAAACTTTCAAATTTTTGCCTTGATTTGCATGTCAATTTTTTTTATCCTCATTTGTGTGTCAGACATCAAATTTTCTTGCCTCATTTTATGTGAAAAGATGTACAAATTTTGCCTCAGGAAGCGTGCAGATCCGTACAATTTTTTACCTCGTGAAGTGTGTCAAACTTATGGTACCCAAAAAAAGCCCCAAAATGCAAAGTTGTCCAAATTGGATGTGCCTTATATTGAAATAAGGGTTTTTGGGTGCTATGAGCTCAACGGTGAGGTCCGTTTGAGCTCAAAGTGCACCAAAATTTAGAGACCCCCTAATTTCAATAAAAAACAAAAAAAGGCCCTAATATGAATCCTTCAAACGCGAACAAGCTGTAGCAGATTAGACTCTGATACCATGTAGGATTTGAGCAATACAAGTCCACAAAACCCGAAGATCACCTGCATACAAAAACCTATTACAAGGAAGTGGAGACAAGAAGAGGGCAAGAGTTTGACTAAAAAATATGAAGAACAAAATATCCTCAAATAATGAATGAATTAAATGTACAATGGATCATCCTTATAAAGGAGATCAAAAGCCTTGAAAGACAAACTTACAAGACTAATGCATGCAAGTTTATATTTAAAACAACTAGTGCATGAGTTTAAAACAACTCGTGCATGTGTGTTTAAATATAAACAACTAAAGCAAAAGAGTTGACATCTTAAGAAGGGAATAAAGTTAATTAATAAAATTAATACTTTACTCTAACAGGAAACATTCATTAACATGTATAGCTACTGCATTTACCATTCTTGTCCATGAATTCAAACAAATATGATGTCTTTAAAGTATCCATATTTCCATCTTATGTTCACACACACACACACACACACACACACATATATATATAACATATACATAAAAACCATAAGTTCATATGCTTGAAAACCATAAATTCATGCCTATGTGCAATCAACTGTTCTGAAAAAAGGATAAAAAGTACTGAGAAAGATGGCTATCTAGAAGCCCATCAGTATGCACTCGACCAGATATTGCACATGTTGTAGGAGTTGTTAGCACATATATGGTGTTCAAAAAATGGTTAGCGCTCCCCTTGGGATTTGTGACATGGCTTAACCGCCTCTTGTGTCTTCTATAAGTCTAGTGGTTGTATTGGGAATTAACAGGTCGATCTTTTGGTGCAACGACAACCACTACTTGTAAAAAGTGGTATCAGAGTTTGGTCACAAAGTTGAATCCCTTTGGATAACACTAAGGAGGAGATTGTTGAAAAAATGGTCAGCGCTCCCCTCGAGATTTGTGACATGGCTTAACCACCTCTTGTGTCTTCTATAAGTCTATTGGTTGTATTAGGCATTAACAGGTTGATCTTTTGGTGCAACGACAACCACTACTTGTAACATATGGGTCATTCTAGAGTTGAGCATTAGAATGCAGTAAAATGGGTTCCCAGATATTTGAGAGGTACATCCAATAAATGTTTATATTTTGAGGGCTCTAATATTGATTTAAAAGGCTATGTTGACTCATATTTTGTAGAGGATTTAGATAGCAGGTGGAGTACCATAGGTTATGTATTTACTGTTGGTGTGATGCAGAGGCTAGTGGTATGTTACATTCCTTCATGGTTTAATTCTTCTTCCCTTCTTTTCGAGATAGCAACTTGCTCAAACTTCCTCCTAAGATCAGTCCTGAACCCATTCCACTCCCTAGACCTATTAGAGGTCGACTTAAAACTCCACTAGTCTCCACATCTTTAACTCATCCACTTCTTCATACTCAAATCAGTCGCTCACACTTCATGCTCCATATAAATGCACCCCTCAACCAATAGGGTTTTTCAACCAAACTCATGGACCTTGTTTACAAGGTAATCCTAACTTCCTAAGGATACCAACATGTTAGATTAGGTGAAATACTAATCTCCCAAGAACACCTGCATGCATAACCCTGTCACATGGAAGAAGCAAAGCACAGAAGCAAGAAAAATCATGGAGGCCAAAAAGCCAGAGACATCTTATGGACATGCAAAGAGAAAATTTCTATTATGATCCAATAAGTGAATTCATGAAATACAAAGAGGGAATCCTTATAAAAGGATACCAAAACCCTAAAGCTATAAAGCAAAAAATAAAGCTAGGTTGCACATTATAATTAATAAATATATTAATTATAATGCACCTAAAAGATAGCTTAAGTAAATAGAGTAATAAATGACTTAATTAATTAAACCAAAGTGATTTAATTAATAAGCATAAAGTATGATTACTCTAACACCCCCCCTTAAGTGTAGCTCAAGAGGGAAGCTAACCTAGCACAGCTATGAAAGCAGAAAATGGGTCCCGGCAACAAGGCCTGATCAGGTACCCAGTACAAGAAAATAAACTAGATGAAGGAAACAAAGCCTCCAATCTAGGGAATGTCCCAAAGAAAGGAACAAGAAAGAGCATGAAGCATCTCCGAAGCATGAAGCTGCAAACACTGTCAGAAGAAACTGCTGGAACCCCCACTGAAGTGCATGACCAGGTAGAGAAGACAAAGTCTGAAGAGCTGATCAATCAAAGAGGTGACCTCCAAAATAGGAATGAACGAGTGTCTATATAGCAGATGAACCATCTCACCGAAATGCATAGGTGCCTAGCCACTGCATCCGCCTAGTACATAGGAACAAAAACTGAATACGTAGATCACTCAACCAAACCAAGGAAGCAATAGAGCCAACAGGTGAACCCCCCCATAATGCTGAACGGGGTGACAGGAACACTGAAATGCAATGCCAGAAACATCTGCAAGAAGAAGAAATAGGAACACCTATGTGCAAAAGAAGGTACAAGCATAGGATAAAGGGCGGTGTCATAGACACAGTCTACATGGGCTAATGTCATGGAAGGTACGCTCACTTGACAAGAGTGGATGCACCTATAGTGGCAAATGCATCAGAATCCCCCCATGGCACTTTATAACTGAGTGCGTATACAAACAAACACATAGTGTTCAAGATCCCAAAATGCAAAAGCAGGCACTTTATCTCAGTGCGTTTACAGAAAAAAGAATGCAACAGAAGAGAAGCATACAATGCTCAAAAGATAGAAAGAAGAGTTAGTTATGAACTCAGAAGAAGAGATCCCCGGACCTGTAGAACCAAGCACTCCACCAGAGGGCATAAACTGCATAACTCATAGGAGTGAAAACCTGGACCAGAATCTGGAAAAATAACCTCTACCACTGAATAGCACACTGAACCAGCTTTCCGAAAATACCAAGTTTGCTGAAAACTGAGCCCGGATGTGAGAGATATAGTGTCCGGAATGCAAAAAGTACCCGTGACTTTGACTGGCAGAAAACCCCTGTAAATGGAAAAATAAAACAACCAAACTAAAAAAAATAGAAAGGTCTCGGAACCAGCTTTCCGTCGATATCTCGTTTGGCAAAAAACGCCATCGTATGCTCAAGTTACGGCAAAAACAGTGACAGGTGCTCTGGCAGGCACCTGAAAAAGAAAACCTCTGAATTCAACAGCCTGGTGCGAAAAATGGAAGAAGAATCTGGAAAAAAGCTCTTCATATAAAATGACCGTCTCAGAATCATCTTTCCGATGATGTCTCGTTCGCCCACTAACTCCTCCGTATGAGCAAGTTATGCCAAAAAAAGCATCAGGTGCTCCAGGAAGGCAAAAAAGTAGTCCTGCCTTCGAAAGCATGGTACGAAAAACGAGGCAAAAAAATCAGAACGAAACCTCCATAATTGCGTTCGTCTTAGAAAGAGCTTTCCGATGATATAAAAAACTCCCAAATACGCCTCCAGATGAAGAAGATATGGCAAAAAAAGCCCAATTACCCTTAAAAACAGAGCCCTAAAAAAACATGCAAATTTTTTTAAAAAAAATTAAAAAGCATGTCCGCTGACGTCATGCTGACGTCAGCAGAGGGCCTGGGGGCTGAATCAGGAAACCCCGGGTCATGTGGGGGACCAGGGGCTGGTGCTAGTGCCGGCGGTGGGCGGGCCGGCGAAGCGGAGGGCGCGGGCGCGGGCGGCGGGGGCCGACGGAGCGGAGGCCGCGGAGCGGAGGCCGCGAAGGGCGGCGGCGGCACGGGCGCGGGCGCGGGCGGCGGCTGGGTGGGCCGCGGAGCGGGGCCGGCTGAGGAGGCCAGCGGGGCGGCGGAGGAGCCAGCGGCGGCTCTGCAGCTGCTAGCGGCTCGGCGGAGGCCGCGGGGTGGCGCCCGGGTGGCCGCTGGGTGGCGCCCGGGAGGCCACCCCTTAAAAAAAATTTTAATAATTTTTTTTTGAAAATCGCCATCTCGGAGTGCGTGCCAAGGCCGTACGACCTTGGTATGCAAAACATTTTTGCCTCAGATGCCACTGTGTCCAAAATGGACAAGTTTTATATGGATTTAGGGGTTCTTGGGCCTTCCGGACACAATGGTGGTGTCCGTTTTTGCCCAAGGTGAGCCAAATTTTGGCTCCCCCCCAGATCCACAAAAAAAACTTCTGAAACCCTTGAAAACCTCCTGCTTCTGAAACACTTCAACAAAACACGAACAACGAGCAGCAAGATGGCTCTGATACCATGTTAGATTAGGTGAAATACTAATCTCCCAAGAACACCTGCATGCATAACCCTGTCACATGGAAGAAGCAAAGCACAGAAGCAAGAAAAATCATGGAGGCCAAAAAGCCAGAGACATCTTATGGACATGCAAAGAGAAAATTTCTATTATGATCCAATAAGTGAATTCATGAAATACAAAGAGGGAATCCTTATAAAAGGATACCAAAACCCTAAAGCTATAAAGCAAAAAATAAAGCTAGGTTGCACATTATAATTAATAAATATATTAATTATAATGCACCTAAAAGATAGCTTAAGTAAATAGAGTAATAAATGACTTAATTAATTAAACCAAAGTGATTTAATTAATAAGCATAAAGTATGATTACTCTAACATACTTATGCATACTACCAAGTCCTTTCCCACATCCTCCAAACACCTCTGACCCATTAACACAATACCATTTTATTAAATAGAACAAACTTGCCTGTTCTCTATCTTCTTCGATATACCTATGTAAATAGGTCTGTAACTTTTGAATGACACATTATTTCTCTAATCCCTCCAGTAAGAATTGGCGTAATTAGGTTGTCACAAACATATTAAATAATTAGCATGATCCAATGGTTTAAATGAGAGTTAGGGTCCCCGCATCAGAGTGCAATTTTTTGCAATAGTTATTCCTTCAACTAACTGTCATTCAGTGATCTTCAAACACAACTTCCTATATCCTTGCATTAGATTAGTATAATACAAGGATTATATGATACATGTTTATGCTCTCCCACCAAATACATGCACCACAGAGGGTGGGAGAGTTATCTCATTTAGAAAACTTCAAAACAAAAATAGGTTGACTGTACCTAACCAATCACCGTCCCTAGAATACCAGTTAGATTACTCTGTCCTTAAAACAATAAAAAAATGAAAGGAATGCAAGAAAATGTGAATAAAAACTAAGGGCGTTCCTTATCGCCTACAACCAATCTCAAAACACATTCTAAATAGCCATTTGAAGGCACTATTCTTGACTGTACCCGTGCAACAGTGAAAGAATTGCAGAGAATAGTTTTAGTTTTATTGATTGAAAAACTTCTACATTTCTTTGTTAGGCTACCACCATCTCTACATATCCTTCACACACGCCTACACTACCCAAAATAGTCTTCCAAAACTGGTTACCCCCTACCTAACCATAACAGTTAGTTATCTGAATGTTACAGGTTAGTTACAAACTAAAATTTATTTTCTAGTTGACACTAAAGTGTCAACTTCGACAATCTATAACTATTAAAGTGTTTACATCATAGTCTTAACCTTTTCAAGGGTCTAACACCCTATTATTCCTCTTAGAATACTTATATCCCTTTCCAAGCCTTACTAGCCTAATTTAGCGAACATGACTAACTCCAACTTGTGAGCACTTGTAGTGCTTTTACAATATTTAATTGGCTCTAGTGGCCACATTACATTCATTAAAGATCCTATGTTTGACCTTTTAATGCCCTTAACCACTATGACATGCCTTTATAGTTTTAGGCTTATTACATCCAAATATGTCAAAACAAAATGGATCATAGATCCAAGTATATTCAACTCTTGATCCTTCAAGGTCATTTGTCCTTCATGAGTCTACATGAATCTCCTTGCATTCTTTTGCCAAGGTGCCCTACACCATGGTGGGACAACAGTGAGTTGGAATTCTAGACTACAAAAGGTGGTTTCTTTATCCATTACAAAGACAAAGTATGTTGCTGCTATAGAGGAAACTAAGGAGATGATATGGCTGCAATTTTTCATGGCAAAGTTGGGAAAATTACAGACTAAGAATTATCTATTTATAGATAGCCATAGTGCCATCCGTCTTGCAAAGAATTATGCCTTGCATTCAAAGACCAAACACATACAGTTGTGGTATCACTTCATTCGACCAGTATTGGATAATGGACAGTTAAATCTAGAAAAGATACATACACATGAAAATCCAACGGATATGTTTACAAAGGCAGTGACAAGGGAGAAGCTGAACTCCTCTTCATCTTTGATTGATCTTCAAGACCGAAAATAGTAAAAAGAACAACAGAGTCTAAGGTGCGTCAATCCATTGAGAGCTTTAGGTGTAGCCGTGTTGCTACCAGATCAGTCTACAAGTGGGAGGTTCTTTAGTGTGGAGCTTGATCAGTCCCCAAGTGAGAGATTTTTGGTTTGTGGCGACTGATCATGCAAGTACTGTACACTTTTTATTTATCGTAGAGTTCGGGATTAACTCATCAAGAATTTTTGAGTTGACTCATCAAGCTTTTCCCTACGTTGACTTGTCAAGTATGTTTTTAGGTTAAATTGTTAATCGACATAATTCTTGTTATAATGGCTTAGGATTAGGGTTTTCTCTATATGAGAATTTCATGCTTCTTGTAGTGGGACTGAGTTGCGAGGGATTGCAGATTGTAACAGACATAAATTATTGGATAATAAGATTGGACTCTCTGTTTGGTGGATGTAGCCCAAGATTGGGTGAACCACGCTAATTCTTTGTGTCTTCTTGTTCTACTTATGTGTGCTTTATTCCTTTGCATTATTGATTATATTTGCATACATTAACTATTAAATTTCTGTCTGCTATTCCTAACATATTTTTGGATAGGGTTACTATTTTTAGTTATTTTTTATTTGAGCACGAATTGTTCCAATTACTTCTCTTGAGGTTCATTTTGGATATATAAGCCCACCGATAAAGTTTTGTGGCAAGATCAAGTTTGTTTTTGAAGATATTAAATTTTATGTTTTGACAGGGTCACACAAAAACTTTGAACTCATTTTTGAAGGCTTCTGATGCTCCGATAGGGGTCAAAACTTATTTGAGATCATAATATGTGGTCCTAGTTATAGAACACTTTTAGGGGTTTCCAAAAAGTTGTTACAATAGAAAATCAGGTACATGGTTTAAAATTTATGGCTTCTGAAAGTTGTGCCATCAAGACTCAAGTTTCGACGCACACACACACACACACAAATCACTTCGGTGGGAAATTACACCTTTGGTTGCCAAAATGGAAAAGTTTCACTTTCTAGAATATTCTAAGGCGGTTATTAGTGCTACATATACACGAATGAAGGTGGGTTTCAGTTTAAGTTCTAGAAGGGTAGTTTGTGGCTCTATCTTGCAAATTATTGTAATGAAAATACCCATGTAATTGTAGCATGTTATTCTATTGAATATTGTAATGTCATTTCATTGAAGATATTCAAAAATTTCTTTGTTCTTGCAATTTTCTGTTTATTTCCCTGTTGTTTTTTTTGTGTTTGGGTTAGTAACCTAGGAGTACCCTCCATCAAGATGATATAGGATTTCTTTCAACATCTTCACTTTGAAGTTTAGTTTTTCTCTTTCCCAAAGTTGAAGACAAGAAAATATGTATAAAATAGGAACACAAAAAATTTAGAAATATGTTCAATTTACACATAAATGCACATCATTTATTATTAATAAATAAATAAAACATTTCATCAAAACAAGCTTGAATTATATGAAAATTAATATGGGTATACAAATCTCACTATTCTATAATCTAATTTTTAGAGATGGATATTCTCAAACATCATTCAATTTGAATAGTCAAAGGTAATCTTGACCAATAAAAATAGGACATATATTTTCTAAATTTTATTGTAGATGAAGTATAAAGTTGCTATTGATTGATCATTAAACTCAATAATTTTTAAGTAGAAATAAGGACAAGATTTCCCTTAAGCTATTAACCCAACACACTTATCCACATTGTCAATGTGACAATTTCTATGTTTTATAAATAGTGAAATATTTTTAAAAACCAAAAGTTTGTAGATCAATTGGTTGAGCACAAGCGGTAAAGGTGGTAGTGTTCCTTGATTGGGTCATATGTGGTGTGTTTCTTGATTATGTCATCTTCTAGGTTCGAAACCTCTCGAGTTATACCAAAGGAATGACCCAAAGGACTTTGGTAGAATGGATACCCTTCAATTATTGCCTCTTCAGCGACTCAAAGGACTTCGGTACAATGGATACCCTTCAATTATCGCCTCTCAGTTGAAGAGGTATTAGCATAAGATTGTATCCTAAATAACTTTGGTAGAATGGACATCCCTTAACCCTTCACTCTCAATTGAAAAAATATATATATTTCCATACCAAATAACAAAATAAACTAATAAATGATATAATTTCCTCCAACAAAGTAAACTTCTAAATGATATAATTTCAATATAAGCTTCTGGATTTGATTGTGTGAGTTTTTTTAGCATCAATGTTTGGGATCACACTTTACGATCTATCATCTTACATTTTTCATCATCTCTTCCACTTTCTTTCATGGTAATGATGGATTTGAGAGTGTGTTCTGAAATATTGATGCTAAAAAAACTCACAATCAAATCCAGAAACTTATATTATTAATTCTAATAGATTGCAAAAATCTGATTACATTAATATTATTTCCTCCACACATATTTATATATATATAACCTAATATATAAATATTTTTTAATTATTATCTATCTTCACTTCATGCCTATATCTAATTTGAGCACTCATAGATAGTCGATTGGAGGTTTTCCCATGGCAGCAATAGTTGAATAAACATCACTATATTAGCGTTGAAGTATCAATATTATACCAACCAACTATATAAGTTGATAAAACTGGCCAACTCTCTTCTAACATATCTCGTTCTTTATAGAATTTAGGTGATTCGGTGCAGAAGATGTCAAATACATGACAAAGATTAACGGCCCAAGTCAAAACTGGACTTCTGCCCACAGTTCAAAATAATTAGTTGGTATTGGTATGTTGTTTTAAGTGTGTTTTTTAATTTTTTTTTAAGAAGTTATCATTCATAGTTGGTAAGTTTTTGTTTATATAATATTTATAATTAGTATTTGTACTGGTAAGTGATGTAATGGGTTTGTTAATAAGGAATATACAATTTGTCAATTAACTAATATTTTAAAACACCTTATTAAAAATGAAATACTACCATTTAAACAGAACAAAATATTATTTAGTTACAACAATCAAAATTGAACTTCAAACTAATAACGCTCTAAAAACATCATAAATGCAATGAAAGCCCACAGTTTTGCAGTTTCATATTAATGGGCCAGAATAGCTTATTTGACAAAATTAGAGAGGGCCTTTTATTCATAAAAAAATTCTTTTAAAACCAAGTCAAGTAAAGTTTGCCTTCAGACGTACTCTTTCTCTTGGCTTCCATATTCTTTTGATTCACTTCATTATCTCATGATACTAAAGAACTTCAAAACAATATTTAGAGCAATAAAATTGAGCTAATTAACCAATTCCTATCACTTGTAAATCTATCAACCTCAGTTTTACTGTTTTCCCCTATCTCTACCGAAAAGCAGGTATGCAAATTGCAGGGTGTGTGCCAGATATGGATTTCATGTCCACTGTTCATAGCTTAGCTGTTAGCATCAATTCCCCTCTGTGCTGAAACAGAATCATGAAGCTGTAGATGAAATCTTTGTATGCTGCTGCTGCTGAACCTGAGCATGAGAGCCAGAAAAATGCTCACAACTGAGACAGAAACAATCAGAATTCCCTTTTTAACAAAACATGATGCCATGGAACTTCAATGGAAGAAAATATCCTGGCCATTAAACATCATGCCATGGAACTTCAATGGAAGAAAAGATCCTGGGCATTAATCAAATTCTCTTTTTATACTCTCTGCTTCATCATCTGGACCTATAACAACATTCATGTGGGTGTTTTGTGTTTTCTCTGGCAAAGAAAGGAACCCATCCTTTTGAATCCGCCATTGTTGGCTGTAGAAAGGAAAAAGGTATTTACCGAAATCAATCTCAGAGAAAAAATTGTTTACCAGATCACTGCGAATGGGCTCTGCAGCTTTGTCACTATGCTTTGGTTCGTACTGATCATCATGACAAGGAGCAGGCAGGTTGAGATCTATCAACTGACCTCTATAATGGGGTAACAAAGATTTCTTATCATGTTCAACACTTTCCTGCATTTGAGAGCAATGAATCATGGCAGTACTGGTGGTCCTATGGCACCTCTTGTGACCACCCAGAGCTTGTCCAGATGAGAACTTCCTCTCACAAATTGAGCATTCATGAAGCTTTCCTTTTCCAGAAGATCCATTGTATGTTACTTCTTGGCTCCATTTTTTCCTCTCAGGGAGAAGAACAGAGTAGGCCTCTTCTGTTATGGGCTTGATTTCCCCAGGCTCATCCCCAGTGCCGATTTCCTCTTCTGAGCAGCTGCTTTCGTTTGCAATTCTAGGAGAGGCAGAGCAGTTGTAATGGTGGTTGCTTGCTCTGTGCCCTCCCAGAGCCTGAAACGAAGAAAATACTCTCTGACAAGTCCTACACTTGTACTGCTTACCAATTCCATCAATCTTATCACCGAATTTGGTTTTCCCTTCAATTACACCCATTCCATCAATCTTGTCACTGTCATCTGGGAATTCGGTTTTCCCTTGAATTACACCAATTCCATCAATCTTATCACTGAATTTGGTTTTGGCTTGAATTACCTTTGTGGGTTTCTCCAACGAGCTGCTCTTGCCTGCCATGGCAAGCATTACCAGGCAATTAGCCATGTCTTCCTCTTCATTGTATTGGGAATCACAGTCATCTGGGCATTTCACTCGCTTGGAACGCTTGCCCTTCGCCGTTGGTCGCAGTTGGATCTGTGAAACAGGGTTCTGCTTCTCCTGCTCCAAGATTTGTTCTGGATTACCCGAATGGCTGCACTTCATGTGGGCGAGCAGAGCCTTCCATGAAGAGAATTCCTTTCCACATTCATCACAGGCCCGTGAACTGGTAACCATTAATGCTGGCCGACCATCCTCAAACATTCCGGTGAAAAGAGCCCCGCTCTGCTCCGTCAACACCCAACTCCGCTTACGATTCGTACGCAGAGCATACGCCAGATGATTTGTACTCTTTTTCAAATCTGTCTCATCTTGCACTGGAGCTTCACACCACCCATTAATGGCGGCCTCTGTACTAATTACCCTTAAATTTGATTTCTCACTCTCGCCATGAATTCCCATATGCCCACTCGGATTCGATTTCTCACTGTCACCATGAATTCTCATATCCCCGCTCGGATTCGATTTCTCACCATCTCCATGAATTCTCATATGCCCACTTGGATTTGATTTCTCACTGTCGCCTTGAATTCTCATATGCCCACTTGGATTTGATTTCTCAGTGTTGCCATGAATTCTCATATGCCCACCAAGAGCCCTTCCACATGCGAACCGCCGCTGGCAAATCTTGCAGAAATGCTTCAAATCTTCCGCTGCTTCAATGTGTGTTCTTCCACTGAATTTCCCATTTTGCAGAGACATTGCATAATTGTATTGACCGCCAAAATTCCCCTTGTCAAAATCAGAGAGCCGCCGCTCTTTTTCCACAGACATTTCACTGGTCTTCACATCCTCTGAATCCATGAATTTGCATACAGCAAACATGTCATATGAATCTGAGTATCCCTGCTCAGATCTACTGTGAATTAAAACGGCACCGCTAGTCAATATCTGAGACAGCTGTCGAAGCAAGATGCAGACTTAACTCTTACCTCAATTCAGTTGAGGAGTGTGTATACATTCTAAATATAAACAAACGGTGAAGAATCAAGAACAGATAATTTCTTCCCAGATAGAAAACAAAAAGAAAAAGAAAAAGTTGGTGAAGCGGAGTTGCAACCGCAAGCGGTAAGTGCAACACACACTATCATAATCAGCGGCGTGAGCAAAGCAAAATGTTGATATTCTGTTGTTTGTGGCAGAGTGCAGTGAGTCCAACTGCAACACTGCTCTTCACACCCTTCACCAAACTCTCCATTTTGTATTCTGTCAACTTCCCAACTAACTCACCTCACCCGTCCCATTTCCAACATGATCAAGCGAAGCGGCTATCCAGCTTTAGTTTGGCAATTTTCTACATAAAATCATATACAATTGTAAAAATACAAATTTGTATAATTTCAAAATAGTTTTATCGATTATTTATTTATTTTTATAGCATTGTGAAGGCGGATTATGAAAATCAAACTAGTAAAAATCGTATTAAAATCGGTCGTATGCAAAATTGTATTTTTGTACGAATATGTTTAATAGTGCTATTTTATGTGGAGAATGGTCGCGTCATTTAGCTCTTATGATGCATCCAACAATAGTTAAACTAAATGTTATGGGGTAAGCACCATTGATGGGGTGGTGCATCCTGGGTATTGGATAGCCGCTTCCCAAGATTATTACCTCAATAAAATGTACATTCCTAATCACAAATTACCTCAATTTTGAGCAGTTTTGAGTTGTGTATCTAGGATTTGTATTAGGAATATCAATTCAAGTCTTTTTTTAACTTATCTTGTATTTCTATTAAAAATGTTAATCATACAAGATCGTAATATTAGATTAGTTTTAGTGATATCGATATCCAAATGTTTTGTTTAGAATGTTTTCAACTACTTGTATCAATCGCATGGCTTGATTACTATCAATGAAAGAAATAGTCTATTTTCTATTTGCAAAAGCACTCAAGGGTGCTTTACAATACTGTCATTTTCAAAAAATGCATGGATAAGCACATGTAAACATGTTCCATAGATCTTGAAGGCAAAGTTCACAAGTGGTTAGAACCATGTGGGGGAAAGTGTCCCAAGGCTAGACCACATACATGATCTAGTCTAAGGCATTAGAATTATCAAATCAAATCTCTAAAATCCCTAATCAATTATCTGTTGGTGTGAAAAGGGTTATTCCCTAGTTGGCCCCCTTCTAGGCCGTATTCACACCTTAGTAGTTAAGCTTACTTAGATGGCTTCTAGAGAAAGCCTTAAGTCCTTATCTCTTTTTGTCTATGCCTTCTTAGATTCCACCTTGCCTTTATACACAAGGCTCTTATTGCATGGTGTAACAAGCATCTTGTGAATGTTGTATTCATATTCTACAAGCACAAGTAATCATGTTTTATATATCTTGAAGGTAAAGTTCATAAAATGATGGAACCATGTGGGAGCAAAGTGTCCCAAGACTAGACCACATACATGACCTAGTCTAAGGCATCAAAATTTTTAAATCAACTCTCTCAAATCCCTAATTAATTATTTGTTGGTGTGAAATGGGTTATTCTCTAGTCGATTCTCCTCAAGAACCTATACACACCTTAGTAGTTAAGTTTACTTAGCTGACTTCTAGAGAAAGCCTTGCATCCTTATTTATTTTTGTCTTATTTCATATGATTAAGGGACTTGTCTTAATCTTATTCCTTCTTAGATTACACCTTTCCTTTATAAGCAAGGCTCCTCTTGCATGTTGTAACAAGCATCTTGTGAATGGTGTACTCATATTGTTTTCTTGATAAATGGAATATCATTTTCTGTTGTTGTTTCTTTCTTGTGTGTGGAGGTTATTTGGTGATGCAGATTGAAGATCTTGCTTGCCCAATTCAACCTTATTTGACATTTAGAAATTCTTGTTTTTAATTCTTCGTTGCAATATCTCATTTGGTCAAAGTGGTAAAAATGATTATACAATGAATATGCATTAAACTCTTTACACTTCAGTTATTCAAATATATGCATATATTTATTATTCTCTTGGTCCCACTTTAGGATTTTAAGGTTGTACCCTTAGATTCTTTTATCATAGGCTCATTTTATTTTCCTACATTTTGGTGAATTCAAAGTTTCTTGCCCGTTCTTTCAGATAATTTTTTTTTCTAATTTTTTCTTGTCAGGTCGGACAATTGTTCACATTTATTATTTTCAAGCCACTATATTTAGTTTTGCATGCTTAAGAAAATCTATATATACCCTTAGGTTCTCTTAGTTCGAAGAATTGTTAGGTTAGGCCCTAACCTTTATTCCTTTTGCTTCATATTGTGATCACATGCCAAGGATGACGAAGAATGATTTTATGATCATGGCGCATTAATTGAAAGTGTTGAAATTCAAAAGGAAAATAAAATTGGATCAATTGTTAAGTTGAATTCCTTGCTAGATCAATCGACTACCATAGATGATGATATGCCCATTTGATTTGATGGTGATGTTCTCATCAAGATACATCTTGTTAAAGATGTCATGTGAACACAATTAATGTAATAGGGAAAATAATTGTGTGCAAACTCCTCGTATGGTGCAAAATATCATCGTCTCTTTCCTAGTCCCTAAGTTCTAACGATCTTAGTCACAATTTTCATATGACCTTTTGACCCCTATCCCAAACCCTAAATGCTACACACAACTCGCCATCACGTAGGTTACCTTTGAGATCTTATCCACCCTCCATGTCTACTTTCATCCCTCTCATTTTTAAGGTTCATGTTCATCCCCCATGTTGTTCAACCCTTACTTGCCACATCAGATTGATGAGAAGATTAATACATAACCTACATCTTTACTAGCTCATTTTATACCACTTTGTGTGGATGTTGTAAATGCATTATCAAGTTGTAATTAAACTTTCTCTTTTGACACACTAGTTGGCCTCAATCCTACACCTATCACTCTAATATGATAAATCCATCACAGTTGATCAACATATATCATCATGGATCTTCTTTAGTAATCTTATCTATGCACTCAAATTCACTAAATGTGCATAAAATAATACCCACACATCCACATATAACACTATCCTCATGTACCACTATACATTAACACTTGTGTACATATTATGGTCCTAAATCTCACTACACATATTGATGTCTAGTTAGATCATACATGTGAAAGACATGGTGCATTCTCATCCACATGATAGACTAGAATATGCTTGCACCACCTACTAGTCTACGCACCAAAGAACATTATCGTAAAACTAATATCATATTTATTTGGTACATGCGACATCCATGCCATGTGTTCTTGCAAGATAGTTGACATACTATGTGTTTGAAATATTTCACCATCTCATAGATACATCATCAATGCACATCATATGCATTTAACATTTAGAATCAAAATCTTTGTAAAGCCTATCTAGCTATCTAGTTGTATAAATAATTGCTTTGTAAAATTTATAAAGTAGGAGCATCACATCAAATTATCATCTTACCTCTTTGGAAATTTATCATATTTATTCTTGAATAAAATTACAATATGCATGTTGTAAACCTTCTCCATTAGAGTGCCTTCTTGTGTGTACATTCTATCAAGGAGAAGAGACATGATACATTCTCATCTCACCTCTCTATAGATTCACCACGTTCACTTTGGAAAAGAAGTGACATATCTACCATAAGTTTTTTACATCTATGTATTTTTTTGCTTGCATATTTGTTTTCATTAATCTAATCTCATGAACTTATTGAGTTACTTGCAAGGCCACAATATTGTCCCCTAGCATGCCTTTGGAATCAAATCAATAGTAGAATAGGATAGATGAATTTATGCAAGGTGTTTCCTCCTTAACTAGGTCACAAATGCAATATAGTCCTCTTTCTGCGATTCAAATTTTCTCGCTACAATATACTTTCTAGGAACATGACCATTAACTATCAACTTGCATAACAAATCTATTAAGTTGTGTGTCTAGGTCTCATATTAAATAATGATATCATCATAGATCATTTGAATTAAGAAGAGAGAATCTTGTATCCATATCTAGAGTTGCAATACTAATCTTAGATTAATCCCAATTTACTCATTCTTAATTGTATCAATATTTCTCTTATCTCTTTTTGTAGATCTTCAAATATTTTATATTGACCATATGACTTAACTACCATCAAGGAAGTAAAAAATCTTCTCTTTGTCTATAATAGGCTTCTAAGGGTGTTTTTCAATAGCATGAGAGTCTTAAATACTAGCTTCAAGCATATGCAAACAAGTACTAGAAATCTTGACAACTAAATTCAAAAGTGAACTACATAAAGTGGTAGCTAAGTATCTTAGGACCAACCTCCAAACACAACCTAGTCCTAAACATCAAAACCCAAGACCAAATCGTGAACATAACCTAGTCCCAAACATAAAAAACCCAAGAGCAAATCGTGAACACAACCTAGTCCCAAACATCAAAACCCAAGACCAAATAGTGAACACAACCTAGTCCCAAACATCAAAACCCAAGACCAAATTGTGAACACAACCTAGTCCCAAATATCAAAACCCAAGACCGAATTGTCAACACAACCTAATCCCAATCATCAAAACCCAAGACCAAATGGTGAACACAACCTAGTCCCAAAAATCAAAACCCGAGACCAAATCGTGAACACAACCTAGTCCCAAAAATCAAAACCCGAGACCAAATCGTGAACACAACCTAGTCCCAAACATCAAAACTCGAGACCAAATTGTGAGCACAACCTAATCCCAATCATCAAAACCCGAGACCAAATCGTGAACACAACCTAGTCCTAAACATCAAAACCCAAGACCAAATCGCGAACACAACCTAGTCCCAAACATCAAAACCCAAGGCCAAATTGCGAACACAACCTAGTCCCAAACATCAAAACCCAAGACCAAATCGTAAACACAACCTAATCCCAAACATCAAACATTTGTCTCGAATCCATAATCATTGTTGATCCAATCCCCAAATCTTAGTTTCACACATTGAACATGAAATAACTTCTCCACTCTCTCAATCACTAATATTTCCTCAATCCCATTTTAGTCAATAATCATTAAGACTAATTTTTCTTTGATAAAATCAAGTTTTTTCTAGAATCATCAAATTCCATTATTTTAGGGTTACAGTATTTCGTACAGCGAGCATACGAAAGGAAAGCGTGAAAGGAAGGGAAAGGAGGTAGCTTGTGTTGTTGCCAAAATCGGGTTTCACGCTACTTTCCTCCACTCCAACGACTTCAGCTGAGCGTTAAGCAGGGATTAGCAGACAAAATTGCAAATAAGTGATATCCATTCATCTTACTTCAACAATAAAGTCAAATCTTTCTTTTTTGTGTGTGCAACGGATTAGTTAGTTAGTAGTGGCAGAGTAAGTTAGCAATTCCATCACTTAACCATTTTTATAATCTTATCCAGCCGTTTCCTTACTTGCATTAAACATTCTCACCCTCACCCTCAATCTTCAACCGTCTGTCAATTGCCAGATGTTCATCAAGATTCGAGTCCACACGCCACCGTAGCAAAAGGCGCACTAGATTTTCCCGTCAAAAGACGATCTTTACATGATTTTGCTTGTGGTCACAGGAAAGGAAAAATGGGAATGTTTACGCTTGAGCTTCGTCATTTCTCCACATATTTCGTTGGACAGCAGATGAGTTTTCTGTCTACTTCGCCTTTGAAGTTTCGTGGTTAAAAATAAACAAAATCGCGGGGAGTGGGGATACTGGGACTACATTTAGTAGTGGAGATGAATGGTTCATACCAATGTTTGAAAAACTTGTCATCAAATAATAAATTTATCTTATAAATTGACATATTGATTAACATGAACACATTTTATATGGATATTGTAATAAGGAAATGTAAATGTACAATATAAATGTGTGTCATGATGGATGAGCTAATATTGAATGTTGTTTTGTTATAAAGATCTTATTGAAAATTTCAATACCACTTTTTCATATGATGTTAAAGTGGCATTGTCTTACACGGAGTCTAATTGGCAATAACTCAATACCACTTTTTCATATGATGTTAAAGTGACATTGTCTTACATGAAGTCTAATTGGCAATAACTCAATATATGAATAAATGATAAGTACCATGTTAATGATAAAAATTGATTGAATTACAGAATAGAGACGAGCTCTTCAACAATAGTTTGTTACAATGAATGTTAAATATATCGACAATGTATTTAGATAATGTTGTTATACAATTGACAAATGCTTGTTTGGTGTCCTTGTTTCCTCTCAAGCATTATAATAGAAGGCACACAACTTCTTGTAACTCTATATACATTGGTATATGAGTGAACATTGTAATGTCAATTTTCTTTATATGTGAGTTCTTTATGTTTTAAACAAAAATCATTTGTAGTTTATATGATGCATTAAGTTGTTGAGGATATATTAATTGTTATAATGATTTTCAATATAATGGAACTAATGTGAATCCTAAATATCTTACAAACTATATAGGATGAACAAATTTTATATGGATATTGTAATAAGGGAAAAAATAAGTGTAATGATAGACGATAATATTAATGTTGTTTGTTATAAAGATCTTTTTGGGAATCTCAATGCCACCTTCTCATGTGACGTTGAAGTGACATAGTCTTGCATGGAGTCTAATTCACAATAACTCAACAATCAAATAAATGGTGAGTACCATGTTAAGATAAAAATCGATTGAACTACAACATAGAGTCAAGCTCCTCACCAATAGTATATTGGAGTGAAAGCTAAATACACCAAAAATATTTGTGCCGGTAAAAGCACAATAAGTTGTCACCCTTTTACAAAGGAAAAGGCTAACAAAATCAAAGTTGTTCAGCTTCAATAGTATAAAAATGATATTTATGTTTGGAATTTGAAGATGATGTAAACTAATTAAATGTGATAAAATCAATGAAGTTTATGATTAATATTTTTAATAATTTTTTTGAATAAGAATTGATGTGTTTTTTTAATTTTTTAAGATGATTTTTTAGTTGCTGAAAAAAGCTAAAAATTAGGGGTCTAGTTCCCACCAAAAAATTATATGTAAATAAACATTTTTTCCCATAATTTCAAAATATGTCATAGATGACATATATAGCTAGTGCATAAAGAAAGAAAAATTGGTTTGTGACCTATATTTTCTCTTTTATAACAATTCAAATTCAAACTCACTGAAATTGACAGTTTTAATCTCGCAACATATTTTTCATAACAAATCTATCCCAATCAATCAATATATATATATATATATATATATATATATATATATATATATATATATATATATATATATATATATATATATTCTTGAAGATGACTCTCTCCTCTAGTGCACCATATGTTTTTCAAATTTATTTAATATGATTTACTATTTTTTTCTTTCTCCAAATTAACATCTCCTTGACTGTTAAAATACCTACCTGCAATATTTTTTAATTACAATAAATTATGTCTAATTAAAACACCATAAAATATATATGGGGATACTCTTGACTCTGATCTCTACAAAAGGTTATTTTTTTATTTTTTTTTAAATATCATTAAAAAGATTAGGAGTTATTGAAATGCCACTTTTCGGAAATAATTTTATTTTTATGGTAATTGGACCCAAAGTGGTATAAAAACATGCATTTAATAGATATTTCCAATTGGAAAAGTTAAATAAATTGTCTAACTTAGCTAGAATGAATCTAACTAAACCATATGTTTGAGCAAAATTAATTTTTAGTTAGAAATACTAAAATTCAGCTGTGCTGATAAGTTAGCCTAAAAGGTGACACTTGATTGTGTTTTTACCCTGTGAAATAAAAAGCAAAGAGCAATGTAAGTTTATACACCAGTTGCTAAAATGCAATACATATCATAGCTAGATCAATCAAATGATAATTTTGATAATATATGTGAATGGACACTTATAACTATACAAATAATGTTAATAAAATTATAGATGTACTATAAATTATTATTCTTAGAAATACAAATATAATACAAAGAATTATAATAATCAATCAAATGAGTGCATGTTGGTAAAAAAATTGTTCTATACACCAATGGCTACACCAATGAAAAATATGCAGAGGAGATTTTAAGGAATCTTATTCGTATTCTCTCAAAGTGTGGGCTAGTAATGAGAATGCAATATGCATAAGACTATTACCATACAAACCTATGCACACCCTATCTCATTTAGCATCATCAAGTTCCACAAATGCACAACGATATTTGAAATGATATTTTTATATTCAATCAATCATTTAATGCACCATCATTATGAAATCTATTTGTCATTCTCTTTTGTAGAAGTTATTTTGGTCTTAAAATGATTCTAGAAGAGTTGAGGAGTCACCTTTGACTTCTACACAAAGCATAATAAAAGAGAAAATATGCATAAATTTTGATTATATCAATATTTTCTTATGAAACCTTGCCACATTATCAATAGCAAGGCCACAAACCTCCCTACTAAATAATTTTTCTCTAGCTTAAGGAAAATCCAAATTTAATTACATTTTGTAAATCACATTGAGGAAAATTGAAGTTTTAAATTTACTAATCAAAAGGTGATTTGACCTCAAAATTTTCCACATTTGTTCAAATACTACTAGGAACATTTCTATTAAAATAATTTTCACCATATTGTGTAAATCTTGAGATTTAATTATTTGCGTAATTTTTTGCTCTACATGACCACTCTAAGAATTTGACTAAAATGAATTACAATTCTTCTATAAACTAGCACAATCTTTAAATTTTCATGCACTTATTAGGAAAAACAAGAATTTAGATACAAGAAGTTTGAAATTTAGAAAGTTTAAGAATGGGGCTAATAGTTGGCTTTAACTAGGGATAAGGATTGCAAAGGACACAAAATCAATGTAGAATCTCTACAAAATATTAGTGTATTTTATCCATTAGTAGATATAGTCAAGATAAATCAACATAAAGATTGATTGGAGAGATTGGACACAAATTAAAAATTGAACAAACACATTTAAACATAACTTCTACCTAAGATATGTACATGTTATGTGCCCCTACCTCAAGCTACTCCAAAATGATCATGTAAAATCATTGGTTGGTGTAGAAAAATATATTAAAACGTGGAATAATTGATGGAAAACTTGAATTTCCCATGACTTGAAACAACTTTTCGTCTTGAACTTTAGTTTTGAGGTTTTTAACATGTGGATCTTCCTTACTACCCGTTGGAGTACTGAGAACAGTAGGGGGTGAGGGGGTGTGGGTGAATCCATGTTCTAAGGTTCAATTTCAAATCAACATTTCTAAAAATAAGTAATTGACAGATCAGTTTATATAAAATGTGACTACCAATGAACATTATCAACATTATGAATCCGATTAACATGAAAATAAAAAATCTCATAAAGTCCAATTATAACACAATGTTTTTCATGAGTGGAAAACCCTCATAGGGATGAAAAACCACTCGTAAAAAGTTTCATTGACTTAGTCAAAAGATTGACATATTTGTAGAGCCTTACTGGCTAATATATCTCATTGATAAATGAGTGTGCCTCACTGGAAAATAAAACCGCCTCATTGACAGCTGAAAGTGCCTCACTAGAAAAACAACATTATAATTTTGAAATTAAGCAGATAGATTCTCATCTCTATTTCAATATGTATCATTTCCCAAATATCTCATTTCCTTTGAGATTCAAAAACTCATGTAATCACAAAATGTGTACAATACTATATAGTTCATCATATAACGATGTATACAATTTATGCCCACATATGTGTAATAGGGTAAAAACACAATAAGTTGTCACCCTTTTACAAAGGAAAAGGCTAACAACACCAAAATTGAAAAACTTCAAGGGCATAAAAGTCACATTTCTGTTAAGAATTTGAAGATGATATAAACTGATGAAATGTGTAAAATAGGATGAATTTTATGCCTATAATTTTTAAAAATTAATTTGAGCATAAATTAATATATTTTTTAAAAAGTTTTTAGGGCTATTTTTCATATCCTGAAAAGTACTACAAATCGGGGAGTTTACTTCCCGTCAAATCATTATAAGTAAAACATTGTTTTTCCCTCCAATTTCAGAATATGTTTTAGATGACATGTATATCTAGTGCAAGAAAAAAGAAAGAAGTGTTTTCAATTTATAATTTACCCGTTATAAGTATTCAAAGTTGAACTTACTTGAAATCAACAGTTTTTGTCTCCCGTCACTTTTCCCCTATCAAAACTATACCAAAAACCAAATAAATTACATATTCTTGAAGACCACTCTCTCCTCTAGTGTCGTATATGGTTTTCAATTTTTTTTGAATTGATTTAGTATTTTTCTATATTTTCTGAATCAACATTTTCTCAAAGTTTAATATACCTACATGTAGTTTTTAGCAAATTTGTTTAACGTTTTGTAGTTTAAACAATATAAAATTTATATGTCTAGAATCGCACTTTCGAGATCTAGAAAAGGGTACTTTTAGTTTTTTAACATTTTTTGTTTTGATCAGAGAAAGGAACAATAGAAGTGTAAAACTCTAGTTTTTTTATATTTTTGGAGGTTTGGCTGCCAACATGGCATGCCACCTAGGTAGACTCGGCCGAGTCCGATTTGGTCAAGTCCCCCTAGGGGTCGGCCCCCCGCAAGTAGCCAAATAGTGTGCAAATGAGGGGCTTGGGATTATTTTGATATTTAAAATGTCTTTTAGACTCGACCGAGTCCTACTCAGCCCAGTCTACTGGGCCACGTAGATGCCATTTGGCACCACATGGCACCAATGTGTACTCAACCCAATTAGACTCGACCGAGTCTAACTGAGTGTAGTGATTTGAGTTAGCCTAAAAGGTGACACTCAATTGTTCTTTTACCCAATAGATGCATACAACATTATAAAATACATTAAAAAAAAGTGATACATGAAGCTTTTTCCCTTAGAATCAAGAAATCGCTATATGCAACATGAACCCAATATCTCACAGATTTTAAAATCACAACCCCTTTCTAAAATATCATTAGAAATATGAGCTTCATCACTATATGTTGTATGTTTCCTATTTTTAAAATACCTTTTAAAAATGTTCACACAAAACCATATTTCCAACTAATTTCCATAACTGAAAGAACAAAGCATTTATACAACGATTTACAACTTTCCATTGTAATCTCAAACTAAATCAAGCAAATAATCAACTTCAACAAAATCTATTTATGAAACCTGTAGGAGAATCAAACTATTAGGTTTTAGAAATAGGTACCACCAACCAACCTTGACACTTGTCAAATTTGCAACTACCACAACCTCAATGGATACCTGGTAACAATTTCCCACTAATGTTTGTGCCCTAGCATATCATCTATGGTTTGGAGACCAAAAGAAGAAAACTAAACATACCTTTTTTTATTCCTTTGAAACAATATTTCTTAAAGATGACATCTTTGATGCCTAATGTCAAGGTCTCATCGAAGCCTTTAATGCAAATGATACCGAACAATATAATTCCCCGCCAGGGAACCCAAGCGATATTAACCTAAAACATGTTACTAAGTTTACAAAATAATTTTTTTCTTAAGAGTTCACAAACAATAATAAATAACAAAGCGAAAGTAAAACATAAAGTCCATAGATACACATAAACATAATCTCACTTTCAGATTACAAATCTCAAGGGTTTCTTGACATAGACATTACATAAATAAAATTTGATCTATTAATCACAATAATCATCTAAATCTTCTACATAGTACATCATAAATACATCTGAATAATGAAGTATATATAATCGCCCACATCCATTGCACAAGTCGTAGGGTATGCAATACAATTGATTACAAAGTACAACTAAAAAAATAATAGGAATAAGTCTCCTTAGAAGATAGGATAAGAAGCAACCACACCAAGGATCATCTAACACTAGAATAGGAACGTCAGAGTCTCAAATGGTAAAAGAATCACTACCTCCCGACCTGGTGGAAACTCATTTTTCCACTCCCACCATGCTGAGGAGATAACATCATACCCCACTTGGATAACAATACCAAAATCAATCAATCAGGTAAAAACTAAGCAAGGGTCCTATAAGTTCCTATCTTAAGGGTACATCTCAAACTCAAAGGTACACACTAATTCAGAAGCAACTAACACATGTAGGAAACCTAAGATGAAATCAGGGAAGTTCCATCACATATGTCAACCCCTTGGAACTATCTCACTAGACTCCAACTCCCAAGTTTGATCATATGTGGAACCTGAAATCCTCTCATGTAGACAAGCATAATCGATCATGCAAGAACTCATCGCCACTACTATACGGGAAAGCATCTTCTCCTACTCCTTTCCATAGCCTATACTAGCACTCAAGGCATGGGTGAGGAATCCATTATCTTATTAATTCATTTTAAAACCTCATTTAATTTATATTATCACTTGTTTAAATAACCTATTAAGGATACCCAGGTAGCCACTTCTAGGCTTCGATGCCTCCAAAGCATGTCAATTCCCCTTTAACACCTAGATAACCTACCCTAGGTTCATAAATCTCAAAACACAACTCAAGGTCATCATGAGTCATAACATCAAAATCTGGTTCCAAAGTATAACAAAAACAAGCATAAACAACTTCCATCATAATAACTTAACTTCCATAAGGTTGGGTCATAACAAAAATCAACTGCCATAGAAGTATGCAAGGAAAATAAAATAAAACAAAATACATTAACCCTCACCTCGCCTCTAGTAAGAATCCTAAAAAGATGACATAGAAGATTCCCTGCTAACCTAAACATTAGAAGGGAAAACATGCAAAAGAATTTAATTAATAATAAACTAATTTGTAAAGTTTCATTACATAAATTAATTCATTAAATAATGACTAAACAAACTATAATTGCATCATTGAATTAAATTCTAACACCAAACAAATCAATTTATAATGTTGTAAAAATAAATTGATTCGAGGTTTTTAAAAATATTACTAAAACAAATATAATTCATCATAACTAAATAACTCTAATCAATTAAGTTGCATCAATAACTCCATATTATAAAAAAATTAATAATTAATATTATTATTAAACAACACGTGTTAATAATAATATAGTCAAATTAATTATTACTATTTAATTAAATTTATAATGTAAATTAACATCATAAATTAATCTATTATTCATTAATATTTTAATTAAAAAATATTAATTAAAAAATCTAAATAAAACTTATACAAAATAATTATATATATATATAATAATAATAATAATAATAATAAAATAATTAAAAAAACATTTTGCAAAAGTATGTGGGGGAGGGATTTTAACCCTCTCCTCACCTCTGCCATACACAACAGGGCTGCTGCCATTCGATAGCTGCTGCTGCCGTCTGATAGGCAACACTGTTGTGTGATAGGGTTGCCGCCATTTGGCAGCTGTCGCTGTTGTCTGGTAGCTAGCACTATCATGTGATAGGGCTAATGCCATTCAACAGCCAACACTGTCATGCGACAACTACTGTTGTCGATGTAGTGTGGGTGTCATGGGGTGGGGAGTGGGTCCCCACTGCCCCATGTCATTTTTTATTTTATTTTTAAATTCTGAAATATATATATATTTAATCAGATATATATATCAAACATCAAGGACATGTATAATTAAAAAAAACATAACAATAGAATAAATCCAGACACACACACACACACACACACACACACACACACACCTAGTTTCTCATTTTTCTTCACAAAATTTAACAATGAAGAATTTACATGCGGACAATTATATGTAAAATATTTTAACAATTCTATCAATTCAAACCCTAAGGTTTTTTGCCATGAATCTTTCAAACTCTAGTCAAATAAAAAATAAAATTTAATTTTGGAATTCATTCAAGCACCAAATTTCCTAAAACTAATTCCAGAATTTCAACATGAAAGGAAAACACAAAATAGCCATAACACCCGGATCTAACAGACACGAAGAAAAAACATCTTTTTGAAATACCAGAATTAAAACTACGAGGGTTTTCAAACCCTACCTCAAACCACCAATTGAAGAAATATGACAAAGACTAGAAAACGTAGAAAATCCAAGCTTCTTTCACAAAAAGAATCCTTCAATTCAATTCCTTCACCCAAATCCACAAATCTTTGTGTTGAAAATAATGGCCAAGCCTTTCCAATATAGGAATTCAAACTCAACTATGCAATTTTGGAACTCAACTCAACTCAACAGCTTTGTTTTCATCAATTCCCCTTTTTACATAATTTACTCAATTCTGATTTGTAACTCAAGTATTTTGCATTTCTTATTTTTGTCAATTCACTTAACTCCCAATTACTTTATGTATTTATTTATTTATTCTAATTGATTTGTGCAACTAAATTGTATTTTAATTTAATTAAAATAATATTATTTTAGTCTAATATTATTTACGCAATGATAATTTATTTTCAAATAATAAATTTCTCTGCTATTGGAAAATTGAATTTGATAATTAATTAAATCTTTAAATAAGTGCATTTAATTAATTTCTATTAATTAAATACTTTTATTTACAAGTAGGCTTTTGATTAAATCTTTAAATTTAATATATGTAATTAATTAATCTCTATTAATTAAACACTTTCATATTTAATTTATCTATATTTAGTAAAATCTAATTTATTTAAACCACATAATTAATCTAAATAAATTATTTAATCATAAAAAACATACCAACCAACCAAATACCAACTAAACCTAATAAAACACTAATCATGCTCAAAGGAAAGGTTTATGGACTCACGTCATCTGGACGAATTTGAGAAGGGTAAAATATCAGAAACTTGTCCACTATTTCAGGATAATAAAATGGTTTAGGTTGGGATTTAAATCTAAATATTATCACCTCTCTCTTACCATTGAGACTTTGTGATAGGGCACACTCATCCTGATATTTCAGGGAAGTCAATGTCAAGTACCTACAAACCTATATAAAAGACAAGTATATATATGTGTGTGTGTGTGTGTATCTATATATATGTGTATATATATATGTATGTATATATATTTGTATATATATGTATATATATATGTATATATATGTATATATATATATGTATATATGTATATATATGTATATATATATATGTATATATATGTATATATATATATGTATGTATATATATATATATATATATATATATATATATATATATATATATATATATATATATATATATATATATATATATATATATATATATATATATATATATATAAAGCAATGACATAGATTGAGACATCGTGTGGATTCTGCAAGAAGGTAACTATGACTTCGTCCCTCAACCATATCAAACATGTCAAATAGGAAAAGTAAAAGAATACATGATAGCCATACACATGCAAGTATAGGGTAAGTAAAATCATAACATAAACATAATTTTAAACATATAAATAATCATCATCATAGTAACTAACATCATATAACCACAAATATATAATATTCCATAATTAACCTATATCAAATCACCATGTAATGTTATATATCCAAAACCACATAATAAAACTAAAATAATCAACGCACACATAAAAGTGGCCTAAAAGAGTTTGGCAATATAAAAATGAAAAGTAAACTATGGGTGGGCACTACATCCACCCCCCCTAAAATTAGGCTTACTCCTAGAAGCCTACAAACAAATAGAGATATAAATCCTGTAATCTCACCGCGTCTATCCAAGTCACTGACGACTCATTAGTAGGGTGCCATTGGACCCTTACTTGCTTGATGGTGTGATTCCTGAGGGTCATCTCTTGTAATTGAAGTATGTGAATGGGCTCCAAAGCCATCTGCCCATCCTCTACCTGCAAAGCATTCTAGTCAAGTACATGTGCAACATCTGGTATATACTATCTAAGTACTAAAACACGGAAAACATTATGAACATGAGATAAGCTGGGCGAGAAAGCAAGATGGTAAGCAACCGGTCCTATCCTCTCAAGAATCTCAAATGGTCCAATGAAATGAGGTGCCAACTTTGAACCCTTTCCATAATAGATCAGACTCTTCCATGGACACACTCTCAGAAACACCTTCACACTAACTGCAAACTACTTATCCAGTTTATGAGCATCTACATACTTCTTCTGCCTATCCTGGGTTGTGGTCACATGCGAAAGGATGCATTCCACTTGCCGCTCCATATCTTGAAGCATCTTAGGACCTAATAGAATACGATCCTCTAGCCTATTTTAACTCAAAGGTGTACGACAAGGATGACCATAGGGAATACCATGTAGCCTCACAATTTCCTACATAAAGATTCTAGCTACTAAAGTTGTTGTATAGGATTCTCTCATAGGAGAAAATTTTCCACTTTGGTAAACCGATCAATAGTAACCATGATTGTATCATGTCTGCGGGGAGTCATAGGAAAACCCATGATGAAATCCATTGAGATGATATCCCATTTCCATGATGGAATGAGATTAGGTTGTAAAAATCCCGTTGGATGCTGGTGGTCTACCTTAACCCTTTTACATTCTATACATCTAGGCACAAAATCAACAATGTCACATTTCATACTGGACTAGTAATATACATGTCGAAGGTCCACATGCATCTTCTTGACACCTGGATGTGCCGAGTAAGGTGCACGATGAGCCTCAAATAAAATCAAGGTACGAAGATCATCTAATGGAGGTACATATATCTGGCTCATATAAGGAAAAGACTATCCGACTCTAAAACATAGCCTAAAAACTTGCTTTCCAAAAGTCACCCTAACTAAATCTTGTGTATGTGAAATTGTACCTGTTTATAAGACACAACACATTAGTAAAACATTATAGGTTAATGATAGAAAATATGTAGTAAATAGATATATCATCAACTAGGTGATTTAATGCCTTCTAGTAGACGTGAGTATGGTATTCTTAGAATTTGACCAAGATCAGTCACAATGCAACGCCTAAACGAAGGATTTGAATGTAAAAACTGTGAAAATGGATGCAAGATTAATCTATGTTTTGGATTTTCAATGCAATAAAAATGTAATCTAGATGAAAATTGATCTAAAACTTTGATGAAAAATGAATTGAATCTAAGCTATGGATGCAAAAACAAGAAATAATGGTTAGCAATGAATCACAAAAGTATGCAAAATCTTAAGAATTCGACAGTATAGCATTGTTATTCTCCAAATTGCACGTGATATGATTCTCCAAATTCACCACCACTTGTGAAGGACTGAGGCTTGTTCATATAGAAATTCAGGGTTTGAGAACTCATGGAAAAACCAAAAATCACTCCCTGATAAACTCGGATTGATTGGTGAGTTATCAAGAAATTAGAAATAGTTATCTCACAAAATCATGCAAATCAGCTTTTAACTCATAATTGGAGGTTGAGATTACTCCAATATGCTTTTCAACTCAGAATAACATGTTGAGTTTTAGAAAGTTAACAAATTGAATCAAAGAGTTAATTTTGAGTTTAATTGTTCCTCTGGTTTTTGTATAGATAATTATTTGATGTATTTGATTTCCACGTGCTTTATTCTCAACTTAACTGATTTAATCAATTAAATAACTGATTTATGGGTTAATCAATTATTAAATCAAACTTTATTCAAAATTATATTATTGAATTTGACAATTTGATTTTAATCAATTAAATAAATATTTAATCAATTATTTTTAGAAATTGTGATTTATTGTCAAATAAACAATATTAATTAAGAGCAATGTTAATTAAATCTAATTAAAATAATTAAGTGGCAGAATAAAGTTTAATTAATTAAATATTTAACATATTCAATCAATCACACTTGGGATAAATAAAATAATGTCATTTATTGCCAAATAATATTTAATTAGAGATAACTAGCAAAGATTAGGAATATTCAGGAATACTCCCTGATGTAGAATTGAAATAGGATCGATTAGGGTTTTGATAATTCGATGTGCAGATATGTCTTAGGTTAGGACTTTAGGGTTGATTTTGATTGATTTGTGGGTGTAGGAGGTCAATGGTACTAAAGCCCATTTTTAGGGTATTACATTTTGCCCCTCTTTGAATTACTGTGCGAAGCGCAGTGGTTCAAAGACAAATCTATTTTGATGAGATCCAAACTCAGTTATGTGATGGAGAAACTGATCTTGGAATATTAACCGATTTTGAGACAGAAATCGATTGAACGATTTGAAGATGTTGATTCAAGTCCCGATTGACCAAAGAATCGAGATGATGTTAACAATATCAACAATGAACCTGTGACTACAAAGAATTGATAAAATGCCTGATTCTGAACCTATGATTATGAGGAATTGACCATCCTGAGTCCAGACCTGATTGTCCAAAGGAATCAAAAGGATGCCAAATTTGAACCCTTCAGTTACGAAGAATCAAAGAAATAACAAAACTGAACTAATGGTTACGAAGAGCTGATACAATTTACAAGATTAAGAGAACACTGAGTTGATATGGATTTCGATGAATCTGATATGTCCCAAGCGATATGCCCCAAGTGACGAGGACTTTTGACGAGTCAACAATTAGACATGGTTGTTGTTTTGATTGCTGAAAAGAATTTGAAAAAGATAGATTTGATTAATGGTTAATGATATAGAATACGATGCCCCCTTTGGGATTAAAATCAAAATCTAGCGAGAAAGCCAGGGCGAAGGATCAGAAGCAATATACTCAATTGTAGAAGTGGTTGTACACATCCGGGGACACGTTTTGCATTGTTTGAGGTCCTGTTGACCAAGTTTGACTAGGTTTTACCATGAGTTGACCATGGTTGACCAAGTTGATATTCAAAATGTTTGATGTGAGATGATCAAATAAGTTGAATACTTGATTTCTGTGATGTTATAAAAGTTGATTATGCAAGCAGTCGACTGTCTTAGGTCCTAAAATTTTAAATCACATTTTTGACAATGTAAATGATCTCAGATTTTGATTTTGATCCCAAAAATGGATTTTGAACGTCAAAATGAGCTAGGGGTACAATTTTCACGCAAAATAGAGCACTTTGAAAATTTAGGTCAAAACCTATATAAGACGAGAAAGTGTCATTTTCAAATCATTTCAACCTTTTGACTTTTGAAACCTTGTGGAGCCCTCTAAGCAAGAAAATGGTGGTCCCCATGTCTTCGCACCAATTCGAGTTATCCAGGCATTGCCAATGACCTCGGCAGTATGGACATCTAGTAAGTGGACCTCTGAGCTTCTTTTTGAATCATTTTAGCACATGTTTAATTGCATTTTTAGGATTTTTTTATTATTTTTCACATTTTTTAATTTTCCAGCTTAGGGAGCAAGATAGGCAGCTGTGTGAGTTGCAAGCGAAGGTTCGGCGATTGTAGGCATAGGCAATTCATCAGACTGACTAGGTAGCTTATTATGTGTTCGCTTATTTCTCAGTCGTGCCACCTGGGCAGAGAGTCACTTCATATTTATAGTATATGCAGGCATTTGAGGGAGCTAGGGCACCGCGAGCTGATCCACTACTAGATGTGCCAACAAGAGGAGGAGCAACACCAGATGTAGAGGATCAGGCAAACAACTGATAGCATGGTTGACTCGTCATTTTTGACATTTTGTTGTACCTGATAGCTCATTGGAGCTAATTCTTTTGTATTGTATGCACATCGTGCACCCCATGTACTATATCGACTTTATATATATGTGAGATCATTTTGTTTTTGTTGTGACTTCATAACACTTGTTATTTTGAATATGATGTTATTTTGTGATGCAAATGCATGCAATTTTTAATGTTTTACTTGGAATGTATGATTATGCAATGTGAAATGAAATGATAAATGATAAATGATTTTTATTTATGTTTATGAATGCACATGTATGTATGCAATGGATATATGAGATGATTATGAAAATGATGTGATATATAAATGCATCGATACATGATATGTTTTTGTAGGTACATGAAGAGTTCAAGGCTCAGTCGATTGTCAAAAAGGATATTTAACCCAGAACGGTGACTGCTTGCTGATGAGATGAAGAGACCTTTATGTGGTGCTTAGTCCTTGTGATGTGATTAGTGCAATCTTGAGAATATCAAACACCATGCTGAATTCAAATCATGAAACATATATGCAACTAGACTAAATGTAAAATGAAAATGAAATGCAAACCTAGGACTTAGTCACTTGATCATATGTCGGTCTTTATCATCATTGAATATTTTTAGGTAACACCGGATAGTTGATACAATGTCCACTATTTAGACAACCATGAACATATGAATATTGACTTTCAGTTGGAAATGTCATCCATTAGATATAAGCATCAAGGCACAAAAGCTAGGATGACCTGAATATCATGTCCATTTTGATATAGCAATTTGTATAAGCAGCAGAGAATAAATGTTGTGATGACTTGAATACATCTTGCATCAAACACACCAAGAAGTTGAGTTCATCCTCATCCTCATGTGAATTACTTGTAGTGACCCTTTATTGTCCACGTCCTTGGGTAATGTTGCATTTCACAATAAGAATAAGAAATCACTCGAAAAGATAGTTAGATCTAAATTCCTTGAAGCATTTGGGTATTAATGGTCGAGGTGCATGTGGCCATCCAATCATGATGGAGGCACTTATAATGGATACCAATTCAATCCAGAGTTTTCAGAGTAATTAGATTTTCACTTACAAATAGAAAACAAATAAAAGGTTATGCCCCCAATCATCACTCTCTAAATCCTATGAAAGGACATCATTGGTGAGTTCAAAGGGACATAATATGCAAAAATATCAATGTGAATCAGTTAGCATACAAGAAGATTAAAGCATGTTACCAGGATTATTTTGTTGTAGAAGTGTGTTGGTGTTGTTGTTAGGTGCAAAATCCTTTTCTGGTAGGGAGACATACAAATTGACTCAGATAGATTATTAAAGGACATTGATTGGATATGACTCATCTAAGATAGTTGAGGACTATAGGATATGACATTGGTTTTCCCCAAGTTGGAAACTTTGATAGGATGCAGACACTTTCAACATACTCAATGTTAAATTCACTCAGTAGCATTACCCATTTTGCTAGTCTTCCTATGAGAGAAGCTTTGCTTAACAAATATTTTAATGGATCAATCTTTTCTATCAGTTGTGTGGTATGATCTAACATGTAGTGCCTCAATTTCTATAATGCAAAGATCACAACTAGACACACTTTCTCTATCATAGAATAGTTCTTTTTATAAGCCACCAATGTTCTGCTGATATAATAGATAGCTCTTTTCCATTTTTTCTATTCATGTCGTGCTAGCAATGCCCCCAGTGATGTATCTGTAGTGGAGACATACAATATTAATGGATTTCCTTGAATAGGAGGTGTGAGAATCGGTGGATTCACCAAGTATTATTTGATGTGATTAAAGTTCTTTTCACATTCCTTGTTCCACGTGAAGGTCACACCTTTATGTAATGTCTTCATGAAAGGTTGTGATATATTTGCTAGCTGAGATATGAAGCGTCTGATTGATTGTAATCTTCCTTGTAAGGTATGCATTTGGCTGATGTTCTTAGGAGGTTGCATCTCCATGATTTCTTTGACTTTAGCTGGGTCCACCTCTATCCCTTTCTTTGAAACAATGTATCTGAGAAGTTTCCTTGAAGTGACACCGAAAACACATTTCTTAGGATTTAGTCGGAGACTAAATTTCTCCATTCTATCTATTATTGTACCCAAGTGAGCTAGATGTTTAGATAGTTTCATTGATTTAGCCAAGGTGTCATCAACATAGTCCTCCATGTTTTTATGCATCATATTGTGAAAGATAGATGTCATAACTCTTTGATAGGTAGCACCAGCATTCTTAAGACCAAATGGCATTACATTCTAGTAGAAAGTACCCCATGAATAGATTAAAGTTGTCTTCTCTTGATCTTCTGGGGCTATCTTGATTTGATTGTATCCAAAGAAACCATCCATTAAAGAGTACATTTCAAATCCCACAGTCATGTCCACTATTATATCTATGTTTTGTAGTGGAAAATCATCCATATGGCATGATTTGTTTACATCTCTAAAATCGGTGCACACTCTGATAGATTTATTTGGTTTTGATACCGAAAATATGTTTGAGATCCATTCTGCATAATCTATGATGCGGATAAATCTGGCTTTTAGTAATTTCTCTAGCTCAGCTTTGACAAGGAGTGCCACATAAGGATGCATCTTTCACAACTTTTTCTTGATTGGTTTGACTCCTAGAGTGATAGAGAGATGATGCATGATGAGATTAGGATCCAATCTAGGTATATTTGAATATTTCCATGCAAAGTTGATCTTTTTCTCTGCTAATAACTTTGCGAATGCTTTCTTTTCTCCTTCTGACAGAGATTGTGCTACATGAATTAATTGAGGTTCTTTTGTTGTGCCTAGATTGATAGGTTGAGTTGGTTCTATCAAAACTGGAGATTTTTCCTATAAATGACTCGGAAGGACATCAAATATCTCATCCTTAGGCACCTCGGAGAGGTTTTCACCTTCAGATACATCTTTTGTTTTTACTATGTTAGGTTCTGAGATTGCCACATAGTGAAAACAAACTCAAAACTCTTTTTCTTTTTGCTTTTATTCTTTTGACTGAGATATTTGATGTCTGAATCTATCATGCTAATGCTAGGTTCACTGATGGAAGTCATAATGGGTTCAATTGTGTTTAGGTAACATGCCAAGGCATTGTTTGTTCAGAAGATATAGATATCTTTCTCTAGATTGTCGGATGTTTGGTCAATAAGCTTGGGATGTTGGATAGTAAGTGTAGGAAAGGATTGGATGATAGTGTTTACATATACAGTGTTGTCATCATTAGCTCTAATCTGACTCTCAAATTCAAAGGTGATATTATGACTCAAGATATTCAGCTCATTAAGTGTCTCAATGTCATCGTTGGATCCCGCGTTGGTAATAAGTGAATCAGACTCACGAGGTTTGTCATGTCATTCTAAAATCATGTTGGATGTAGGTACGTATTGGTGAATAACATCAATATGTTTATTGGTGATAATGTCCTCTTCTTCTAGTTTTGGAATGAATCCCCATTCATAGTCATTAGATTCTTCATCAGGATCTCTAGGAAAGTGAATAACATCTGTAAAATTAGGATGGATCCCCCAAGCAGGGTTGCCTTTAGAGTCTGAGTGGAATTCATACTCATGAGAATCTATCTCAGAATCACTAAAGTGTCCCAAATTTTCAGCTATTGTGAGAGGTATACCTTCTTCATCTTGTTTGTTTCCAGGATCAACCGATTCTTATGTGGCGACTGTCTCTAGTGTTGTAGTAGGTTCTTGTGTGTCTACCACGTTGATTATTTCTTTAGGTTTATTTTCATCTTCAAGAAGGTCTAAGATGTGTTGAGGTATGTGTTCATAAGGAAAAACATCAGTTGTGTCTGAATCATCACTATCAGAGTATTGTGTTTCTTCCTTTGGCTGAGTATCCATTTATAGTGTTATCTGTTCTATGATGTGTAGATTTTCCACTGAGATGGAAAGGTTTCTTTTGATAACCTATGCATGTAGTATCTTTGGTTTTCCCTCCACAATGTTCAAAGGGTTTGATGATGCCTTTGCCTCTTGTTCCTACAGGTCCTTTTCCAGTGTATCCCATTTTAGACATTAGTTTGTGTTCTGGTCCATATGATTTTGAAGGAATCTTAGATAATTTAGAGTCACATTTTTGAACTGTTTGTGATTGAGACTCATCTTTGTATAACCAAGCTAATATAGCTTCTTCCTCATTTGATTCCTATTTCGATACCTGCTCTGTGATGAAACTCCCATCAAAGATAACCTAAGGTTCTCTAGTTGTAGGTTTCACTTTCTCTAAAGGTTGCCCATAAGACTTAGGTGAAAGTAAGAGAGATGTGAGAGATAGGACTAGTTCCATTATGTATTCTCCCATGCTTGTATCTTTGATATTGATTTATTTTTCTATGTCTTCCATTTTAGATGTAGATGCTACGTCAACTTGTTTGGTGAAAGACTCTCTGTTGTGTGGGACAAGCTTGTCGACACTTTCTTTCAAAGCATTGAAAGATGCTAACATGTCTGCAGGTATAGTAACTTCTATTCCATCATAGGGAAACTTGACACATTGGTGGTACATTGATGGAATAGCTTTCATTTTGTGAATCCAGGGCCTTCCTAAAAGGATGTTATAGGCCAGTGGGAGATCTAGTACTTGACAAGTGATATCTCTGATGACAGGTCTTGTTTTGATAGGTAGCACAATGAATCCTTTGGAATTCCTTTCTTGTTCATCATATGCTTTTATAGTTATCTTCTTTTTAGGGTCAATAGCATCTTCTGACAAGCCCAGTTGTGTAACCAATTTATAGGAACAAATATTTAAACCAGCACCTCCATCTATCAATACACGTTTGACACGATGGTTTTGGATTAGGACATCAATATGCAAGGGCTGGTTATGCAGATGACTTAGTGAGTTGTCATCTTCCTCTGAAAAGGATATGTACTAAGGGGATGTCAAGTGACTCACCTTTGTTTGGAATCTATCAAGATCAAGATTTTTGGGAACATTAGAACCAATGAGAGCTTTGTCTAGAATTGCACGATGAGCAAGAGAAATCTACAATAACTCAAATATAGAAATTTTGGCATTAGTATGTTGAAGTTGTTGGATTATGTTGTAGGATGTTGTTTTGGAATCTTTAGAATTGGAAGATTTAGGTGCAGTCCTTTGTTTAGATGCAGATGCAAGATTGAATGGCACCTTCAGGGTGTTTGATGAACCCAAGTTTTGTCCTTGGAGAGTTACCTGAGCTTGAGATCGAGTGACTGCATTAGTTGATATATTATCTTTGTCATTTTTGACAATGGTGATGACATTATTGTGTTGAGATGTACATGGTTCTACCATGTTGATGACATCATTATTTCCAGAGTAAGTGTAATTGGCTTTAGCACCCATGTTTGGTTTAGAAGATGAATCTCCTTGAGTGTGTTTCAGAAAAGGTTCCATGAATGTTGTGTGATCATTATTAGATTTATGGTTGTCAATCACAATTTCTCCAGTGTCAATTTTTTTTTGAATAATATGTTTTAGATGCATGCAGTTGTTGGTTTTATGACTCTTGTTTTGGTGAAAGTCACAGAAATCGACCTCTTTCCACCACTTAGGTTTTACTTCAGGGTCATATGGTTTGGTCTCCGATAATGTGATGATATTGTTTTCCAATAGAGTTTTCATGGCAAATTCCAAGGACTCACCCAAAGGAGTGAAATCGCATTTTGGTTTTGTAACCCATGGTTTATAGTCATTTGAATTTTTAGTAGGTTCACTTGTCTTCATTTCTGAAGCTTTTATGGCTTGGGTGCCAATTGTAAGATTAAATGCTAGTGCCTTGGGTGGGGTACTGATGTGATCAACAAAAACATATGTGACAACATTTTTGTTTTTGTTCCAAAATTTGACTTTGTCTTTAGTGTTGGAACTAGAACTTGAATCGTACTTATTCTCCTTATGAAGCGATATATCTCCCTTGCGAACGAGTATGTTTTCTATCTTTATGGAATTTTCCACCATTTTGTCAAAAGAGGTATGATTTTGCATCTGAAGATGATAGTTGATTTATGGAACCAGATTATTGATGAAGATTTCATGTTTCTCATTTTTAGGAATTTGTCGGGCATAGAGAAAAAACTTCTTCCTACAATGTTTGAGGAAGGTCAAGAAGGGTTCTCCTGAATTTTGTTTCAAGTTGCAGATATCAATCATTGTGACTGGATGTTGGATATTGTAGGAGTATTGTTGATATAATAGTTTGATTAACTCCTCAAAATTTTTGATGGTTGTGTTAGGAATAAGGTGTCTCAACCTTGGATAATTATTATTCTTATTATTTGTTTTGTAAAATGTATTTCTTGCAAATAATGTAATTAAGTGTGAGTGTACATGTCTATTTGGCATGTTGATGTGACACTCCACTTGATGTATCGACATCTTGAATTGTGTGTAAGGAGATCATGGCTAAAATGGTTATGATGGATTCCTATGACACATAAGAGCTATGTCTGGAAGATTCAATGACGGGTGAAGACATGCAAGACATGTGGCAATTGATAAAGTTGAGTACTTTACACTCATCCCCAATCGTGGGGTTTGGGACATCGGCCCAAAATTTTTTTTCGGGTTCCTATTTTCTCAAAGAATGGTAAAACCCTAATACGGCTATCTTTGGAAGTTGCCCTAAAAAGGGAAGCACATGATATAAGCATTTTTTAGGGTTGTGAAGAGAGTTGAAGTTAGTGTATTGTTGGAACATTTTTATGCTACCACGCTTTGTCTTCAAGAGTTGGAAATCTTCTGAAAGAACTTGCATTGCAAGTGTATTGTAAACTATAATTAGTTTTGATAAATACATTGTGTAGGTTTTGGAGTGCTGGGGTTTTTACTGAAAGGTTTTCCCCAGGGTAAATCTTTGTGTCATTCTCTATTTTCTGTATGCATGTTATATGGCTGCAATATCATTGTTAAAGTAGTTAACAAATCTAAAATTGTAAGGATTTAAAAGAATTTGCACAATACTTTCCTTTAGAGATTAGTGTAGGAAGTTGTTTTCACACTTGAGTTTCCTTATAGGTTGGAGGCATTTTAGAGAACCAGTTGATGGTTGCTCCTCCCAAAGATTGTGGGAAGAGATGCATTAACTATGTTGGTTCGTGCATGAACTCCATGGATAGAGTACAAAACTCTCTGACATGATCTTGAGGATCATAATTTCCATCATATTTGTCATATTTGGGTAGTTCCACCCTTTTTGGATTTGGTGGCATATACAAGCTTTGATCAAACAAAAATGGACATAGGGCCTCCATAGAGAATTCTTTAGGTTCTTTCTCCTTTTCTGACTTGTTGAGTTTGACTTTCATAACACACATCTATTTCATCATGGTTGTGATGGGGGTTTCTTCTACTAGTGTTATGATATTTTCAACATTAAAGTCTTGAGGAAGTTTGGCTCCTTGTTGAGACAATTGTAGAAAGTATACCTCTTTTTCTTCTTGTAAGAAGTGTTTCATCATTCTTTTAAAGAGATCATCATCGTGGAATCATTCAATTTTTAATGGTGTGGGTTCTTTATCTCCCCCATGATTAGATTATTGGCCTTGTGAGCCCTGGTTAGCTCCTCCTTGAGACATAGCAGTGTTTTGATTATCTTCTAGGATTGATTGAGGAGGATTAGAATAACCCTTTTTCAAGTGAAAATTGCCTAAGGCATCTTATTCATAAAGATTTGTATCGTAAGGTTGATGAAATGTCTGACTAATAAGAGAAGATGATGCTGAAGTTTTTGGTTCTTCTCTTTGCTTCTTGTGTGAGGAAGCTCTTGTTTCCACCATTAAACTTTAGGTGAATCTTGGAGCAAGATAGAACAACTGATAGATAATTTGATTTAGGAAATATTGAGTGATGCAACCTTCTCAAGATTGGTTTTGAAAATATTGATTGGACGTAAATGAAGTATATTGTACTTGAGATGTATGGGTAGACACCCAAAAGATGGTGGACATGAATTCACAACACTTAGCCATTTTGAGATACTGAATTAAGGTTGTTTTGACAAGGTTTTGACACAGGATGAAATGTGATGTAGATTGATCAATCAAATGACAAATCAAGCTAAATAGATCACTTTGGGAAAATAAGATGAATATGTTGTTTCTTTGCTCTGTTCTTGACATAGTGGATATTTTGATACAATCTTGATAAAAGCTGGAAGTTGACTGGATTTTTGACAAAATTTAGATTTTTTGGCAATTTTGGGGAAATTGTCGTATGATAGTATCCAGGCTTGTATGAAACAGAATGGGGTCTAGCACGAAACTTGCAAAATCTCATATGAAAATTGATATTAGGGATTAATTCTGCTCAGGATTGTTGACAACTCTCGTACGACACTGTATGGCTACCTGTATGACACTTGGGGGGTTCTGATAAGAGACTTGAGGAACAATGCAATTGTCATATGACAATTGTAGGGTATGGATGATAGTTGACACTAGAAAAGGATTTTGATGTAGTTTTTCAAAATTTTCAAGCTTTTTGGTGTTTTTGCTCTCAATTGGTTTACAAATTTCACTATCTAGTTTTGAAAATCTGTGTATTGGATTGCCTGAGGGTGTTCAACATAGCAATAGGTTCACAATCACAACAAACATATGGGAACTGACTCAATGAATCAAACACACCTATCTTACCCTAGCTAGGAGAAGAGATGTATTACTTGCTCATTGACTTAGGAACACACTCAGAGACTCCTCAAAATATGCAAGTCCAACAACACACAATGGATGTTGAAGCCCATATTAGCTGAGTTCAAGCATCAAAGAGGGCTTGATATAATGACTATCTTTGGGTGATTACTATTTACCTTGCACAAGCACTACAAATTCATCAGAGGTAGATCAGTAGAAAAATAGCTTAGGCTTTTAATCAAGGCATCCATTCACAACTGTCTCCCATAGTCCCGTAAGCAGGACTAAGGTTGTTAACCCTATTAGTACTCTGATTAGTGTAGTCTTGCAAGCAAGATTTAAGTGGCTCCACTCTACACAAAATCAAAGAATGTTCAAGGAATAAATCCAAGGAACAAGTGCAACTATGTCTTCTAAGGCTTTAACCTCAAGGAATCGTCAAATTTTATAGTGGGGTGGAAGAGTCAGCTTAAGACTTGTCCCCACTTGGGTCATTCCCTGGAGCTTTTTACCTCACCGGTAGACCCTCTAAAGGATTAAATGAAATGTGAGGTTGGGGACCACAAGATCTGAGTTTCTGATTCTCTAAAAGAGAAGAGCATAATCCCCTAACCTTGTCCTTTTCCCTATCCAAAACATGCCAAGAAGAATTAATCCAGATATAGTATGCAAACTGGCACTAGGGAAGATACCTTCTGGGTTTCTGATTCTCCTAAGAAGGAGAAGAGGATAATCCCCTCAATATCTACCTCAATGGAAATAGGCGCACATACCTAATTAACTAGGGGCCTATGAAAATGAAATAGTAAGAAAACAAAATATTTGCTCATTGAAGATTTGGCAACCTGCAAAACCACTTGTCAAAAATCTTTTGTTGAATTGGTGTCTTTGGCGAGCAATTTTATGAAAGTGGTTTCCTACAAAAGAATGGCCTAGAAGACAAGACAAGAAGAGGCCAAAAGATGGGTTTTTAAGCTCAAGTCTTCATCTCTCATCCTGCAAAAAGTGTGTTAGGCTGTCAAAATGGTCATGCACCAGGAAATAGCAATTGTTAGGGTCAACTATCAGTCAAAATCTCAAATCAGAATCTCAAACAATGATAAAAAATTCTATATGACAATTGAAAATTGGCATGAAATGTCGTACAACAATATACCTGTTCCCATATGACACTTCAAATATGATACAACACTAGGTACCTGCACATACAACACTTCAAGATTGATACAACAAAGTATAACAACCGGTATGACACTTAAGAAATGTCATCTATCATACAACAAACAGAACCGTCTGATACGAAAATCTACAAATGTCGTACGAGATTGTACGGAAAATTTTTAAAACTCAAACCTTGAAATGAAAATTGTACCTATTTATAAGACACAACACATTAGTAAAACATTATATGTTAATGATAAAAAATATGTAGTAAACATATATATCATCAACTAGGTGATTTAATGCCTTCTAGTAGACGTGAGTATGGTATTCTCAGAATTTGACCAAGATCAGTGACAATGCAATGCCTAAACGAAGGATTTGAATGCAAAAACTATGAAAATGGATGCAAGATTAATCTATGTTTTTGGATTTTCAATGCAATAAGAATGTAATCTAGATGAAAATTGATCTAAAAATTTGATGAAAATAAATTGAATCTAAGCTATGGAAGCAAAAACAAGAAATAATGGTTAGCAATGAATCACAAAAGTATGCAAAATCTCAAGAATTTGACAGTATAGCGTTGTTATTCTCCAAATTACATGTGATATGATTCTCCAAATTCACCACCACTTGTGAAGGACTGAGGCCTATTTATATAGAAATCCAGGGTTTGAGAACTCATGGAAAAACCAAAAATCACTCCCTGATAAACTCAGAATGATTGGTGAGTTATCAATAAATTAGAAATAATTATCTCACAAAATCATGCAAATCAACTTTTATCTCATAATTGGAGGTTGAGATTACTCCAATATGCTTTTCAACTAACAATCACATGTTGAGTTTTAGAAAGTTAACAAATTGAATCAAAGATTTGTTTTTGAGTTTAACTATTCCTCTGATTTTTGCATAGATAATTATTTGATTTATTTAATTTCCCTGTGCTTTATTCTCAACTTAACTGATTTAATCAATTAAATAATTGATTTATGGGTTAATCAATTATTAAACCAAACTTTATTCAAAATTATATTATTAAATTTGACAATTTGACTTTAATCAACTAAATAAATATTTAATCAATTATTTTTAGAAATTATGATTTATTGTCAAATAAAAAACATTAATTAAGAATAATGTTAATTAAATCTAATTAAAATAATTAAGTGGTAGAATAAAGTTTAATTAATTAAATATTTAACATATTCAATCAATCACACTTAGGGTAAATAAAATAATATCATTTATCACCAAACAATATTTAATTAGAGATAACTAGCAAAGATTAGGAATATTCTGGAATATTCCCCTATGTAGAATTGAAATAGGATCGATTAGGGTTTTGATAATTCGATGTGCAGATGTGCCTTAGGTTAGGACTTTAGGGTAAATTTTGATCGATTTGTGGATGTAGGAGGTCAATGGTACTGAAGCCCATTTTTGGGGTATTACAAATCTCAGGTCTCACTTCCTTGTACCAAGTATCAGTAGGAAGTGCTTGGAGTATACAACTCTGCAAATCTACACCAATAGTCAAAGTTGATATCTCATGCCTCATGCGACTCAAGGCATTAGCTATCACATTTTCCTTACCTTGGATGTACTTGACCTCAAATTCATATTCAAAAAGAAACTCCATGCATCGTCTTTACCTAGAATTCAAATTAGGCTAGGTAAAGATATACTGTAAGTTGCGATGATCACTATGAAACTCAAGTCGATGTCCTAATAGAAAATATTTGTATTGGACTAATGCATGAACTACTATTTATAACTCAAGATCATGTGTAGGATAGTTCAATTTATGCTTCTTGAGTTTGCTAGATTCATAAGCAATCACATGTCCTTCCTACATAAGGACCACTCCTAGACCTTCCAAAGAAGCATCAACACACAGCATGAAATCACCTGTTGGGTCTGGTATTGCTAGGATAGTTGTATTGGTCAAACACTTCTTAAGGTTCTGGAAATCCTCTTCATACTTCTTTTTCCATACATACTTCTTCCCATTCCTTTGGAGAGAAGTAATCTAATATGCAACCCTAGAGAAGTCTTTGACAAACTTGTGATAGTCTCCTTCCAATCCCATGAAACTATGAACTTCAGATACATTGGTGGGGGTTGGCCAATCTAATATAGCCTAAATCTTGGAAGAATCCACTAAGATACCCTCACCCGAGATTACATGCCCCAAATACTGAACTTCATATTGTAAAAAGTCACACTTTGTTGCATTGGCATATAACTAATTGTCACGAAGACACTGTAGAACCAGTCGTAGATGTTTCTCATTCTCCTCTATAGTTTTAGAATATATCAATATGGCATCCAAGAAGACATGAAAAAAATGATCAAGGTAAGAATGAAATACTCCATTCATTAGGCACATCAAAACAAATGGAGTATTTGTCAAACCAAAGGGAACCACTGTGAACTCATAATGTCCATAGTAAGTGCATAATGTAGGTTTGTGAATATCTACATCTTGAATGCATAACTGATGGTATCCTGACGTGGGATCAATGTTGGAGAATAACTTGGATTCTTTTATCTGATCAAAGAGATTATCAATCTTTGGAGAATGGTATATGTTCTTGATCGTTACCTTGTTCAATTATCTATAGTTGATGCACAAGTGTAAAGATCCATCTTTCTTCTTAACAAAGAGTACAAGTTCTTGCCATGGTGAAACACTTGGCCAAATACTACCCTTCTCCAAAATATACTCTAATTGAAGCTTAAGCTTTCTCAACTCTTGTGTGGTCATCCGATAAGGTTCTCTAGATACAAGTTGTGCTTTGGGAATAAGATCAATGTGAAAATCTATGTCACACTTTGGTGGAATACTAGAGATTTCACTAGGAAAGACATTGATGAATTATTTAAGTATAGTATGATCAAGAGTGTTTCCTCTATTTCTACTTTTCTAGCTCATTCATAGTTATAGAAAATACTTGAAATCCATTTTGCATGTTTCGATTGAATTGCATAGCAGAAATCATACGAAGAGATATAGGATGTTGAATTCCCACTATCTCACAATCTTTGCCAACATCATCTTTGCATTTGATTATCTTTTGTCCACAATTAATGCTAGATCGATGAGAACCTAACCAATCCATCTCAAGGACAATATCATATGATCCCAAAGGGATCACATGAAGTTCAACTGTGGTGATGAATTTACCTAGGTTCAACTCACATTTATGCACTAGAGAGTTTGTTGATATCCTTGCCCTGGAGGCTAACTCTACTTTCCAACCAATGTCTTTCTTTAGTGCCACTACCCCAAATATCTCTACTATAAAAGGAGATATAAAGGAATCTGTAGCTCCTGAATCAAATAAAATAGAAAGAGAAATACCTCTAGCAACACCATTTAAGTTTCTATCGTAGTGCTCTGATGCTCTGCCTAACGATGATCCACTACCACAAATACCCTGTGAGATCTTTTGACATCCCGTATAGTAGGATCAAAAGTTGCAAGTCTCTATCCTAAAAATTGTGATGCATATTGAGGGTAATTCATTGCAATGTGACCATACTATCCACATTAGATGCAACCATTGCCTCTTTCATGACGTCTTCTAGAAGAGGGTGCACTAGACTAATGATAGATGCCTATGATCATAACTGAATGTGTGCTCTGTGCAAGCTTACTGGCCTAGTTTTCCCCTTCTAATGCTATCTACAAAAGTAGGGAGGAGGTTTCTTAAAGTTCTTTGCACCTTGGTTTTGATTCCCTCTATATCCTAAAGGTGTAGGAACAATAGTCTGAACTCCTATTTGCTCACCATGCCCTATAGCCAAATTTGTCTCCACAAAAGTAGCCTTAATAATTGCTTCCTTGAGGTTGTTGGGTTCAAAAACCTTGACTCCCCTAATGATGCAACCATTGAGCCCCTTGATGAAATCTTGCAACATAAGTGGTGACTTATCACTAAATCCTGTATAAGGCTTGAGCTCAAAGAAATGATGCCCGTAGTCTTGAACAAACATAGATAATTTTCATAGATTGTGGAATTCATCTATGCACTATTGCTACCACTGATCAAATAAGAAACATTCTCTAAATTTCTCAAGGAAAATCTCCCAAGTGACAGTCTCCATGGTAAGTCCCAATTCCTGCTCCTCAATTTTCCACCAAGAAGCTACAAAATCTTTGAGGTTCATAATGAAACATCTGGCTTCAACATTGGTATCAAACTATTGCATCGCAAAACATCGATCTAATGCAATGAGCCAAGTCTCTACCTAGGAATCAGTGCCAAGGCCATTAATAGGAGAAGGTCATGATCTCAAAAGGTCTTTCATCTGATTGGCCTTTACGACTAACTAACTAAGGGTAGTGCCCCTTCTTCTTGGACTTCTAGATCTCTATCTCTCCTCATTATTAGAATGGTGTGATGCTTCCTATTCATCCTTGTCTTGCATAGGTAGGTGTTCTCGAATAGTCTGGAGAATCTACATAGCATTGATTTCAATTGAATCACCATGATATTCACCACCATCCTATTCCCTTATCTCCTCATCTCTCTGACTCATAGGAGGGCTAGGAAGTCTTTTCCTTCCAAGTCCTCTACTAAAACTTCCACTTCGGCCCCTAGTAACAAACCTAGTTTTGGCGACCAATTTTCCTATAACATTCAACAAGAAGTATGAAATAAATAAGACGTGAAGAATCATAAAGAAATAGTCTAAAATATAAGAGTGATATATGTCTAAGTTTTGTTTCAAGTTTTAACTACTAGACATCTAATGGACGTACAAAATTCCCAGAGTTCCCAATGTTTGAAATATGGTCTTTGATACCAAGTGTAATGCCCCACTAGGGAACCCAGGAGATATTAACTTAAAACATGTTATTAAGTTTACAGAATAATTTATTTCTCAAGAGTTTGCAAACAATAATGAATAAAAAAACGGAAGTAAAACATAAAGTCCATAGATAGACATAAACATAATATCACTTTCAGATTACAAATCTCAAGAGTTCCTTAATGTAGAAATTACGTAAATAAAATTTGATCTATTAATCACAGGAATCGTCTACATAGTGCATCATAAATACATCTTAATAATGAAGTATACATAATCTCCCACATCCACTACACAAGTTGTAGGGTATGCAATACAATTGAATACAAATTACAACTAAAGAAAGAATAGGAATAGGTCTCCCAAGAAATTAGGATAAGAAGCATCCACAACAAGGATCATCCAACACTGGAACAGGAACGTCAGAGTTTCAAATAGTAAAAAAATCTCTGTCATGAACCTTGTGGAAACCCATGGTTCCACTCCCACCATGCTGAGGAGATAACATCAAACCCCACTCGGATAACAATACAAAAATCAATCAATCAGGTTAAAACTAAGAAAGGGTCCTATAAGTTCGTATCTCAAGGGTACACCTCAAAATCAAAGGTGTTGTCATAATGGTTAGCGCTCCCCTTGAGATTCACAACATGGCTTAACCACCTCCTATGTCTTCTATAAGTCTAGCGGTTGTATTGAGCATTAACATGTTGATCTTTTTATACAACAATAACACTAGCTTGTAACAAGTGGTATCAAAGCTTGGTCATAGGTTTGAATCCCCTCAGGTAGCACTGAGGGGGAGATTGTTGGCATAATGGTTAGTGCTCCTCTTAGGATTTGTGATATGGATTAACTGCCTCTTGTATCTCCTATAAGTCTAGTGGTTGTATCGAGCATTAACAGGTCAATCTTTTGGTGCAACAACAACCCTAGCTTGTAACAAAAGGTACACATACTAATCCAGAGGTAGCCAACACATGTAGGAAACCTAAGATGAAATCAAGGAAGTGTCATCACATATGTCAACCCCTTCGACTGATCTCACTAAAATCTGACTCCCAAGTGTGATTATATGTAGAACCTAAAATCCTCTCATGTAGACAAGGATAACTGATCATGTCAGATCTCACCACAATTACTAGACAGGAAAGCATCTTCTCCCACTCCCATCCTTAGCCTATGCTAGCACTCAAGGCATGGGCAAGGAATCTATTATCTTATTAATTCATTTAAAAAACCCATTTAATTTATATTATCACTTGTTTAAGTAACCCACTAAGGATACCCAGGTAGCCACTTCCAAGCTCCAACGCCTCCAAAGCAAGCTAGTTCCCCTTTAACACCTAGATAACCTACCCTAGGTTCATAAATATCAAAACACAACTCAAGGCCATCATGAATCATAGTATCAAAATCTGGCTCCAAAGTATAATAGGAACGCACATAAACAACTTCCATTGTAATAAATTAACTTTCGTAAGGTTGGGTCATAACAAAGATCAACTGCCACAAAAGTATGCAAGGAAAACAAAAAAAACACATTAACCCTAACCCTGCCTCTAGTAACAATTCTAAAAGGATGACATAGAAGACTCCCTCCTAACCCAAAACACAGAAGCAAAAACATGCAAAAGAATTTAATTAATAATAAACTAATTTGTAAAGTTTCATTATATAAATTAATTCATTACATAATCACTAAACAAACTAAAATTACATCATTGAATTAAATTCTAAAACCAAACAAATCAATTTATGAAGTAAAAATAAATTGATTCCATGATTTTAACTAAAACAAATATAATCCATCATAACTAAATAAATCTAATGAATTATATCGCATCATTAACTCCATATTATAAAAATAATAATAATTAATATTATTATTATACAAAATATGTTAATAATAATATAATTATTACTTATTAATTATTAATATTTAATTAAATTTATAATACAAATTAACATCATAAATTGATCTATTGTTCATTAATATTTTTAATTAATAAATATTAATTAAAAAATCTAAATAAAACTTATATAAAATAATTATATATATTTTTAATAATAATAATAAAATAATTTAAAAAAAAACATTTTGCAAAAGTATGTGGAGGGATTATAACCCTCTCCCCACCTTTGTCATACACGACAGGGCTGTTGTCGTCCAGCAGGCAACACTGTTGTCAGTGTAGTGTGGGTGCTGTGAGGTGGGGACAAGGTCCCCCTGCCCCAGTCATTTTTTATTTTATTTTATTTATTACTATTATTATTATTATTTTTAATTCTGAAATATATATATTATATATATTTTTAATTAGAGATATATACATATAATAAATATATATATATATATATATATATATATATATATATATATATATATATATATATATATATATATATATATATATATATATATATATATATATATATATATATATATATATATATATATATATATATATAAATTATAAATGTCTTGATGTTTGGTGTGTGTGTGTGTGTATAACAGTCTCTCATTTTTCTTCACAAAATTTAACAATGAAGAATTTACATACAGACAATTATCTATACAAAATATCTTAACAATTCTATCAATTCAAACCCTAAGGTTTTATGCCATAAATCTTTCAAACCATAGTTGAATTAAAAATAAAATTTAATTATGGAATTCATTCAAGCACCAAATTTCCTAAAACTAATTCTAGAATTTCAACATGAAAGGAAAATCACAAAATAACCATAACACCTAGACCTATCAGGCACGAAGAAAATTATATTTCTTAAATATCAGAATTAAATCTATGAGAGTTTTCAAACCCTACCTCAAACCACCAATCAAAGAAATATGATGAAGACTAGAAAACATAGAAAAATCCAAGCTTTGGCAAAAAGAATCCTTTGATTCAATTCCTTTACTCAAATCTGCAAACCTGTGTGTTGAAAACAATGGCCAAGCCTTTCCAATATAGGAATTCGAACTCAACCATGCAATTTTGTGATGGACTACAACTGATTTAGAACCAAAATGAAGAATCTGTAATTTGAGATTACTAAGGAGTTGATGATTAGATATGCAAGATGATTAAATCAGTATTATGTTGTCATTGATGTCAACTAGCTTGATAATACTTATCTTGTAAGTTACTATACCGACACATCTGAAGGAAGGTGAAAGAGATGAAGAACATAAATATCTACACGAGGAAGATGTATATGACAGATGAGGATAAGGAATACACTGAGTAACTTGTTGATGAGTCTATGACTTGATGAAATTGACTTTATTATGTTGCATTCATCTATGATGAAGAATAGAGCTGAAAGACACAAAGCAGTGTTGTTGGTAAATAAAGCATTTCAGTATACACTGACGAAGTGTAGTGTATACCGAGCATAGTGTTAATCGAGCTTGTGTTCACCGATGCATTTCTTTGTTAAATAAGCAAAATAGAAAGGAATTAAATGATCAGTTTAGCCGATAAAGTGATGAGCTGTAAAGTGTATGAAATCGAGGTAACAGATAAAGTTTGTTATGAAGATCGACAACTAACATAAATAAAAAAGGATCTAATGGAGCAGATTGAAATGTGTTACTGACATATCAGCCGAGGGAGCTTAAAGCGGAAAAATCTATGAATATGATTAAGTGGCAAAATCTGATGGAGGAAAAAAAATGATTTACTCGTCTATATAAGAGACATTGGTTTCATTATGAAATATATGCCGGAAGAAGAAGATACTATAGAATTATCATGTGGAGAAGTTTTCATGCATTCTGATCATACTGGTTAATGAGAACCGAGCTGTAGAACAGTTACCATGCTACAAAGAGTTATTACTGATGGATAGTAAGTTGATATAGTATTGAATCTGAAGTGTTATATTGATCATAAATATTTGAATGGGCTGAACATTGATCTGTAAACTACAAACTAAAGTTGTTTTAAGGCAGATCATCTACTGTTACATATTTAACCATTGTACACAGTAAAATCTCTTAACCGAGTGGACTATGAAAGTCTTTTGATGTTTCATTCATCGAGTGAACATTGTTATCCTTTCAACTCCAGAGTGACTGTTGGTTGGATGATAAATTTTGGTCTAAAATCCTCTAACAGGGTCACACCTAACCATGTGTTTGTAACCTTTAACAGGGTTGGGTCTTCACCGACCTCACTTCAGAAGAGTGAACAATTTTGGGTTGCCGATCCCAGGTGGTTTTTCCCTTTACAAGGTTTCCACGTTAAATCTCTTGTGTTATGTGTTGATTGTGATATTTATTTGTTATCATACTTTGCATATTACATGTTAGATTTAATCAGTAATTATTACAAAGTTTAGACTGACAATCAGTAAATACACAGACAGTGAAAGTATTATATGTTTACCGAGTAGCAGAAGTAGCATAATTGTTTTGGATTATACATTTTGATTTGGGGCACTGGATAAATGATTCACCCCCCTCTTAGTTATTCTAACAATTGGTATTAGAGCGGTGGTTGCTTAGAACAGATTTTTAAGGACTTCAGCAAAAAGGTCTCAAGATGTATAAGAGGGAAGTGCCAAAACTGAACAAAGATAACTTCATAGTATGGCAAAGCCGGATGAAGTTGCACATATCTGGAATTGGGAATTATGCACTAGAACTGATGGAGAATGGCTACATTGAACTGACACTAGGTCCCCTGACTCTTGATCAACTGAAGGATAGGCATGAACACAATATTACTATGATGGAACTTGCTGCTGCCTATACCAATGCCGAATTTAATGAAATCAAGGAATGTGATACTGCTAAGAAGATGTGGGACAAGCTGACTCTAATATATAGTGGAGATGCAAATGTCAAGAGAGCCAGAGCAGAAATCCTAAGAGGTCAATTTGATGATATGAAGATGCAAGAAGGTGAGAACATTGTGCAATATACAAATAGACTAAAAGAGGTAGTACATGCTATTAGAGCATCTAGCAGAGTTATTGATGATGAAACATTGATAAGCAAGATTCTCAAAACTTTGCTGTCAGTTTATGTGATCATGATCTCTGTAATTCATGAAACAAGGGCTACATCCAACCTCATGCTTAACACTCTGATCAGTAAGCTTACAACCTTTAAAATGAATAACTTTGACAACAATGTTGTACCTTTTGTTGAATCCTCTTTCATGTCCTCTTTGAAGATTGGTAAGTCTAGTAGCAAGAATGATAAGAGTGACAGTAATACCGATGATGAACTTGATGAGCTTGAAGCTCTTATGGCCAAAAGACTTCCCAAAGTTAAGGGAAGGTATAGAGGCAAGTTACCTCTAGCATGTTTTAATTGTAAAGAAGTTGGCCACATCGCTACTAGATGTCTAAATACAAAAGATGATGATAGATCCAAATAATGATCCAAAGGAAGCTATGGGAGAAGAGTCAACAGAGGCTACCAACACAACAAAAGAGACAACCGAGATAGCTATGACAAAGGGAAAAAGGTATGTTACATAGCCGAAGATTTTGAATCTGAATTTGACACTGATGATGATGTAGAAGTAGTATTTGTTGCTATGAAGGATGATTCAGAAGAAGAAGAGAAACATGAAGAGACACCACTGATCTCTAAAGTAAGAAGAAATGATACATGGATCATAGACAGTGGCTGTACACATCATATGACTGGTGATATAGAGAAATTTGACCTAATTGATGAATATGATGGTGGATCTATTAGAATGGGAAATGATGCACCTTGTATGGTGAGAGGTAAAGGTTCACTGATGATTAATGACAGAATAAAATGTGAGAATGCATACTGGGTAGATAGACTAAACTACAATTTGATAAATGTGGCACAGTTGAACAACCCAAGACACCGACTTGCTTTTGAGAGAAAAAAGGTAAGAATCTATGATGATGGAGGAAGACTTGTTGGAACCGGTACACAATCCAGAGGTAATCTATTTTATCTTGATATTGATCAGTCTTCTTGTTTATTAATGAAAGATGAAGATGCATGGTTGTGGCATAAGAGGTTATGTCATGTGAATTTTGATAACATGGTCAAGATTAGTAAGAAGAAAAGAGTTAGAGGATTGCCTAACTTGTCAAAACCGGATCATGCTATGTGTCATGAATGTCAGAAAGGTAAGATGACTAAGTCTAGTTTTAAAAGAAAAGACTACTCAACAAAGAAGATACTTGAATTGGTTCATACCGACCTATGTGGTCCTAAGAGAACTCAACACTATTATGGTGATAGATACTTTATTCTTTTTGTTGATGACTATACTAGACTGATAATTGTTATGTTCCTGAAAGAGAAATCTGAAGCTTTTAAGTTGTTTAAATGGTATAAGGTGAAGTTAGAAAAAGAGACTAGAAAAGAAATCAAATGCTTAAGATCTGATAGAGGAGGTGAATTTATCTCTGATGAATTGACTAATTTCTATAATGAGAATGGTATTAAGAGATAGGTCTCTACACTAAGAACACCTCAGCAGAATGAGATTGATGAAAGAAGGAATAGGTCAATCATTGACTATGCTAGAACACTAATGCTACAAAAGAATGTTGCTCAGACATATTGGAGGGAATCTGTCAGCACAGTTGTATATGTGCTTAACCAAGTACAACTGAAGGACACCAACCAGACACCTTATGAGCTATGGTTTGGACACAAACCTATTGTAAGTTATTTCAAAATTTTTGGAAGCAAATGTTTTATTCTAAAAGATGAGAGAAATGGGAAATTTGATTCTAAATGTGATGAAGGAATATTCTTAAGATATTCTACTAAGAGTAAAGCATACAAATGTCTGAATAAGGTTACAAATAAGATGATTGAAAGTACTAATGTTCATGTTGATGAGTATGATGACTTAAACATAGAAGAAAGAAAGGAACTAGAAGACTATGGTAGATTCACTTACTTTGAACTTCCTAACTATCTACCGAAGTCGCAACCTGTGATAACTGGTCAGCAGGAAAATAACCCCGAGGAATAGGAAAGGGAAATTGATGAACAAGGTGGTGCTACCAAGAAAGAAAATGAACCTGAACAGGATGAACAAGAAAGAAGAAACTGAGTACTGGCTAGTTTTGTCAGAAGACATCATCCTAAGACACAAATTATTGGAAACAGACAAGCTGGAATGCAGACAAGAAGCAAAACAAGACAAGGTACATGTCTAGTTTGTGAATTTGAACCAAAGAATGTGAAAGTTGCATTAGAAAATGAAGAATGGGTTAATGCAATGAAGGAGGAAATAGAACAAATAGAAAAAAACAAAACTTGGTCCTTAGTACCCCGACCTAAAGATAAGAATGTTATCGGTACTAAATGGATATTCAAAAACAAAATGAATGAAAATGGTGAAGTGACAAGAAATAAAGTGAGATTGGTATGCAAGGGTTATGCACAGGAAGAAGGCATTGATTATGGGGAAACATTTTCACCTATTGCTAGATTGGAAGGAGTTAAAATGTTACTTGCATATGCTACACACAAGAAATTTAAGGTTTCAAAAATGGATATGAAATCGACATTTCTAAATGGTATACTTGAAGAAGAGGTCTACATAGAACAACCTAAAGGATTCATTGATCTAGACAATAGAAATATGGTATGTAGATTACACAAAGCTTTATATGGTTTGAAGCAAGCACAGAGAGCATGGTATGAAAGACTGCACACTTACTTGTTAAGTATTGGATTTGTAAGAACCATTGAGAACAACAATTTGTACATGAAAGGTGATACTGATGACACTATTATTTGTTAATATGATTTAGAACAATAGAGAGGGGGGGTGAATTAGTTGTTCTCAGGTCCTGATGTATAAAATAAATTTTCTTTTGCTTCTTAATCTCCTTCGTAGATCTTAGGGTTAGGTCAAATACATTGAATCTACCTGCTTCATGTTCTTCATATCCTCTTCTAGAATCATCTCAAATCTCATAAAGATTTACAATAAAATGTTTTACAAAGCATTAAATGCTTCCATACAGTCAATAAATAAAGTCAATACTATGATCATCCACTTGGTCTCCATGTAAAATGCTTGGTCACTACTAAAATTGTTTCCTCAACAAATACTGTCTTCCTTGGCAATTTACTGTTACTCGGTTGACACTAGATTTTTTCTTGGCATCCACTAACTTGGCTTAAACATGATTTCTTCATTTTTGCTCGGTTAAGCCTACAAGTTTAGTCTTCAATCTTACTAAGATAAACAATACATTGTCTCATCATTGTGCAACATAATCAAGTGCACTTTGTAGTATCAAGATAACTCAACCTTTCCTTAGGTGCTATTGTTACCAACCTTTCTTTCCCTTCTCACCATAGATATAGTACTTTCCTAAGTAGCAACAGTCTTACCAATTAAGGTTTGACATCAATGACAATACAACAATTGTTTCAATTGTAGTTTCCAACAATCTCCCTCTTTGGCATTGATGGCAACACCATATGATATCACTTAAATAACACATGGATTACCAACCAATCCAAAAAACTTATCTATCCATCAGAGAAAATTTATAATATCCTTGGCTTCATTTTGATTCAGAATTAGTAAATCTCACTTCTGTGACTGTCAAAAGTATCTGGATCTCCCTCTATCCTGATTTTTCATTTCAGTTCATCGTCTCCCTTACTTTCAGTGTCATGTGTTATAGTATCATTTCAGTTCAATCTCCCTCTTTGACAAAAATGCCAAAGTAGCAACTCAAACATACATCCAATAGATGTAGATATATCTGTTTAGCACAGTGTTTCTCCCTCTGTCATCTTGCTTATGACTGATTTGTTATCTTTGTTTCTTCTTCATAGCGCTAGGACAGTCCTAAAGTGTGACAATCTTCTGCATCAATGTGTCAAATTTTCTATTGTAGCATATTTGATACAGAGCTCCTAGCTTGGCTAGGCAGCCTCAGTTAGGGGAAGAACCCCTAATTGACTTCTCAGGTGCTCATGAGCTTCTTTAGGTAAAGCTTTAGTGAATATGTTTGCCAATTATTCTTTTGTATTCACATATTCCATTCAGACTTCCTTGTCTTGTACCAATTCTCTCAAATAGTGATACTTGATTGCTATGTGCTTGGTCTTAGTGTGCATTACTAGATTCTTAGAAATATTGATAGCACTTGTGTTGTCACAGAAAATAGCAATAGGTTCAATGATTTCTTCTTTCATGCCTATCAACAACTATTTTATCCATATCAAATTTCAATAGTTTACTGCAACAACAACATACTCAGCTTCAATAATAGATTGGGAAATGCAATTTTGTTTCTTGCTTGTCCAGGAGACTAATCTCTATCCAAGAAAGAAAGCTCCACCACTAGTGCTCTTTCTGTCATCTACATTTCCTGCCCAATCAGCATCAGTATATACTCTAAGTTCAAATTTGTCATTCTTCTTGTAGTATAACCCATAGTCAGTAGTTCCTTTCAAGTATCTCATGATTCTTTTCACCACCATCATGTGTGTTTCCTTAGGATTGGTAGATAATCTTGCCACAATCCCAATAGCTAATGCAATATCAGGTCTACTATGTATAGCATACTACAATTTTCCAATCATGGATCTGTACAAAGTTTGGTTATCTTCTGCAGCATCATCATTCTTAGATAACTTTTGTCCAGTAACCATAGGAGTTCCCACTGGTCTAGCATCTTCCATTCCAAAAGTTTTTAGTATTTCATTAACATACTTAGATTGTGTAATGAAAATACCTTTCTTCATCGTATATACTTGTAAACCAACAAAGAATTTGATATCACCAAACATACTCATCTCAAATTCAATTTGCATTTCATGTGAAAAAAATTTACACAATGCATTGTGTCCACCAAAAATAATGTCATCAACAAAAATTTTGGCCAACAAAATACCTCTACCTTCTTCATCTTTCATATACAGATTGCTTGTGTCATTTGTCTTGGAAAATCCAATCTATATTAGATAATTATGCAACCGCTCATACCATGCTCTAGGAGCTTGTTTCAATCCATATAAAGCTTTGTTCAATTTGCATACCATGTGTCTTTTGTTTGGATTAATAAAACCTTTTGGCTGTTCTATGTAAACTTCTTCTTCCAGTATATCATTTAAAAATGTAGACTTGACATCCATTTGATATACCTTGAAATCTTTATAAGCAACATATGCAAGCAGAGTTCTGACTCCTTCCAATCTAGCTACAGGGGCAAATGTCTCTCCATAATCAATTCCTTCTTCTTGTGCGTAGCCTTTGCATACTAGTCTAGCTTTGTTCCTATTGATTTCACCTTTTTCATTCAACTTGTTTCGAAATACCCACTTTGTTCCTATAACATTCTTATCTGCAGGTCTTGGCACCAGAGTCCAGGTTTCATTTTTCTCAATTTGGTCAATCTCTTCATTCATTGCTTGTATCTAGTCTTCATTTTCTAATGCCTCTTTAGTTGTCTTAGGTTCAAATTTGCATAGTAAGCATGTTGGATCTTTTGTCTTGCTTATGGTCTGAATTCCAGTGTCTCTATCTCCAATTATCTGTTCAGGCTTGTGATGTCTTCTTACATATTTTTCCAAAATAGGTTCAACATTTTTCTCTTTTATTTCATCAGGTTCCCCAACAAGATTGTCAAATTCAGCTTCCGAATGCTTAGCAACCTCTTCCTGATCCTTGACAACATTATCTTGTAGCTCATCATGTTCTTGCTCTCTCTCGGCACTATTTTCCTGATGCTCGGCATCATCTGTCTGTTGCTTGGCATTGCTTACTCGAGACTCAGCATCAGGTGCAGGTCTATTAGCTACCTCTTCTATTTCCTCAATGTACACAAAAGATCTATAATCTTCTGGTTCTCTTTTGCTATTAGCTTCATTTCTTTATGCATACTCATCAATTTTTACATTCACACTTTCCACAATTTTGTTAGTGTTAGAGTTCAAACACTTATAAGCTTTACTTTTTGTGGAGTAGCCTAGGAATATGCCTTCATCACTTTTAGCATCAAAATTTCCATTCCTATTGTCTTTCAATATGTAACACTTGCTTCCAAAGATTCTAAAGTATTTAACACTTGGTGCATGCCCATACCATAATTCATAGGGTGTCAGATTTGTACCTTTCTTGATCTGTACCTAGTTAAGAGTGTAAACAACTGTACTTATAGCTTCTTTCCAGTATTTCTATGCCACATTCTTTTCAATCAATAGTGTCCTAGCACAGTCCAAAATAGATCTATTTCTTCTTTCTGCTATGCCATTCTATGGAGGTGTCCTAGGTGCAGACATTTGTCTTTTGATTCCTCTATCATTGCAAAATAGATTAAATTCATTTGATGTAAATTCTCCACCACGGTCAGATCTAAGACATTTTAGGTTCCTACCTATCTCCTTCTCAACCTTAGCCAAATACCACTTGAAAAATTGAAAAGCATCAGATTTTTCCTTTAGAAACATTACATGCATCATCCTGGTATGATCATCAACAAACAGGGTAAAATATCTAGCACCATAGTAACTTTGTACACCCATAGGTCCACAAAGGTCAGTATGAACCAAATAAAATGTGTTCAGAAGTAAAGGATTTTCTCTTGAAACTTGACTTAGTCATTTTTCCTAACTGACATTCTTTGCACATCACATTCTCAGGTTTCTTCAATCTAGGTAGGCCTCTTACTTTCTTCTTCTTACTTATCTCTACCAGATTGTCAAATTTAACATGACATAGCCTCTTATGCCATAACCAAATGTCATCAAGTTGTGCAAACATACATATTTCTTCAGATAGGTCAAGATAGAACAAATTACCTCTAGTCTGCTTGCCACTTCCAATCAGTTCACCAGTAGCATCAAATATCTTAGCTTTCTTGTGATGAAATTTCACTCGGTAACCAGTTCTATTGAGTTGAGAAACACTTAACAAATTATAATTCAATCCTTCAACCCAATAAGCATTTTCACAAGAGATCTTATTAGTTAGTTTAATCAAATCTTTTCCTCTAACAGGACATGGTGCATCATTACCAAATGTTACACTTTTACCTTTATAATGATGTAGGGTCTCAAACTTACTCTTGTCACTAGTCATGTGATGTGAACAACCACTGTCAATAATCCATTTATCATTCTTGTTCACATAGGAAATCAATGCATTTTTCTCATCCTCATCAGATTAATCTTTCATTGCAACATAGACTACCTCAATTTCAAAATCATCACTATCAGTGTCAGTCTCTTCTTCAGCAATGTTACAGGATTTCTTACCTTTTCCTTTGTAGTCTTTGTACCTTTGGTAGCCTTTGTCATCTCTTCTATCTTTATGTCTACTATTTCTTTCTTCATCTTTATCCTTCCTATCAAGACATCTAGCAGCTATATGACTGACCTTGTTACATGAAAAACATATAATAGGGAGTTTACCTTTGTATTTTCCTTTTCCTCTTCTTAGTCTTCTAGCCATAAGAGTTTCTAGATCTTCAAGATCTTCATCAGAAGTGTCACTGTCATCTTCACTTTCACTTTCACTTTCATTGATGCATCTTTCTTTTTCCTTCTTAGGCTTGTTCAGGAATAACTGTGACTTGAAAGTAGATTCCGCATTTCCAATACTACTAACAATGAAATTATCATAATTAGACAGCTCAAAAGCAGTCAGCTTGCCGATCAAACCTTCCAAAGTAAGCACATTTGCAGAGTTAGATCTAGATTCTTGAATAGCTGAGATCTTAATAGTGTATACACCTAAAAATGGTCATCTAGACTATTAGCCCCTTTTGCTAAATCATCAATTACTTGTTCTTGATCAAATCCTAGTTCTATCATTTATTCAATTATTTTCTATGGAGTAACCATTTTATCCTAAGTTTTTATTTATTTAAAAGGAATATTTCCTCCCCTTTTAATAAATAAAAAGCCCCCACTTTTCCTCTTATCCTAAGTTGCACAAATAAAGCATTATTCTTATTTTATAAAAAAGGAAAAAGCACTTTTTGTCTCATATGGACACAAAAGTCAACTCTTATTTTCCTATTGGAGGATACTTGTGCACATGGATTTCTCCTCTTTGATGCTCCACCCTTGATTAAATCTTTTGCCTCTTAATCTCCATGGTGCATTCCTTCTCATTTCCTTTAAAAGGAGAGCTCTCTTCTTCATTCTAGATCCCCAATTTTTTATGCTAATGTTATGTTGCAGGTTTTCTAGGTCACTTTGGAGCTCTTGAAGATTTGGAGCATTCTTGGCTTTTGCATCTACATGTTATCATAGTTTCATTTCTTACATTATCATGGCATTCATAGCTTCATACTTAGCTTAGATTTCCTTTATGCTTTAGATTAATTCATCTAGCTTAACTAGGAGGCTTTGTAATACTTGCATCTTTCATTTTCATAGCTTAGCTTGCATATTCATCTTAATCTAGCTTGCATTGCATTTCATTTGATTCTTGGGGATATTGGCATTCTTGCCCTTGTCTTCATTGAATCTCCCATTGCATGGTTTACTAGCAAGGTTATAGGCTAAATAGCTCTAGCTGAGAGCATTCTTAAAACCCTTGCACTCCATACCTAGGGAGCTATGGATCGATTTTTGAGACCTCAATCTTGAGTGTTCTTGGATGCAATGATTCATAGAAGTGTGACACAATTATAGCACACATTTTTGGCACCCACCGTGGGGCAGAGTAGCTTAACTTTGTCCTTTATTTTTTGCATTTCCACAAAAAATTTTGTCAATTTTTGGCTTTATTTTCGGTCTCTAGTTTTTCTATCTCAGAGTGTCGCATGACATTTTGCTAGTGTTGTGCGATAGTTCTTTGTATAGCGGCGTGACACTTTACCAGTTAAAAGTGTCGCCCCCTTTGACAGAAAGTGTCACACTGTTTGAGGAGTTCTGTCGCCTGCATATAGCGTGAACTGTCGCCCAGAGATAAAGTGTCGCACCCGTATACAGAAAAATGTCTCATGACATTTTTGGTGATTGTGCTGTCACCTGTACCTGATAGTGAGTTGTTTTTGAGCTATTTTAGTTATCTTGCAAGTTTTGGGTTCTCTGCTATCTTTTTAAAAATTTTGAAATTTTTTAGCATTTTCAAATCCGTGCTAAAAATTTTGCAAATGGTATCGAAAATTGAAGTGTGATATATCGTTGGAAAGGTCTTTCTGAACCTAATCCAAGCATGCTAGTTTCATTCTTAGATTTTACCATTTGATTAGCTATTTTACTTGCATATTATCTAATTTTTGATGTGCTAACCATTGTGGAGCTAACAAGTTGTGGTTGTAGGTGCACTTGCTTGAGATATTTTTCCAAAAGAACGCATGTTAAAGAGGGCTACTAATGGTTTTTGCAGGGCTGCCCTAAGTATAAAAAACCAAATCAAGTGCTTGTTTAATTGCTTTATTTATTAAGTGTGGCATATACTAGTTGTTTCATTTCATAGGCACTTAATACCTTGTTGTAGGAATTTTGAGGTGGTAGGAGAGTATGCTCTTCACCCTTGTGGTGAAACAGAAATCTTGACCCATCTTAAAATTTTGAAAGCAAGGGGATAATTGAATCCTTGCTTGGTGTGTTTGGGAAAATTTTTTGAGATAGGGGAGTATGCTCTTCACCCTTGTGGTGAACCAAAAACCTTGAACCTCAAGAATTGATCTACTCTTTGTTTAGATTTAGAATCCTTTAGCAGGCCTACTCTTGAGCAATCAAGAGGAACAACCCAAGTGGGGACAAGCTAATACCGAGCTATTCCAACCCACTATAATCTCAAGGCTATCAAGGACACAAAACTTTGGTAGACATAGTACTTATCTTTGCTTGATGTGAGTAAATTGTGGGATTGTGACCATGAGGAAAGCATTGAGCAAGAATGCTTAAGGTACTCTTGAGGCCACGAGGTCCTAGTCCTTTATGAGGAGCAACAGGGGTGCTATGAACGGAAGCCCTTACTACGAACCTTTAGATAGAGGCCACTTTATTTTAGCCGCTTAGCTTCTTGGTGCAAGGATTGATCCAAGTGGACTTACCCGGATCACCCCAAGACACTCACCATATGTGTTCCTTTGGTTGTGTTTTTGACACTTCCATGACAACGCCAATATCTCTTGTGGGCAACCACTTGGTGTGAGGCAAGGGAGCATCAAGTTGTGGGCCACATTGCTAAGTAATGAGCCTTGTCCTTCTAGGTAGTAATTGCTTGAATTGTCTTCCATTGTGCTATATTAGTGTAAACGTTCTTAACATTCAAACAAACGGTAGCATTCATAAGATTTTCTATTTTGATATCACAAGTGCTTGTCTTGGCAAGGTTGCTTTTGCCCTTGTTTCAAGTGTTCTATGACATGTTTGATCACCTACTGTTTGTAAACTTGTCTTTTACTTGTTGTTACTGTCTATCAAACTAAGAAATTGCACTATCCAATCTTTGAAATTGATCAAAATGCTTTAAAACTGAGATTTTTTATGTTCACTGGTCAAAGAGTCGTACGACCCTGGAACAGTGTCGCACCCTGTTCTGAGAAATATCGCGCGACAATTTGTCCCTGCATAATTGTTGCCCCGCTTGCCTGGAAAGTGTCACCCAGCCTTATTGGAAACTGTTGCTTGGCTTAGGGAGAAGTGTCACCTTGCTATAAACTATCGCCTTGTTTTCTTGGAAAGTGTTGCCTAGAACCTTTTTGCTGTCTTGTTGCTGTTGCAATCTGGAGTTGCTAAACTTTCATTTTAACCTGTCGTAGAGTGTCTTTTTCTGTTCTTACCTGAAGCTGGTCCATTATCTGCATGCTCAGACTTGTTCTAGACTGAAACAAATGAGCTAAAACTATTGAATTTGAGCTTAATGAATGCTACTCTTGATCACTTGTCGCATCACGGTTACCTCTCTAGCTACTTGCTTATTGAGCTTCTTGCTCGCTGCTCAACTTTAGTCAATTGATTACTGTAAGTGCTTGAGAACTTTTGACGAGCCATCTCTCTATTGTTCTACTTTGACAAATGATCTTTATTAGCTTTGCTTATCTCAAATCTGAGAAACTTTGTCTCATTCTATTAGTCAACCAACATCTCTTTTTATGCCGGTTACAACTCGATCTCAATTTGAGCAGGAGAGTCATCCTCCATTCAATTATACATAGTTACCTTCTCCAACTAGATGCTCATGAGCACCCATTAGCAACAACAGTTCTAGTTCTAACCAATCTAAGGATTCTAAGGCTACCCCATGGTACAAAGGAGGTTTCCTCTTTTCCGCATTCAAGACCCCCCAAAACACAGACAGTGTCTCACTCACTTTGATTGAACAAGAAAAATTCTAACGCTTGCAAGAACACTTTGAGCATAGGGATAACCAAGTGTGCTTAGACAAAGAACACAATCAACAAAGGATGGATGCTACTAGGTGCATGGCTTATAGAGGAATGTCTTATGAACAACCCGAGACTAGTAACTATGAGCATAGACCTCTTTTTAATGGCAACAATGGCAACAATACGCCACCAAGATCTCCTCCAAGACCTACTTTTGGTATGCCTTCTTCACCTCCTAGACCTCCTCCCTCTCAACATGAGGCAGAGGCTGATGATGAGATTTCTAGTGAGGATCTTATGAGATTTGAACAAGATGTGGTCTCCCAACGAATGATGCATAAGCTTTTAGAGTGTAATGGCGATCAATATTTTCAATATATGACTTCTAGAAGATACAAGCTTCCTCCTGGCTATGATGTCAGACAAATTGTCCAACAAAGAGTACCAACTAAATTGGAAGTCCTTCAAGAAGAACTGCATTGGACAAATCAACGCCTTACCCAAATGGCAATAGAAAGAGAGCCTCCAAAGGTCTCTTTTGTAGAATCAATTTGTGCTCTTCCTTTTGATAAAAGTCTATACATGGTCCCATTTCCTAGGGATATTGAGGTTCCCAAATATGACAAGTATGATGGAAATGGAGATCCCCATGACCATGTGTGTCACTTTTATGCTCTTAGTATGGACTTTCTTCATGAAGACACATTTCTTCTATGATTATTCCCTCGAAGCTTAAAAGGACAAGCTTTAGAATGGTTTGCAAAGTTGACACCTCCTTTGAAGACTTTTGATGAGTTGGCTATGCGCTTCACACAACACTATCCATACAATATCCAACAACCTATCACCATGATAGATCTTGGTGCTTTGAGACAAAACCAAGGAGAATTATTTGCTACTTATTTGCAAAGTTGGAGGTCATTGTATTCTCGATATCCTCATCAGCTACCCGAAAGGGAAAAGATTGATATTTTTGTCAACACTCTTGTGCCTGAGTTGTATTATGATCTAAGGAAACAACTGTTCTCCTCTTTCAATGACATGGTTGAAAGTGCATATCGGATTGAGGATGTAGCTATAAGAAAAGGGGATATTGTTATTAATAAAGATGCTAAAGGAAATGGCAAAGACAAGAACAAACCTTGGAATAAAAACAAGTATGTTGTCAATGATGGGGTTGTAGATGCCCCTAAAGCTAAAGAGCCTACTTTCAATCTCTCTAATGCTATCTATGCAACAAAACAACAAGAAGCTTCCAACGCTCACAGTGCTCCTAAACCTCAATATGTAGATAAGCCTAAGAAGTCATTTTGAAAGTGAGTCTATACCAAGTTGGCAAAACCTTATGATGTGATCCTTAAGACTTTGGTTGATAATGGATATCTTACACTTCTTTATAAACCTGGTAACTAGGATCCGCTAAATAAGCTTGATTGGTGGTGAGAGGATTCTTATTGCCATTATCACAAAAACAAGGGACATCCAAAAAACAATTGTTTTAAGCTTAAGGATGATATTCAGGATCTTATTGAGAATGGCACAATCTCCACTAATGGCTTAACTAAAAATTCTGATCACACAGCTTTCAAAGATCCTCTACCTAAGCATGATAAGGGGGAAACCTCTCAAGCACATAAGAATAATCATGATGCTAAGATCAATTACACATATCCTTCTAATATGCCTGTGATCAACATGGTAGAGCCCGTTGAGAGTGTTTTAATGATGAGGTCTCAAGAGGATAATAAACCCAATCATGGTAAGCCAAAGTTGGTCTTGCAAACACATGGTAGTTCATCTTCCCGAAGTGAGAGACCGAATGCTGTTACTAGGGGGCAAGCCAAGATTGTCCTTAAAACTACGCAAGATCCCAAGCAAGCTTTTCCTTCCAAACAAGCGGCTCCTTCAGCCACCCTTAGCTATGATCTTGTCCAACATTTGCAAAAGACACCAACATAGATATCTATCCTTGAGTTGCTTCGATTATCCCCTTCACATAGAGAGATTCTTGATGAGGCTCTACGCACAACACGTGTTCCCAATGACATTGATCCAAATCAATTTCAGGCTATGGTCAACCACATTTCATCTCCGCTATCTCTCTCCTTTTTTGTAGAAGATGACATATCTATTGCTCACCCGCATAATCTAGCTTTACACATTGAAGTTCTAGTCTACAATACCCAAGTCCCCCGAGTCCTAATAGACAATGGTGTAGGGTGTTTCTTTCAATGTCATACAATAGTTGGGTTTGTCAAAATTTTCTATGGATTCTAAGAAGAAGATTACTATAAAAGCTTATGACGAAGTGGAAAGATCTTCCAAAGGTCTTGTCACGTTGCCTGTCCGAGTGGGCCCTGTCACAAAAGATATTAACTTCCAAGTATTGGACATCCCACTCGCATATAACATTCTTTTGGGTCGTCCTTGGATTCATGACATGCATGTTGTTCCTTCAACTTATCATCAGTGCGCCAAATTTCCATACAATGGCACTGAAGTTGTGATTCCTGGAGACCATACTATTGCTATTAATGCTCTTGCTACTGCTGAAAAATTTGTCCCTCACAATGAACCTACTGTTGATTGATCCTAGTGTGTCTCTAGTTGCTGCTGAGAAATCACTTAAGATGATGAGCCTTGGTATGGGTGAATATACGCTAGGTTCCTTTACTTCTATGCCTATTTCTCCTAGGTCATATGGGAAACCTTCTGATCAAATGAAGCCTTCCACTTCTGCTATGGCGATCTTTGATACTTTTGTTCCTTCATCTGTTCCTTTAGAAGTAGAAAGAGAAGAACAAGCTGTTTAAGGGTGGATCTATAGAGAGGATTCTAGAAATACTCCCATACTCAGTAATTCAGACACAGATACAGATGAGTCACCACTACACACTATGGCTCACATGGGAGATGATCTTCCTTCTACTTCACTTCTTTGGGGAGAAAAATGTATACCTACTGATGATATGGCAGAGGCCTTTATGTCTAGAACCTATGTGCCTAAAGAATCATTGCACTATGATAGACAACGTTGCAACATTGCACGACTACTACAAAGAGGTGATCTATCACATAATGACATGAGTATCTCTACTTCTTAGCATCATAAGCCTTTTCCAGAAGATTCTTCCATGATAGATGTGGATGTTGATGTGGTTCATACCTCTTGTAACCCACCTGATGTAGTTGATGAGTCTCATGTCGGGTCTGATGAGTTTGTTTCCCGTATTGCCTTAGTCGACTACGTTGGTCCTTCTATGACAACTCTAGATCTAGCTCCTTTTGGAGCTTACCCTATAGGCTTGACCTCTCTTGTCACCAGAGATGACATCCCTCACATAAATGCTATTGAACCAGTCACTTCATTTCATCTCGCATCAATACCTATTACTTCTTCCACCAGTGAACTAGTAACAAAAAAGATTGAATCAGCAATCAAGTATCACAGTCATCACGTCAAAAGAAAAGAGTAATGGTCGGATGGTGAAAACCACATTGTGGTGATATCTGAACCTAAGAAAAGTAAAAATAAAAATCTACTCAAAAATAATGATTCTCAAATAAAAGATGACAAGCTGATTCTCTACAAAAAAATGGTGCACTACTTCAAGCATGATCTCATATCTGTTACACTTCAGCCCATTCCTAGAGCTGAGAACAAAGTTGCTAATGCCTTGGTTACTTTGGGATCCATCTTACAAATGAAATGACATAAACCTCACTTCAAGTTCCTGGTGGATGAATTACGCTATTCTGCTCACAAATCTTACAATCCTGCCTTCTTTTCATGTCTTCCACCTCATATTCTTCCTGAAAATCCACCATGCCTTTCTTCCCACCATCCCTTACACTTTGCCTTTGTCTCTGGTGACTTGTGTAGGAAGGGTCTAGATTGAACTCTCCTTAAGTATCTAGAAATAGAGGAGTCAGAAAAAGTGCTAGCTGAAATCCATGATGGCATATGTGGATCACATTCTAACGATCCTCCACTAGCTCAGACATTGCTTAGGGCTGGTTATTATTGGTCGAACTGGTTGAGACCTCCTATCATCACAGTTGTAGCATTTGGGCCTGGGGCCTATCAGTTCTCTACATCTAAGGAAGTAGATTCTTGATGCCCGTTTCTGTCTGGGGCATTCTTTGTTCATACTTTATGCTCCTGAAAAAATTCCAAAAAAATTCATATATGATGTTGAAAAAATCCTAAAAAGCATAAAAGGTACTAAAAAAATGAGCAACCTAGTGAAAACCTACCAATAGGTGCTTTGATGTCTCACCAAAAAAATAAAAAAAATTCAAAAAATAATTTTTTTTTGGAAAAGTGCCTTGGTGAAAACCTGGAAATAGGCGCCTTGGTAGCAAAAATACAAAAAAATTATAAAAAGTCTTGAAAAAATTGCAATAAATCTATCGAGTGGTGAAAACCTAGAAATAGGCGCTACTTGAGACCCTCTGCACCTATGTCTATTAGTCTTGTGTGGCACTCATTCGCTCCACTTCTCGCTTTGCCTCTCCTAGCCTGGAATCAACTCTTGTCTTAGTCTAGGGGGCATACGTTGTTTTAAGCTTATCTTGGGTCTCTTTGTGCATCTGGGTTTCTTAGGCACCTCGCAAACAGTGTTTTTCAACACCACCCCAATTGTGTTTTTCAACACTTCCCTAGCGTCGAGTGTTTCTCAACACTTATCAGATATCCTACTCGCAGTCTAGATGATACGATATTTCTCACTGGCAGATGCGATACTCAAAGTTTGACTCTATGAGACTTGCTTGTATTTATTTCTTTGTGTGCTGTCTATGATGATTTCTTTGCTAAGTGTTCTCCACCTATGATCATTTTCAATGATGCATAGATAGAAAACCGAGGGAATGAGAACATGTTTTATTTGCTTTCTACTTGTGGATATATTTTGTTGGTCCTACTTGTCATTAACATTCATGCTTGTTCCACTTGACATTGGGATCTATGAGGTATTATCCTTGATTGTTTTGCAAGTGCGTGCTTCTAGTCATCTTAACTTTCTTGTGTCTCGATGCGAGCATAATCTTGCTATATCAAACTTAGGTAATCTCACTGCACTAGTCATCTTGACCTACATGTCTTTGATGCCTAGGTGGGATTTCCACATTCCTATCTGATAAAGATCATATTCATATTCACATAGTTATGCTAGTGTGCATTGTATGATCTTTTGGCACTACCAATAATGCTCGATGATGATAATTAGATGTCTATTGGCTTCATAACCTTGCAAGTAAACCACTTTTCATGTAGCTTGCATTCTTAAGTTCATGTTAGTTTAGTTTTGCATCTTGCATATGGAGAGAGCTCTCCTTTTCATCTTACGTGGACTTGTTAATCAACTGCGCTCACCTTTCACTTCTTCCTGATCATGTCTTTCACTTCTGGTCTTTCATATCCCCTCATTTTCCTTTCATTTCGAGATTGAAACTGAAATATGAGTTCACCTTGATCATCCAAATCACCTTTTCCCCCTCTTTCATGCAGTTGGCTGACCTTTTGAGGCCTGATCCTTCAATCTTCACTGGGGCATTCTTCACCTCTTCATCCCCATCTCTCTCACCTTCTAGTCTTTCATTCACTTTCAAATCCCAAGTTCAACTCCTCTCTCCATGGTGTTTACGGGTTGAGGGATCAATAGGTTTGTGCCCCATGTCCCATGTGTGGGGCATACCTTCACTGCTTAATGGTTATTCTATTCTCTTTCTTCAATTATGATTTCTAGTGATTTGATCATGTCTCTCTTTCTCCTGCTTTCCCTCTACCTGATTTCACTTTCGATCCCGAGGGGGTAGACACATCATATCTTATTAGCTATCTCTTTGCTAAGTGTTCAGTACTGTCACTACCAGGCTGACCATGCTGGATTTGCTATTTTTTTGCACTTCATTCTTTGGAGTCAGAATGCTATTTCTTGCCTTCTTGGCTGATCTGAGTTGTTTTGTGATCTCAAATTGATCTCACATTTCAACTTCATTCTTTGACTACATGTGTTCCTAGATCGATCACACATTAGTCAAAGAGGGGCAAATGTATACACCTAAAAATGGTCATCTAGACTATTAACCCCTTTTGCTAAATCATCAATTACTTGTTCTTGATCAAATCCTAGTTCTATCATTTATTTGATTATTTTCTATGGACTAACCATTTTATCCTAAGTTTTTATTTATTTAAAAGGAATATTTCCTCCCCTTTTAATAAATAAAAAGCCCCCACTTTTCCTCTTATCCTAAGTTGCACAAATAAAGCATTATTCCTATTTTATAAAAAGGGAAAAATCACTTTTTGTCTCATATGGACACAAAAGTCAACTCTTATTTTCCTATTGGAGGATACTTGTGCACATGGATTTCTCCTCTTTGATGCTCCACCCTTGATTAAATCTTTTGCCTCTTAATCTCCATGGTCCATTCCTTCTCATTTCCTTTAAAAGGAGAGCTCTCTTCTTCATTCTAGATCCCCAACTTTTTATGCTAATGTTATGCTGCAGGTTTTCTAGGTCACTTTGGAGCTCTTGAAGATTTGGAGCATTCTTGGCTTTTGCATCTACATGTTATCATAGTTTCATTTCTTGCATTATCATGGCATTCATAGCTTCATACTTAGCTTAGATTTCCTTTATGCTTTAGATTAATTCATCTAGCTTAACTAGGAGGCTTTGTAATACTTGCATCTTTCATTTTCATAGCTTAGCTTGCATATTCATCTTAATCTAGCTTGCATTGCATTTCATTTGATTCTTGGGGATATTGGCATTCTTGCCCTTGTCTTCATTGAATCTCCCATTGCATGGTTTACTAGCAAGGTTATAGGCTAAATAGCTCTAGCTGAGAGCATTCTTAAAACCCTTGCACTCCATGCCTAGGGAGCTATGGATCAATTTTTGAGACCTCATTCTTGAGTTTTTTTGAATGCAATGATTCATAGAAGTGTGACACAATTATAGCACACAAATAGCATATATAGGACACAGGGTTCTTAACACTTTTCCAATTATGGTCTCATCATCAATAGTCCCATTTGCTCCTCTAATAGCATTCACAACCTCTTTTATTCTACCATAATATTGTGCAATGTTTTCATCTTCATTCATTCTCATTTCATCAAACTTACCTCTGAGACTCTCGGCTTTAGCTTTCAGTACATATAGATCACCACCATAGATCTTTGCAAGAGTGTCCCACATATCTTTAGTAGTCATGCAGTCCTTAATGTCCTCAAATTCCAGATAGCTTAGGGCAAATGCAATTTCCAGCATTGCCTGATTGTGTTCCTGCTTGGCTCTCATTTCCTCGGGAGTCAAAGGTGCAACAGGTGTGACATAGTCATGCTCAATGTAGTACTTTGTAGAATCACCAATACCGACTAGATGCAACTTCATCAAGCTTTTCCATACAGGGAAGTTTTCCTTATTCAGCTTCGGTACCTCCTTATTATACATCTTGATTATTTGCTTCAAGTCCCTTTAAACTTGCTTTTTGTAAACACCAATAAGCAACACAACTCTAATTCCAATTGTTAATATGATTTAGAACAAAAGAGAGGGGGGGTGAATAAGTTGTTCTTAGGTCTTGATGTATAAAATAACTTTTCTTTTGCTGCTTAATCTCCTTCATAGATCTTAGGGTTAGGTCAAATACATTGAATCTACCCGCTTCATGTTCTTCATCTCCTCTTCTGGAATCATCTCAAATCTCATCAAGATTTACAATAAAACATTTTACAAAGCATTAAATGCTTCCATAAAATCAATAAATAAAGTCAACACATTTTACATAATCCAAGAATTCAACAATGTCGGCTCTAAATCTGAATTCTCTTCAAATATAAAATTGCTGATGCTCGGTCAATACTATGATCATCCACTCGGTCTCCATGTAAAATGCTCGGTCACTACTAAAACTGTTTCCTCAGCAAATACTATCTTCCTCGGCAATTTACTAATACCCATGTAAAATGCTCGGTCACTACTAAAACTGTTTCCTCAGCAAATACTATCTTCCTCGGCAATTTACTAATACTCGGTCGACTCTATCATAACTCAGCTTAAACATGATTTCTTTATTTTTGCTCAGTTAAGCCTACCAGTTTAGTCTTCAATCTTACTAAGATAAACAATACATCATCTCATCATTGTGCAACATAATCAAGTACACTTTGTAGTATCAAGATAACTCAACCTTTCCTTAGGTGCTATTGTTACCAACCTTTCTTTCCCTTCTCACCATAGATATAGTACTTTCCTAAGTAGCAACAGTCTTACTAGTTAAGATTTGACATCAATGACAATACAACAATTATTTCAATTGCAGTTTCCAACATTATTATTGCTGAAATTTTTGTTGATGATATTATTTTTGGAGGTCAAGATAATGTATGTAATTCTTTTTTTGATGACGTGAGGAATGAGTTTGAAATGTCTATGTTCGGAGAGATTAAATTATTTCTTGGATTACAAGTGTTACAATAGAGTGATGGGATATTCATCACATAGGCCAAGTACATAAATGAATTCTTGAAGACATTTGGCATGGAAGATGCTAAACCTGTGGGAACACCGATGGCTACTAGAAGTAAATTGACAAAAAAATATGAAACTAGAGAGGTAAACCAGACACTTTACTAATCCATGATTGGTAAGCTCATGTATGTAGTTCACAGTAGACTAGATATAGCACATGTTGTAGGAATTGTTGCTAGATATTCTGCTAATCCTAGAGAATCACACATTATTGCTACTAAAAGAATCTTAAGATATCTAAAAAAGATAGAGGATTATGGATTATGCTATCCTAAGGAAGGTAAGTTTGAGTTGAAGGTTTATACTGATGCTGATTGGGCTGAAAATGTGGATGACAAAAAAAGTACCACCGGAGGAGCATTTTTCTTTGGTGAAAGACTTGTAACTTGGACAAGTAAAAAATAGGCTTCTATTTCTCAATCTACAGATGAAGCAGAGTATGTTGCTGCTGCTACAAATTGCTCAAACATTGCATATATCAAGCAATTGTTGGAAGGAATGAATGAGGTAATCATTGACCCGGTGATCATATACTGTGACAACACAAGTGCAATTAATATTTCAAAGAATCATGTGATGCACTCTAAGACAAAGCATATATAGATTAAGTATCACTACTTAAGAGAATAAGTGCAAGAGAAGCAAGTAAAGTTAGAATTTGTTACATCTAAAGAACAACTTGTAGACATTTTTACAAAGCCTCTACCAAAGGACACATTTGAATATTTTAGGACTAGACTTGGGGTCTGTCCCCTGTCTATCGGTCACTAATGTGATCTGGATGTTGCATCAGCCTAATCTTATCAGAAGATCATTCATGTTGATGCAACATAGTTCACACTTTGGATTTTTTTCAATGTTGTGATTAAGTTTGAAGAACTGAAACAGATTGGGATATGAGTATACTAAGATATAGAGGAAGTATTGGACACCAAAGAGTTACTTAGCTACTATAGAGATGATTATTTATTTGTTTCTTTGGCATTATTGTCAAAGGGAGAGATAAATAATATGAAAAGAAAAGGAGATATACACTGATGAGAACTATCTAAGGGAGAGATAATCTGAAAGGAACTTGAGAACTGAAAAGGTTATATCTACAGAATGAAAAAGATGTATTTTATAATGCTATTTTAGTAATGTAGAGATTAAACATATTAAGCTAGGGAGAGCTTACACTACACAACATTTTGATCACAAAGTTGTAGAAGACATGTTTGGTAGGTGTATGGTACATTTCATATTACTTGAGTTTCCATCAATGCCAAACAGAGAGATTGATGGACTACAACTGATTTAGAACCAGAATGAAGAATCTATAATTTGAGATTACTGAGGAGTTGATGATTATATATGCAAGATGATTAAATCAATATTATGTTGTCATTGATGTCAACTAGCTTGACAATACTTATCTTGTAAGTTACACTAATACATTTGGGGGCATTTTGCGATGGCTATGTGTCGCAATAGCAACACCCATAGACGTCGCTATTTTTTAGTCGCAAATTGTGACGTCTATGGGTAGCCGTCGCAATTGCGGCGCCCTCCCGTCGCAATGTCGCTAAGATTTGTTAGCGGCATGGGCGTCGCCCCCTTGTTGCATGGCTTCGGAGGGCCGTCACAATTGCGACGCGCCTCCCAAGCAATTGTGACGGGCGCCTGCATCGCATTACGACGGGCTCCCGTCGCAATTGCGACGCCCGTGGGTGGATTAAAAAAAATAAATTATTTAATACATTGCTAATGAACCACATTAATGCTTTTTTCTTTCAACAAATGAGGACAGCCACTGTAAAGACAACATGATAATGTACACTCACTGTAAGGATAGTCACAAATGAGGACATCTCACAGTGACTGTCCCTAGTGTAATTGCCACTTGAATGTATTGCTATTCAGCCACATTAATGCTTTTCTTCTTCAAAAAATGAGGATAGTCACTGTAAAGACAACATGATAATGTACACTCACTGTGAGTGTACATTATCATGTTGTCTTTACAGTGACTATCCTCATTTGTTGAAGAAGAAAAGCATTAATGTGGCTGAATAGCAATACATTCAAGTGGCAATTACACAAGGGACAGTCACTGTGAGATGTCCTCATTTGTGACTGTCCTTATAGTGAGTGTACACTATCATGTTGTCTTTACAGTGAGTGTACATTATCATGTTGTCTTTACAGTGTCAATATATGCATTATTACTTAAACTGAAGAGTACTCTAAATAATATGTCATTGTGGAGTTTTGATTGCTTCCAATTTGATATACGCTTGTTCTACTTATGTATCCAGCATCATGTAAGAAAAGTTGATGCTTTTAAAATAGATTCATTTAGCCATGAAATGCCTGTGCATGTTACATACAAGATTCCAAGGCCCAAAACTGATTACTCATTATAATTCATGTACAGAATGATAATCAACCACAACGAGGCATGCGTAGGCGCTGCTTAGATTTTGAGGCATCAGAAGCTCGTAGAAGAAACTTGACCAATGGCTCATGGAATGCAACAAACTTATTGCCTAAAATAGGAGCATTGGTAACCACAGATGATGGTTCTGAAAAGAACACTTCACCATCAATGTCACGTGAGGGAACTGCAATTTCTGATGGCAAGCAACTTGTAGTATATAAGAGAAATGCAGGTACAGATGCTGGGAGAAGTTCCCAATCTTTATCTGTTGGATAGTTTTCATCTGCAAAATAGATTATAAAAACATGAAAATATATCAGAGATGTTTGATATTGATACAAAACAACACAGATTCATTTCTTCGTACACCTGTATATCATAAAAATCCTTGCACACTTCAAAAAATTGTATTGCCTTTTACTTACTCAAAAGTAATTTACATAAAGCAGTCATTTGATTAACATGGATCCTAATATTCACAAGTACATGGTCATGTGCTCCATCGTAGCATCTTATAGATTTAGATCTGTTCTCTGAAATAATTCAATGTTTTGTTTACAATCCACAAAAGAAATATTTTCCCTCGTCTACTTAATCCTAAACAAAAGGCCATATAGCAATATAGATAGAACTATATAATAGAAACCATAAACAATGGTAACCTTAGCAGCAGCAAGAAATTGTTGCAAAAACTTTACCTTATCATACCCAGATTGTTGCTTTGCCTGGCGGAGGGAAATTTGATCAGTAAAATTGACACAGAGTATGCTATCTCCATTGTCATGCTGGATAACAAAACACCAACTTTAATGGGCATGTACTGTCCCTTGTGTAATTGCCACTTGAATGCATTGCTATTGAACCACATTAATGCTTTTTTCCTTCAACAAATGAGGATAGTCACTGTAAAGACAACATGATAATGTACACTCACTATAAGGATAGTCACAAATGAGGAAATCTCAGAGTGATTATCCCTTGTGTAATTGCCGCTTGAATACATTGCTATTGAACCACATTAATGCTTTTTTCCTTCAACAAATGAGGACAGTCACTGTAAAGACAACATGATAATGTACACTCACTATAAGGATAGTCACAAATGAGGAAATCTCAGAGTGACTATCCCTTGTGTAATTTCCGCTTGAATACATTGCTAATGAACCACATTAATGCTTTTTTCCTTCAACAAATGAGGACAGTCACTATAAAGACAACATGATAATGTACAGTCACTGTAAGGATAGTCACAAATGAGGACATCTCACAGTGACTGTCCCTTGTGTAATTGCCACTTGAATGTATTGCTATTCAGCCACATTAATGCTTTTCTTCTTCAACAAATGAGGATAGTCACTCTAAAGACAACATGATAATGTACACGGGCTGTAAGTGTACATTATCATGTTGTCTTTACAGTGACTGTCCTCCTTCAAGTGGCAATTACACAAGGGATAGTCACTGTAAAGGCAACATGATAATGTAGAGAAATGTTGTCATTTGTATTTTCAACAGTGCCGAGAGAGATTCCCTCCACGAAATCACAGCTACAATTTCTGAGTACGTTGGGTTTATTTTTCTTTTGTCATTATTATGTAATCTGGTATTCAGCTGTTACAGAGCTAAAATACCCAGAAATGAGGACATATCTGTGTTGAATTTATTGTTAGCGGCTTTGGTTATTTAGAAGTTTAATTTTATTTGTTCATCTTTCAAGCACAAACGTTTTGTGGACCGTAACATCTTCATTGTTTCGGGTATGCAATGAAACAGCCCTAACTTGCAACTACCTTCACGGTACTTGTGTACATTATCATGTTGTCTTTACAGTGACTATCCTCATTCAAGTGGCAATTACACAAGGGACAGTCACTGTGAGATGTCCTCATTTGTGACAAGGACAGTCACACATGAGGACATCTCACAGTGACTGTCCCTTGTGTAATTGCCACTTGAATGTATTGCTATTCAACCACATTTATGGGCCCGTTTGGACCACAACACACAGTAGCATCTACAGAGAAGAATATCCCAGGTGTAACAAGTTGTAAGAATATACCAACAGTTCTAAGAAGCTCCCTAGCACATAGTAGCATCTACAGAGAAGAATATACAACATGAGGGCAGCCACTGTAAAGACAACATGATAATGTACACTCATTGTATGTGTACATTATCATGTTGTCTTTACAGTGACTGTCCTCATTCAAGTGGAAATTACACAAGGGACAGTCATTGTGAGATGTCCTCATTTGTGACAAGGACAGTCACACATGAGGACATCTCACAGTGACTGTCCCTTGTGTAATTGCCACTTGAATGTATTGCTATTCAACCACATTTATGGGCTTGTTTGGACCGCGGCACATAGTAGCATCTACAGAGAAGAATATCCCAGGTGTAACAAGTTGTAAGAATATACCAACAGTTCTAAGAAGTTCCCTAGCACATAGTAGCATCTACAGAGAAGAATATGGGTCAACGAGGTTGACTTCAAAGCCATGCAATCTAATGGTAATAGTAATATCATAATTTGACATACTATCAGAAATAATTCCTAAATAGACTATTCAATCTTATAAGAGATGGATTCATGAGAACTATTATTTATGAAATATGAGTCAATGACTTTAATTAAAAAAATTACACAATCTAATTCTTGTAAAAATATCAAAATTTGACACATTGAAAATACCTTCCAAAAGTATCGTTAATTGATTAATATGAATCACTACTCATGAAATATAATTTTATAAACCTAATCTAAAAACTACACAATAAAAATCTTAATAGCAATATTGTAAGAAACTATTCCCAAAAGCAAGCCTAACAAAATTTGATGAAAATAATTTTTGTTTCACTCAACTTTGACATTCACAACTTCCTCTTTTATTATAATAAGAAAAAAAATGTCTTTTTAGATATACCTCATGAACCATACTCGAATAATCTATCATTTTTCTTCTCAAAAACATATTTGCAGAGCCTGCTTCTTTTACTTGTTTGTACTTTTATCTCTCTGATGGAAAGGGTTCCTTCAGGACACATTTTTCCAAGTTCATTGCTTGAGATATTTGAGGAGGGTTCCCCTGCTTGAGTATCCATCCAACCCATATTCGAGTAGTTCTACAATTGCACAGTCTAAATTAATAATACTGACAATTGAATGATGAATGACGATACATAGAATTGATATAAACTAATCCTAAAAACACTAAAACATTATTAATATATTTATATTTCATAAATAAAATTGATATAAAAGATCTGGAAAGATACATTAAAAAATAGAAAAACAGTAATTTATAATAGAAGGAAACTTAAATTGCTATTTTAAAAAAAAACAAGAGTCTTAAATCTTATCATTTTGTTTCATTATCATCCATAAGTACACACCTCTAGCATAATAATTATATTTTACCACCCATAAAATGAAAAAAAGATTTTCACAAGAGAAATTGAAGCTAGATTATAAAAATGAACCATCTTATTGGAAACTGGAACTGTTATCATACCCAAAAGGACTACAAAATTTCACCTTATCATACCCAGATTGTTGCTTTGCCTGGCAGAGGGAAATTTGATTAGTAAAATTGACACAGAGTATGTTGTCTCCATTGTCATGCTGGATAACAAAACACCAACTTTAATGGGCATGTACTGTCCCTTGTGTAATTGCCACTTGAATGCATTGCTATTTGATGCAGGGGCATCCCTAATGCAAGCCAAAGACACCATGATTGAAGGAAGTTGCCATGAAGCCAAGGAGTCAAATCCTATCAATTGGAACATAAGATTTTCACCTTGGAGCTTTGAAGGATTGACTGGTGAAAGGTCCTTTTGATTGACAAATCAGAGTCTTTTTGAATGACAAATCAGAGTCTTTTTGAATGACAATAAATTAGAATAGGAGTTTTAGATGTTTTCTTGGTTTGTAATAAATATTAAGGATTGATTTTATCTCCTTATAAACATCCACTTGTTGGACACAAGACCCCTTGGTGACTTATAAACCTTGGGCATCTTTTGAGTCCTTGGATGAAATGAGCATAGTAAGTGTTTATTAGGTGTCTTTTAGATGTTGTTAAGAAGTTTGAAGGTCCAAAATAACTTTAATAAGGTTCCTAAAGTTTCACAACACATTTTTAACCTTCTCGGCAAAGTTGTTTGCAAAGTTGTAATGCAACTTTAAAAGTTGCTTAGCAAAGTTGACATTTGTTGGATAAACTATTCTAACCACCTAGATGGTTGAACCAACATTTAGAGAGCCTATTTTAGGCTTCAAATGGTTGAAGACAGACAGAGAACCAGTATTGTAATCATTTTGCTTTCATAAAAAATAAAAATAACCCTGTTTTAGTGCATTTCTGGTGAAAAACAAACTCTGTACAGCTGTACGGATGGTGGTTGGATGATAAAATTTTCCTGGAAGTTGTAATAGTGACATCTGATGCTTTGGAAGTTGGTTTGATTGATTCTCTTTGTTTTATATCTAAGTTATTTCAAATTTTCTGTGCATTATTTACAAACCCTCATTTTCAGGGTTTGACTGATGTAAAGACCTTAACTCACATTTCAACCATTGGAATTCCTTCTTCCTTGGTGGAATGAGAGTTAAGGATGTATATTTGTATATTCTAAAAGCCCTGAGGCAGGGGGTTGCATCTGCATTTGTTGAGAGCGAGCCCTAGATCAAAAACTACCATGTTTTTGGCTAGGAAGATGGTAATCAGAATAAAATCAGAAGCTTGCATCATATTGAGGACTTGAAAACTTGTGCATTCTTGTTTATCTAGATAAGAAGAACACTCCAAAACTCTGATCTTGGTTTCATACACCCATTTTCAATGCTTTGTTTTGGAACCCACACCTAAAAGCATGCATTAGGTCTGCGGACTCAATGAAGACATTGATATGCTGGAGTGGAGTCAGGGTCTGGGATGAGTTGGTGGTCTGTTAGAAATCCAAAAAGGGTACTCAGAAAACATATAACTTCTTAGAGTCCTTTGGCAAGTTGCAGAGTTATGGCTGCAGAGCAGGTTTGGGAGACCTACTAGGGTCACTAGGTCAGTTTGTTATTTTGATGTCTTGGGTTGTTTAGATCACAACCAATGCATGATTCTTGTTATTTAGATGATATCTAAGGGGTTTCTAAGTTTTGCTGTAGGAAGTAAGATCTAGAACCTTAAAAGTCTCTTTTGATAGAAAATCAGGGAACTTGTCCCTAAAAGGAAATTTGTTATTGAATGGGATTGAGTCCATAAGTTGTTGTGTGATCCTTGAAACCTTCAAATTCATTACTTTGCAGAGTTTAAACATTAACCTATAGAAATCAGAGCCTAATTGATTGGTTGAGTCATTTTGGTGTCTTGAAGTGGGTTGGGACATAGATCCAAGTTTCTTGCTGACTACTCTGCATCACTATTGAACCACATTAATGCTTTTTTCCTTCAACAAATGAGGACAGTCACTGTAAAGACAACATGATAATGTACACTCACTGTAAGGATAGTCACAAATGAGGAAATCTCAGAGTGATTATCCCTTGTGTAATTGCCGCTTGAATACATTGCTATTGAACCACATTAATGCTTTTTTCCTTCAAGTGGCAATTACACAAGGGGCAGTCACTGTGAGATGTCCTCATTTGTGACAAGGATAGTCACACATGAGGACATCTCACAGTGACTGTCCCTTGTGTAATTGCCACTTGAATGTATTGCTATTCAACCACATTTATGGGCCTGTTTGGACCACAGCACACAATAGCATCTACAGAGAAGAATATCCCAGGTGTAACAAGTTGTAAGAATATACCAACAGTTCTAAGAAGTTCCCTAGCACATAGTAGCATCTACAGAGAAGAATATACAACATGAGGGCAGCCACTGTAAAGACAACATGATAATGTACACTCATTGTATGTGTACATTATCATGTTGTCTTTACAGTGACTGTCCTCATTCAAGTGGAAATTACAGAAGGGACAGTCATTGTGAGATGTCCTCATTTGTGACAAGGATAGTCACACATGAGGACATCTCACAGTGATCGATTGTCCCTTGTGTAATTGCCACTTGAATGTATTGCTATTGAACCACATTAATGCTTTTCTTCTTCAACAAATGAGGACAGTCACTCTAAAGACAACATGATAATGTACACTCACTGTAAGGACAGTCACAAATGAGGACATCTCACAGTGACTGTCCCTTGTGTGATTGCCACTTGAATGTATTGCTATTCAGCCACATTAATGCTTTTCTTCTTCAACAAATGAGGATAGTCACTCTAAACACAACATGATAATGTACACTCACTGTAAGTGTACATTATCATGTTGTCTTTACAGTGACTGTCCTCCTTCAAGTGGCAATTACACAAGGGATTTGTGTTTTCATTTGTGTTTTCAACAGCGCCGTAACCCTCCGCGAAATCACATCGGGATATAAGGGCAAAACAAACAAGAATGTTGTCATTTGTATTTTCAACAGCACCGAGAGAGATAAACAAACTTAAAACTCAGACTTAAGAAAGATGAAGGCAATGCTTCAAAAGGCCGATGCCCTAAACACGAGAAAACACAATACCACCATTAAACGATGCCCTAGTCACCATATCAATGCTGCCAGCTCCGTACCAGTATGCTGACTGCTCACTTTCATCCTGTGATAAAGGTAACTTCATTAATCATACTTGAAATGGCAGCATACGAACTAAAGCTGATGAACATTTATAAACTAAAAGTTTAAAACTACAGATTACAAATGTAGTAGTTTCATACGAAAAGAACTTGATGTCTGAAATTTACCATTAGAAGTATCCAAAGGAATACCACAGTACTGTTGAACTTGGAGAATCGGAGATGATCTACACAGCAAGGTTCAACAGCTGTAAGGACTGTTACACAATCTTTAGCATTTGAATACATTTTCTCCTTGGCTTTTGGTGGATCCTCAAAGACCCCCAATGACGTTTTCCCTACAATTATCAATTGTTTGTCAGTATGAGATATTAATAAATAAACATTAATCACAATATTAGGCAAACAATGTTCTTGATGTCTGAATCTAAATCACAGAAAGCTCTAATAAAGCAGTTCTCAGTTTCACATTAAACTAAGTTTCAATTTCAAATGGTTATAATAATTTTTGCAAGTTATAAGTATTGTCCATACAAGTATTGCATGGAATTGAAATTTTCTTTGTCCTATTGGTCTAGACACGTCATACATAGTGACACCGTTCCATAACTCCACCAACTCATCAATAAGAGGCTCAATATATACATTCATATCTTTAACTTGATATTTAACTACTTGAATGAACAGTAACATTACATAATTATTGTGACCATTTTACTGTAAGATTTGTAAGTACATGTAAATTAATAACTATCAAATGATAAAATACCTGGAACAATCATTGCCAACATAATGTGCTCCCTCTTTATTGACATCCACAGAGGAATGTTATTGTTGATAACAAAAAAAGGCCACACCGAGCAAACAGATCTCATCTCTCCAAATGGATTGACACCATCCGCTGCCAATGAAAGCCTGAGATTATGAGGTTCTTCTTTGAAGTGTTGCCACTTTTCCTCTATGTGCATAAATGCCGAACCATCCGCAGGGATTCGAATAATGTCATCTCGACTTCTATTGCGTGCATGGTAATCCATAAATTGTGCCAAGCTAGTACACCTGAATAATTGTCGCATCCGTGGAATAATGGGGATGTAACGAAGAACCTTGTGAGGCACCTTTTTTGTTATTCGATCTGTTTGATATCTACTCATATGACATACAGGGCATTGTGTTGCAAATTCATGTTCTTTATAATATATAATATGATCATTGGGACAAGCATGTATTGCTTGATACTCCATTCCAATATCTTTCATAATAGCAGATAATTCTCGATATGAGTGAGGTAGAATATTTTATTGTGGTAACAAAAACTCGCCTATCAATCTACAACAAAAAAATATAAGTTGTTAATATAAACAATATTAGTGGTACATTATTCACCCTTTGTTAACTATAAAGACATATATGACATACCTTAACATACGTGACATTGTTATGTTGGATAAACTATTCATAACCTTCAAGTTCAACAACAACAATATAGCAGAGAGAAGAGTTATTTGGGAGTCTTTGTATAGGGGCTCGTATGCCTTCTCAAGTAGAGGTACATCGAGGCTATCATCATCATCATGATCAGATCCGCTTGGACTAAATGTGTCATGGATCAATGTATTTATACCATCATCTTCAATTGTGTTTTCTGGCGCATGATCGTCATCTTCCATGGGATCATTATCTTCACCTTGGATATTTGCACCCCCATGTTCCTCCATATCATGTACTTCCCTGGGGAGATCAACCTATATAAAATTGATTAACATAAATAAACCATGATCTTCAACTCATCATCAAGTGATTTCATATGTATATAAATTGTTAAAATGATATAATGAACAACTTACCAGTGGATGATAGTCATGCCCCCCTTCAATGTGACCATTCTCCCTACAATGTCTCTTAACTGTTTTGATTAGCAGTCTTCTACGGTTTAAGCCCTTACAAATTTTGCAGGGACAATAACATTTTCCATCACCTTTTCTTTTCAAGTTAGACCACAATCTAGCGATTGTCTCCCTATTTTGTTCTTCACTTATATTATCTCACATGATCATTCTTCGCAGTAAGCAAAAATTGGGCTATGAAAACTTCGGTCTACAACTTTCAGTGACAAAGCAAAATTGTCAAAAGTACACAAATCTTCTTAGACCTAGTTAAATCCTTTAATATTTTAAAAGTCTAGTTAAAATATACATTAGATTAAAAAATATACAATTTTCATGCCTGAGCGCACGGCTACGACTAGTGCAATGGTCTTCTTGCTTAGCTCTAGAAGCTCTCTAGCAATCAAAACATATAAGCTACAAGGCCTAACAACAATTTCAAAACATATAAGCTACAAGGCAAGACATATTACATGACATGGCAAAAGGATTAAAATATACATTAGATTAAAATATATACAATTTTCAAACCTGAGCGCGTAGCTATAACTCGTGCAATGGTCTTCTTGCTTAGCTCTAGAAGCTCTCCAGCAATCAAAACATATAAGCTATTAGAATTCATTAACTTTCTGTAATTGGAAAACTCTATTTGATATTAGACCGTAAACTACTACTATTCTCTCCATAAGAACTAAGTACAAAATTCTTTCAAGTTCACATCCATGATTCCCTTTAGATTAAAATATACAGCAAAAATAAGCTAAAAGTCTAGTTAAAATATACATTAGATTAAAAAATATACAATTTTCAAACCTGAGCGCACGGCTATAACTCGTGCAATGGTCTTCTTGCTTAGCTTTAGAAGCTCTCCAGCAATCAAAACATATAAGCTACAAGGCCTAATAGCAATTTCAAAACAAGGGTCATCAAAAGAACCAAAAATAATGTGTGCAAACAATACCTTGTGAAGTGGTATAGACAATTAGAAGATGCTACTATGTGCTAGGGAACTTCTTAGAACTGTTGGTATATTCTTACAACTTGTTACACCTCGGATATTCTTCTCTGTAGATGCTACTGTGTGCCGTGGTCCAAACGGGCCCAGAAATGTGGTTGAATAGCAATACATTCAAGTGGAAATTACACAAGGGACAGTCACTGTGAGATATCCTCATGTGTGACTGTCCTTGTCACAAATGAGGACATCTCACAGTGACTGTCCCTTGTGTAATTGCCACTTGAATGAGGTCAGTCACTGTAAAGACAACATGATAATGTACACATACAATGAGTGTACATTATCATGTTGTCTTTACAGTGGCTGCCCTCATGTTGTATATCCTTCTCTGTAGATGCTACTACGTGCTAGGGAACTTCTTAGAACTGTTGGTATATTCTTACAACTTGTTACACCTGGGATATTCTTCTCTGTAGATGCTACTGTGTGCCGTGGTCCAAACGGGCCCATAAATGTGGTTGAATAGCAATACATTCAAGTGGCAATTACACAAGGGAGAGTCACTGTGAGATGTCCTCATGTGTGACTGTCCTTGTCACAAATGAGGACATCTCACAGTGACTGTCCCTTGTGTAATTGCCACTTGAATGAGGAACAAGGAGGAAGTGATACAATAATAGGGGGGTGATCATTTTAAAATGTGTTGGACATAGATATGTCCTCATTTCTGGGTATTTTAGCTCTCTAACAGCTGAATACCAGATTAAATAATAATGACAAAAGAAAAATAAACCCAACGTACTCAGAAATTGTAGCTGTGATTTTGCGGAGGGAGCTCTCTCGGTGCTATTGAAAACACAAATGACAACCCGCTTGATTTCGCGCAGGGAATCTCTCTCGGTGCTGTTCAAAACACAAATGACAACCCGCTTTGTTCAAAACACAAATGATAACCCACTTGATTTCGCGGAGGGAATCTCTCTCGGCGTTGTTGAAAACACAAATGACAACGTTCCTTTTTTTTTTTGCACTTATATCCCGACCAACATAAGGTCCATTTGTAATACAACATGATAATGTACACTTACAGTGAGTGTACATTATCATGTTGTCCTTAGAGTGACTATCCTCATTTGTTGAAGAAGAAAAGCATTAATGTGGTTGAATAGCAATACATTCAAGTGGCAATTACACAAGGGACAGTCACTATGAGATGTCCTCATTTGTGACTGTCCTTACAGTGAGTGTACATTATCATGGTGTCTTTAGAGTGACTGTCCTCATTTCTTGAAGAAGAAAAGCATTAATGTGGTTCAATAGCAATACATTCAAGTGGCAATTACACAAGGGACAATCACTGTGAGGTGTCCTCATGTGTGACTGTCCTTGTCACAAATGAGGACATCTCACAATGACTGTCCCTTGTGTAATTCAAGTGGCAATTACACAAGGGACAGTCACTGTGAGATGTCCTCATTTGTGACTGTCCTTACAATGAGTGTACATTATCATGTTGTCTTTAGAGTGACTGTCCTCATTTGTTGAAGAAGAAAAGCATTAATGTGGTTCAATAGCAATACATTCAAGTGGCAATTACACAAGGGACAATGTCATGAGCCGTGACATATTGAACTTAGTATAATAATAAAATGATTAGATGATATATAATAATCTATTATTAACGGTATATAACAATAATATATAATTATTATCAAAAGATAATAATAATATATAGTTAGCATAATAAGTAATATGTTAATTAAATAATATTAAAATATTAATAAATAATATAATTATGATTATAATTATAATATAAATTAATAATAAATAATTATTAATAAATTATATATATTATATTATAATAATATATTAAGTAATAATATTAAATCAATTATTGATATAATAATTTTAATATATAAATAATATTAATAAACCTCTCAATATAAAACAATATGTTATCACTATAATAATATTTATTATAATATTATTAATATTACTAACATCATTAATTATAATATTTAATAATAACAATAACATTAATAATAATAATAATAATAATAATAATAACGTTTAAAGCAATATCGAATATCTGTAATCGATATACATCTACATTAAACATCTGCATTATCTATCACGATGAGGAATGAAGAAGTGATACAACAATCACTAGTCGTTACACATCGATACCATGAGAGGATGATTAATGAACCAAATACTATGAAGTCAAGATCAACATGATATGAATAAGGGATAGGTCACTATGTGTTTCAGAAGATGTATTGATAAGCAAGAAGGATAACCATTCATATATTATAAATAATCATTAATTGCACAAGTTTAGACAATGACATATCCGATAAAGCAATATCAAACATGAAGACCCGCTAGCAAATATGCACCATCACTTCCTATGTTATCATGACAATAACATAAACTAGATTGAATTCTACTATCTATATCAATAGACACCACATAGGAGGATATCGACTAAAGGATTGAAAGATTATCGATTGTCTGAGATAAACCACATCTTGTAGAAACACAAAAGCATCAGTGATTATATCACAAGCTATTGATGAATGAGGCATCAGTCATGGATAATAAGTACAATGTATCCTTAAGTATTAACAGGAATGGAAGTCAATTTGAAGATCAAACTCCATTACCAGCAATCAACCAATAAATGGACAATTATCAGAAAATGATATCGACTTATATCAGAGTAGAAAGATTGGATATAATCATAACAATATGGGATAAGGCAAGAGTTAATATCGATTGACTAAATACTAATGATAGTTAGACCAAACTAATACAAACACAATGGATGTTAACTACTGGTTGCACTACCAATTAGGGAAGATTACCTTCATAAAAAGATTTGATATTGAGTCAATCTGGGAGTTATCTATGATCAGAAAATAATGAAATAATATTATGTGAACTGTCGGATTATGGAAAGGTGTGATTAACAAAGGGACATGGAGGAAGAAACAAGACACGTCTCATTCATAGCATCTCTTCATTTGTTAAAGACAATATAAGAATGCATTCTCGTCAGTCACTCAAGGCATCATTAGAACTTTATTTACTTATCCATATTTGGATATACTCAATAGAGCATCTGCCTTTGGCAGTTTGGTTTCAAGTTTATCATTGCAGATCAGAGACAACACCATGATTGCACAGATAGAAAGGATAGTCAGAAACAGCATCAATATTTGAAGTTGCAAGCATATAATTCAGAATCTGAAATAGCAACATATCACTCATAGCGATATTACACATTTGCATAATTACATCATCATATCAGACACAGCAAATACATTGCTGTAAGCAATACTTATTGATTGTATATCGATATTGTTTATATCAGACATAGCATCATTATACTATCACTATAAGTGATAGGAAACATCATATTCATAGCATATTTCATATCATTATATCCGACAGTGCTATTAAACATATTGGTATCAATATCATCTTGCACACATATTGTGATTGAATCTGAAATAGCGGTTGATATCTTAAGTAACCTCCATTACTTAGTTTAATTGTAAGTATCTGATAGAGTAAGTCTGAGAAGTGGAGTAATTGTTGTCATTTTCCAAGTTAGCCAAAAAGGGGACATTACAGACAATCACTGTGAGATGTCCTCATGTGTGACTGTCCTTGTCACAAATGAGGACATCTCACAATGACTGTCCCTTGTGTAATTCAAGTGGCAATTACACAAGGGACAGTCACTGTGAGATGTCCTCATTTGTGACTGTCCTTACAGTGAGTGTAAATTATCATGTTGTCTTTAGAGTGACTATCCTCATTTTTTGAAGAAGAAAAGCATTAATGTGGTTCAATAGCAATACATTCAAGTGACAATTACACAAGGGACAATCACTATGAGATGTCCTCATGTGTGACTATCCTTGTCACAAATGAGGACATCTCACAATGACTGTCCCTTATGTAATTCAAGTGGAAATTACACAAGGGACAGTCACTGTGAGATGTCCTCATTTGTGACTGTCCTTACAGTGAGTGTACATTATCATGTTGTCTTTAGAGTGACTGTCCTCATTTCTTGAAGAAGAAAAGCATTAATGTGGTTCAATAGCAATACATTCAAGTGGCAATTACACAAGGGACAATCACTATGAGATGTCCTCATGTGTGACTGTCCTTGTCACAAATGAGGACATCTCACAATGACTGTCCCTTGTGTAATTCAAGCAGCAATTACACAAGGGACAATCACTGTGAGATGTCCTCATTTGTGACTATCCTTTCAGTGAGTGTACATTATCATGTTGTCTTTAGAGTGACTGTCCTCATTTGTTGAAGAAGAAAAGCATTAATGTGGTTCAATAGCAATACATTCAAGCGGCAATTACACAAGGGACAGTCACTGTGAGATGTCCTCATTTGTGACTGTCCTTACAGTGAGTGTACATTATCATGTTGTCTTTAGAGTGACTGTCCTCATTTGTTGAAGAAGAAAAGCATTAATGTGGTTCAATAGCAATACATTCAAGTGGCAATTACACAAGGGACAATCGATCACTGTGAGATGTCCTCATGTGTGACCTTTGTGAAGGCAAGTGCCAATTTGTACCCAAGTTACCAATATTGTGGCAAAAGTGGGAATGAAGCATTTAGGGGTCAAATTGGGCAAAGAAGTGTAGAAGTGGCCTATGTGAGGTCTAAATAGCCTAACTAAGTCATGGTTAGGGTCTTATGGTGTTTGAACAATAAGTTTTGAACCAAAATCCCAAAGGTTGTAACAAGTTGTCAATGTTGTCATTCACAACATTGACAACATTTGTGCAAGGGAGCATTTTCGAGTAAGATGGTTATGTAACTATATGAAACCATTGAATTAGGCATCAGATCAACTATAAGAGGCCTCCATCGATCTGTGCAAAAGGTTGGGGGGAAAAACATTTGGAATTAAGAAGATTTGTAGAGTAACACGGTTTTAGTGAATTCTTGAGTTTTTTTGTTTCTTTGTTTTCAGTTGATTAATGGATTAGATAGCTCATAGTGTCTATTGGAAAAGTTAGTACAAGTTGTTTTTTTATTCTGTGTTGTGTTTTTTTTGAGTTTTAAAGCATTCCAACTAGTTTGTTAATTCTTTTGTTAAGTACCCTATCATTGGTTTGAACCAAGCAGGTTGAACAAATGGAGTCTTAGCTCATCATTCCATTGTCAATTTTGTACGGGCTCTTGGAATGGGTGAGGAGACTCCATGTACTATATGTTTGGAAGGAGGGGCCCTGGGAAGCTCATTTTCTATGTTTGCAATGATGTCCTAGGTGAGTCAGTTGAGCACAGTTAGGGATGACAAATCATTACAAGAAGATTACAACAAGTTGAATGCATTGGTTGCTTCAACTAAAATCTCATGGAGAGGTAGACACACATCTAAAGAAGCCCCAAGTCAAATTAGAAGATTGGGTGAGTTTCTTTGGCTGCTAAGAAAACAAACTCTTAGTCAGACTGTCCAAGTTGTGTCAAAATATTTGTTTTCAGGCATGGCTGTAGCAGTTGGTGTACAAAAAATCTAGGAGGAGAAGACCTTAGATATCTTGGAGTTCTCAATAAAGGGCATCTGAATCCTAAGCCCTTTAGGTGGCTTAATATAAACAAAAGGGCTTGACAAAGGCCTAATTGCTAGCAGCCTATTTTTGGGTGCAATTGGCATGGTTTGATGAACCGGATTGAAGTACTGATGAAAAGTATAGGTGAAGGAGTAATATTGAAACCAATAGAGGTCCTAGTGGCCAGCCTCTCCATGGAGTAAAGTTCTAGTTGAATGTGTTTCAATTTGTGAAGACAAGACTAGGAGTGTCCTAGTAGCTAGATTGGTATTGAGTAGAGTTCGTTGTATTTCTTGTTGGTGTGCACTAGTTGAAGGAGTGGGATCTTGGGTAGAGATAGCTAAAGAGTGTAGGGATAGTTAAGTACCCTATCAAGTCAAAACATTGGCCTAAAGAGACCCTAGTGAAGGATAGGGAGTGAGCAAGACAAAGTGTTACATCAATTAACAAGATCATTTTTTGGTAATTGTGTACATTATCATGTTGTGTTTACAGTGACTGTCCTCATTTGTTGAAGAAGAAAAGCATTAATGTGGTTCAATAGCAATACATTCAAGTGGAAATTACACAAGGGAATATCACTATGAGATGTCCTAAGTGTGACTGTCCTTGTCACAAATGAGGACATCTCACAGTGACTGTCCCTTGTGTAATTGCCACTTGAATGAGGACAGTCACTGTAAAGACAACATGATAATGTACACAAGTACCGTGAAGGTAGTCACAAGTTAGGGCTGTTTCATTGCATACCCGAAACAATGAAGACATTACAGTCCACAAAACGTTTGTGCTTGAAAGATGAACAAATAAAATTAAACTTCTAAATAACCAAAGCCGCTAACAATAAATTCAACACAGATATGTCCTCATTTCTGGGTATTTTAGCTCTCTAATAGCTGAATACCAGATTACATAATAATGACAAAAGAAAAATAAACCCAACGTACTCAGAAATTGTAGCTGTGATTTCGCGGAGGGAATCTCTCTCGGCGCTGTTGAAAACACAAATGACAACGTTCTTGTTTTTTTTGCCCTTATATCCCGATGTGATTTCGCAGAGGGTTACGGTGCTGTTGAAAACACAAATGACAACGTTCCTTTTTTTTTTGCCCTTATATCCCGACAACATCGCAATTGCAAGTTAGGGCTGTTTCACTGCATACCCGAAACAATGAAGACGTTACGGTCCACAAAATGTTTGTGCTTAAAAGATGAACAAATAAAATTAAACTTCTAAATAACCAAAGCCGCTAACAATAAATTCAACATAGATATGTCCTCATTTCTGGGTATTTTAGCTCTCTAACAGCTGAATACCAGATTACATAATAATGACAAAAGAAAAATAAACCCAACGTACTCAGAAATTGTAGCTGTGATTTCGCGGAGGGTTACGACGCTGTTGAAAACACAAATGACAACATTCTTTTTTTTTTTGCCCTTATATCCCGATGTGATTTCGCGGAGGGTTACGGCGCTGTTGAAAACACAAATGAGAACGTTCTTGTTTTTTTTGCCCTTATATCCTGATGTGATTTCGCAGAGGGTTACGGCGCTGTTGAAAACACAAATGACAACGTTCCTTTTTTTTTTTGTCCTTATATCCCGACAACGTCGCAATGGCGACGTTGCCAAATGTATTGTCATCGCAAATTGCGACGGTGTCGGGCTATATTTGAAAAAAAAAGCCAAAACCGCATGACATTTGCCTGTCGTCGCAATTTCACCCCAAATGTATTAGTGTTACTATACCGACACATCTGAAGGAAGGTGAAAGAGATGAAGAATGTAAATATATACATGAGGAAGATGTATATGATAGATGAGGATAAGGAATACACTGAATAACTTGTTGATGAGTCTATGACTTGATCAAATTGACTTTATTATATTGCATTCATCTATGATAAAGAATAGAGCTGAAAGATACAAAGTAGTGTTTTCGGTAAATAAAGTATTTCAGTATACATCAATGAAGTGTAGTGTATACCAAGCGTAGTGTTAACTGAGCTTGTGTTCACCGACACATTTCTTTGTTAACTGAGCAAAATAGAAAGGAATTAAATGATCAGTTTAGCTGATAAAGTGATGAGCTGTAAAGTGTATGAAATTGAGGTAACATATAAAGTTTGTTATGAAGATCAATGGATAACATAAATAAAAAAGGATCTAATGGAGAAGATTGAAACATGTTACTGACACATTAGTCGAGGGAGCTTAAAGCAACAAAATCTATGAATATGATTAAGTGGCAAAATCTGATGGAGGAAAAGAAAATGATTTACTCATCTATATAAGAGACATTGGTTTCATTATGAAATATATGCTGGAAGAAGAAGATACTACAAAATTATCGCATGGAGAAGTTTTCATGCATTCTGATCATACTGGTTAATGAGAACCAAGCTGCAGAATAGTTACCGAGCTACAAAGAGTTATTACCAACGGATAGTAAGTTGATATAGTATTGAATCTGAAGTGTTATATTGATTAGAAATATTTGAATGAGTTGAACATTGATCTGTAAACTACAAACTGAAGTTGTTTTAAGGTAGATCATCTACTGTTACATATTTAACCATTGTACACAGTAAAATCTCTTAACCAAGTGGACTATGAAAGTCTTTTGATGTTTCATTCATAGAGTGAACATTGTTATCCTATCAACCCTAGAGTGACTGCTGGTTGGACGATAACTTCTGGTCTAAAATCCTCTAACAAGGTCACACCTAATAGTGTGTTTGTAACCCTTAACAGGGTTGGGTCTTCACCGACCTCACTTCAGAAGAGTGAACAATTTTGGGTTGCTGGTCCCAGGTGGTTTTTCCCTTTACAGGACATGGTTTCCACGTTAAATCTCTTATGTTATGTGTTGATTGTGATATTTATTTGTTATCATTCTTTGCATATTACATGTTAGATTTAATCGGTAATTATTACAATGTTTAGACTGACAATTGGTAAATGCACAGACAATGAAAGCATTATATGTTTACCGAGTAGCAAAAGTAGCAGAATTATTTTGGATTATACATTTTGATTTGGGGCACTGGATAACTAATTCACCCCCCTCTCAGTTATTCTAACATTTTGGAACTCAACTCATCTCAACAACTTTGTTTTCGTCAATTCCATTTTTTACATAATTTACTCAATTTTGATTTGTAACTCATGTATTTTGCATTCCTTATTTTTGTCAATTTAGTTAACTCACAATTACTTTATTCTTTTATTTATTTATTTATTCAAAATGATTTGTGCAACTAAATTACATTTTAATTTAATTAAAATAATATTATTTTAGTCTAATATTATTTACCCAATGATAATTTATTTTCAAATAAAAAATTTATCTTCTATTTGAAAATTGAATTTGATAATTAACTAAATCTTTAAAGAAATGCATTTAATTAATTTTCATTAATTAAATACTTTTATTTACACAGTAGGCTTTTAATTAAATCTTTAAATTTAATAAATGTATTTAATTAATTTCTATTAATTAAATACTTTCACATTTAATTTATCTATATTCTGTAAGATCTAATTTATTTAAACCACATAATTAATCTAAATAAATTATTTAATCATAACAAACATACCAACCAACCAGATACCAATTGAACCTAATAAAACACTAATTATGCTCAAAGGAAAGGTTTATAGACACACGCCACCTGGATGAATTCGGGAAGGGTAAAATATCAGAAACTTGTCCACTATTTCTGAACAATAAAATGGCCTAGGTTGGGATTTGGATCTGAATGTTATCTCCTCTCTCTTACCATTGAGACTTTGTCATAGGGCACACTCACCTTGACAATTCAGGAAATTTGATGTTCAATACTTGAAAACCTACATAAAAGACAAGCATGTACACACACACACACACACACACACACACATATATATATATATATATATATATATATATATATATATATATATATATATATATATATATATATATATATATATATATATATATATATATATATATATATATATATATATATATATATATATATATATAGACACACACACACACACACACACATAACAAGCAATGGCAGGGATTGGGACATGGTGTGTATCCCACAAGTAGGTAACTATGACTCTGTCCCTCAACCATATCAAACACGTCAAATAGGAAAAGTAAAAGCATACATGATAGCCATACACATGCAAGTATGAGGTAAGTAAAATCATAACATAAACATCATTTTAAACATATAAATAATCATCATCATAGTAACTAACATCATCTAACTGTAAATATATAATATCCCATAATTAACCAATATCAAATCACTATGTAATGTTATATATCCAAAACCACATAATAAAACTGAAATAATCAATGCACACATAAAAGAGACCTAAAAGAGTTTGGCAATATAAAACTGAAAAGCAAACTATGGGTGGGCACTACAAACAATATCTGATAAGTGCCTTTTGTTACTCATTATGAGTAATGCAATTTATGCCCAAAGTAAAAAAGATAATATAATCATTACCATATTTCATGCCATAATGTGAATTGTGTATACCATGATTACAAGTTTATACCAAACTAATTTTACATTTAATGTTAATATCAAAATTCCATGTATTTCTCCATCATCACATAGTCTTATGCCATTTATTTTACAAGTAATTCATTGGTTAATTAACTATCATTGTGTAACATAGGTTATTGATAGGTTATTAATGAAACATTGATAAGATATCAATTCCTTATTAATGAAAAGATACATAAGGTATATACCTTAAGAATGGCAAGAATACTTAATGAACCACATGGAAAAAATGAAAAATATCTTAAGACAACCAATGATATATAATATATCAAGCATGTATGCAACCATATGACAAGGGAAATATGACAAACCATTATGTATACATGTCCACTAAAGTGGTAAATATGAGTATGTCGAAGTCAAATAAAGGAGTATCAAAATTTCTTGTCCACTAAAATATACCATATGCCAATTGTGTATCAATATGTCATAAACTAGAGTGCATATTGATATCAATGCCAATATAAATGCCAAACTAATCAAAGCCAAAACCTATTTGACATGATGATGTACACACAAAAGTAGTGCACTTCTCTAAGTCATTACATCAAAGGAAATCCATGAAAGGGAAACCTTCAATAGCGACCTAGAGCTCTCTATGTATGGAGTTGCAAGATTGTAAAATTGCTCTCAGCTAGAGCTATTAAGCTAATGACCTTACTAGTCAACCACACAATGAGAGATTCAAGTGAAGACAAGGGAAAGAATGCCAATATCCCCAAAGAATCAAATGAAATGCAATGCAATGCAAGCTAATCTATGAAAATGAAGGATGCAAGCTAGTCTATAGAAATGAAAGAACAATGCAACTAATTTATGAAAGAAAAGAACAACTGTTACAAATCCTTCCTATTTAGACTATGTGAGATTAATCTATAGCATGAAGGAAATCTAAACTATGAATGCCATGATAATGAAACTACTATGCAAGAGTGAAAGCTATGAAAGCATGTAAATATGAGATCCAAGAATGCTCCAAATCTTCAAAAGCTCCAAAGTGACCTAGAAAACTTGCAGCATAACATTAGCATAAAAATGAATGACCTAAAATGAGGAAGAGAGCTCTTCTTTTATAGGAAATGAGGAGAAATGGACCATGGAGATTAAGAGGCAAAAGAATTAATCAACAGTGGAGCATCAAAGAGGAGAAATCCATGTGCACAAGTATCCTCCAATGAGAAAATAAGAGTTGACTTTTGTGTCCTTATGAGACAAAAAGTACTTTTTCTCTTTTTATAAAATATAAATAATACTTTATTTGTGCAACTTAGGATAAGATGAAAAGTGGGGGCTTTTTATTTATTAAAAGGGGAGGAAATATTCCTTTTGAATAAATAAAGACTTTAGGATAAAATGGTTAGCCCAAGGCAAATAATCGAAAAATGATAAAATAGGATTTGATCAAGGAAATTGATATAATTGAAAAATGCTGAAAAAAATATTGATTTAGGGATTTGATAAATTGTTGAATGGGGGCCCAAAGTCTAGGTGACCATTTTAGGGTGCATACAGATGATACCAATATCAATACTAATGTCAAATCCAACCAGATGTATCACTGTTTACCATTGCCAATCAAGAATACATGTTCATACTATATCTAATACTACCAACTATGATTGTGCATCCTATATACCACTGTCATCAAGAAATGAACTAAAATGTAATGATCAATAAAGATCAATGTGTATCAGCAATAATAAGGAATATTGAACAACAATAGATATGAGTATCAACAATGAATGCATCAATATGAATCAACAACAATTCAATGAGTATTTTACCATTTCTTTTGTCATCAAGGACAACATCCAAAGGGAACAAATAAAAAAATGAAATATACCCAAATAACCAATTTTCATCTAAAATATATGAATTTGGAATCAAATCTAAAAGGAAATCAAAGTAGCAGAAAAACTTGCTACACTAACCTTCAGAGGAGGATTATGTAAAAAATTTCTCAGATGTTTACAATAGTTACATAAACTTAATAGAAATAAACATAAATATATATATACCACACCACATTGATTTACATAGGGAAAACCCTTTTGGGATAAAAACCAAACTCTAAAATTTGATCAATATATTATTTATATTTCAACAAAAAAACCACAATATACTTGTAGAGTAAGCTTCTTGCAGGAGTGCGACCAACTAGAGATCTAGAGATAAATCAACAACTATCAAAATCTTACACCCAACCTCTATTCATGCTTGTAATATATAAGAGAAACAATGCATGAAATCATCAAATGGTATTATAAAACTGTTATCACAAAATTTTACACCCATACTTGGGGGATGACCCCCAAAAAACCTTGTGAAACATTGAGACAACCTCCAAGTGTGGTACTTGCATAGGCGGGGCTAAATTTGAAGAGAAGGTCAAATTTCATCCAATTAGGGTGCACCTAAGCTAACACTTTGACGGAAAAGACAAGAAGTATTGCAAAAAAGTAAAGAGGGTGATGCACCAGATTAGGACTGTGGATGCTCCCTGTTTGTAACTATACATAACATCAATAAGAACCACTAACATACACAGATCTAAACCCCATTCTATCTCTTAAGGACTCATAGGAAAGTCTAGATCAATGAGATGCAGCAAGGAAAGAAAGATTCACACTACAACATCCATGATCATATTAGACATAATCATACAAACTTGAAACATAGAAAAGAAACACCCTTCACAAGGAAAGATACATGCACAAGCTAGCCGAATGGTGAAAAAAGGAAAAAAAACATGGATTTTCATTTATATAAGGAAAATAAAAATTTACATATGTAGAGCATAGCTACTGCAAGAGAACAAAGGAGGAAAAACCCATAAAATATGTACAAAGCTACCTTTTAAAGAGATCATGCATAACTCAGAATACAATAGTTGAGTTAGAACTCCTAAAATAATCAGGGTCAAGTTACAGAAGGAGGAGGTGAATAAATTAGATCAAAATCTTCAAGTTGAGTTCATGAAGTGACAAGAAACAACCCCATAAATGAAGGAAATATGTAGCCAAGAAGCATAAATGCATACCCTACAATAAGATATGGTATCAATTTGAACATTTGTCAGAAGAAATAAAACTTGCAAATCATAAAAGAGCATGGGGTAGTAGGTGGGTGGCGTGTGCAAGAGAAATAAGTGGTTCAATAATGAATTCAACTGTCCTAAAAAATGCCACAATCGTTAAACATAAAATCGGGTTGCTAGTAAAAAATCCCATTAGGTGCAAAAACACACAACATTTTCATATTGGAGAGACCCAAATGTAACTCCTTTTCACCACTACAAGTCACTTGGATACAGAAAACACACAACATTTTTAACCACCTCCATTAGAGAGAAATTAAAAGATGTCTCCCTGATGTGTCTTATTTCATCAAACAGACCCACGAAAGTCTCACCTCGACGTTGGCCTATTTCACTGAACTGCTAGAACAAGGAAGAACCCTAGGCACAAGTCTTGGAAAAAAATGTATGTGTCTTTGATGGGAGATGATTTTTTTTCTCATAGGTCAGAGAGACACTAAATGACATCCCCCTAAAATCAACGAGTCTTCCTAATGGAAAAAATTCATGTTATTTTCTTCCATCCTCCATTAGAGAGACACCAAAAATATCTTCTTGATACATGAATTTTCATTAGAGAGACTCATAAAGAAGTCCCATCTACAACCAATTATCTCATTGAAGTACCAATTTAGAAAACACAGTATTTTCTGCCAGCCTTAAATCTCATCGGAGAGACACAAAAATAACTCGTAGTGATTGAGGGTCATTTCACCAATGAGAAACATTGGTGTTGTGTTATAATTGACCCGGTGTAGAAAATCTGCAGTCTTATCGAAAGAGTGTTGAAAACACACAACATTTTGAAAGCTTATAAAAAAATGCAAAAAATATTGTGTTTCCACCTATGTCAAAAAAATATTGAATTTCTCCCATAAAAGTCTCTCAAATTGAATATTTGTGATTAGATAATGTTGGCAAAAATAACCAACAAAAAATATGGACTGCAAATATGTAAAAGGTGGTGCCCATATTATCTCTAATTAGATATTATCTACGATGTGTTAAAACACACACTAACATGTGTAACTCCTTTATACAACTCATTTATGTGTACAACAAATTTTTACATTTCCTATTTCATGAGACCCAACTTCTAGAGGCCATAAATTTTGAGCCAGGTGTTTGATTGATGAACCATTTAAAGTGCAAGAAAACTTTGTTGCAAATATGAGTAAGTGTTGTCATGAGGTGAAGCTTATTATCATTGATGTAGGATGAGGTCCAAAAGTATGTATTCAGTTGTGGTCCCATTGGTTTTGGAAGTGATGATGTATCAAACTATTGCATAGGTGTTGTCATTGATGTGGAGAGATTGCTAGCGATGGTTGGGAATGATATATCTAGATGATTTATGTCTATTCTAGAGCATTGCAATGATTTTCTTATGGTTACATCATAATTTGTCTAAACATTCAAATGAACAAGATGACCCCTTGTCTATTAACTTTTCCTTGACCTTCTAAGTCACCCTTGACCTCCTGCTTCGGGTTGAAACTCAGTTTATAGGTTAGTTAATATTTTTTCTTCCTAGATCTGATCCTAAAATTCATTTCTCAATCCATAGTATTTTTGTGTATGAAAGACCATATTTTCATTATATCTAGTCTTATATCTTAAATTACACTTGCATAGCCTAGTCCATATTTAGGAGAGGATCATTGCATACATTCACCGCTCAAGCCTTTTTAAACCTAGAGGATCATTTTCCTTCCAATGTAAGAAGAAAAAGGTACAATTTTCCTAATTTTTCCACACATCCTAGTGAAACACCCTTCTAACCCTATTTTTTTCATTATATTTTGGTGAATCCACCATAACTTACACTTGTTTCTAAATTGATGTTTAGATGTAATTTGTATGCATTGCATTACTACATTTTATACATTTAGAAATAAAGGATCACCTTTATTACATTTTGGTGAACCCAACTCCTTATATCTTAATTCTAATTTGGATGTCTAGATGCAATTTATATGCATTTCATTATCATGCTTTATATGCTCATGTCTCATATGTTATACATTTATAAATTCAAATTTGATTTATTTTATGTAATGTTTAGATGATCTATATATTAGTAGTTTGAATTATTTATACATTTACTTTGTGCATGAGTTTTATGATCTTGAGCCCTAACCCCAACATCCTTGTGTGAAGAAGTTATATGGATTTCCTTGAGGGTATGGAGCCTGTTTCCACTAACATTTTCTATGGGAATGTAGGTGACACCTCTATGCCTACCAATAAAATACCTAATATTGTTGAAAATAAATTTTCTTATACTTCACATTATGAGGATGACTCCATAACAAGAGTGTCTCCTAGACATGTAGAAAAACATGTCAATGATTTGGCAAAGATTGAACATTGGATGGGTCAAGAACATTCTAATAGTGAGACAATATCTTTGTTTGGAAATTTGAGAAGGATTTCCTATAATGATGAAAATATGGTTGATTTTTTGCTTCACATATCCCATATTATCAATGATAACATCATATCTATGAAAATTTGTGCCAAATCTCTTAATATTTCCAATCCTAATACCAATGTTGAAAATTTCATCCCTATTCCAACATCATTTCCTTATGTCTACCTATACTACACCTATCATTGATAAATCTATTAAAAACATCAATCCTACTTATGTTAGTCTTGGAAGAATTCTTAATCCTATCATACCTCCCCACATGAGTGTTCCAAATATTTCCCAACCATCATCTATACCTACTTACCACAATGTCCTACTCATATATTTCAATGCTCCATCCATTTCACATAGCATTATACATCCTTCAATATCAAACATGTCCAATACCAACACATCTATTGAGGAAACCATTAATAACCTTTGACAAAGTGTTTCATCCATGCAACAAAAACTCACTTCCATAACCCAATCTAAACAAAACATCCCTACTTGTGACATTCCTAGCCCATTATTTCATGATATCATTCACACCATTATTCCTCAATACATGGAAATACCTTAATTACAAAACTAAAATGTAAAAGGTGATCCCTTGACTCATATCAAAACATTTCAAACCTTGTGTAGTGACATCTCGAGTGATCATATACTTATGGATAAGTTATTTACTAGGAGATTTCAAGATAAGGCCTTACAATGGTTTTCTTCTTGGGGTTATTCTATAGATTCCTTTCAAAAAATTTCTAACTATTTTATTGAAAATTTTCAAAATAAAATTGGTCCTAATTTTTCTTTAAGTGATTTGATTCATTGTAAGCAAGGTGTTAAGGAAAAGTGATTGATTAGATTGGTAGACTCAAACATTTGCATGCTCAAATTTCTTATCTTGTGCTTAATATGGGTGTTAAAATAATTTTCATTTCTAACTTGAAAAATACATTGGAGAGATGCTATTATTTTTTTGAGTTTACTTCCTTTACACAATTATGTGGAGTGCTTCAGAATTATCATCTTCAAGTGAGTCAGTTTGAGTCATCCACCTCAATGGATCCAGTTGATAAGAATGATGTTGCTCAACAATCTTCCCAAAAGTTCTAAAACCCCAATAAAGGATCCATCAAGATCATTAATTCACCCAACAATGTTGATGAACAAATGGTAGCCGCAACATTAGGTGTGGCTCCTTTGTCATCCTTTTTCAAAACATCTCATAATTTTACACCTCTTTAAGAATCCTTGCATAATATTATGTTGAAGTTTATTAATGCTAATATTTTGAAACTTCCTCCCATAAAACCTATTGTTCATTCCAAAGTATTTCCTACATCCTATGATCTCCAATACCTTTTCCAATACCATCATCATCCTAACCCATGATACTAAAAAGTATTTATGTTTGCAACAAGTAATCCAAGACCTCATAGAATCCAATGCCATAACCATTGACGGTGTCAATGATAAAGGAAACAAATCCATTGCAACCTATAACTAAAACTTGCAAATATATACCACTCGTCTACCTTCTCATTCTACCAACACCATTGAGTCAACCAAATCATTTCCTTCTTCTTCCACCAATATAGTTGAGACTACTAGCCCTACGATTATAGATGTCAATGCTACATGCAATGTGACCAATAATGTATTTAATCATATTGACCAATCCAAATCTAAACCCAATCCTAAACTTGAACCTTGTATTACCTATGATCTTGAGGAAAATATTAAGGCACTCGATGGTCCTCTCTACATTTCCACAAAAATTAAATGATAAGTTCTCTTGAAGAGTGCTTATTGATCCTTCTTTCACAATGAATGTTATAAATGAAGAAAATCTTTTCACAAGAAAAATCCATCAAGACTCCCATAAATAATATGATGTGATGATTAAGACTTTTAATTTTTTTATTTATCCAACCTATGGTTCTATTATCCTTCATGTCAAATTTGGTAATAAATGGTTAGATGTCACCTTTGTTGTTATCCCTACATATAATCAATTCCAAGTGAGACTGTGACTTCCCTTGGCTCATCTCTATGAAAGCTATTTCTTCTCCTATCCACAAGTGTTTTGAGTTTCTCCATAATAGATAAATTATCATGATTAATCATATTCTCTATTAACATCTAGTGAGATGTGGAAACTTTGACATTGACTTATTTTGGCCTCATGTGCCTCAACCATTGTAATATCATGAAGACATTTTCTTCCTATCTTACCAAATTTTTAAACATCAAATGATTTCCAAATTTTAAAACCCTAAGGATGTCCCATCTCCTTCAAATGGACCTAGACTCCTTCCCACACCTTATATTGTTAGAAATAGGAAATACTAAGAGGGGGGGGTGAATCAGTATTTCACAAAATTTTACTTTTGCCCACTTATGGATATAATAGATTACTTTAAAGCATATGAAACTAAATAGCATACATAATAGTAAATGTAAAGAACTCATAACACATGATATGTTCTCGAGGAAATCCTCGCCAAGGGAAAACCCCAGTGGGGATGGTACCCACAAAGATCCACTAATCAAAAGATATCCGGTTAAGGATGTTGACCCTGTTAAGAGCCTGTTACAATCATATAGTGTATCAGTCCTGGTTAAGGGACTATAGGCCTTGTTAGAAGCCTCAACCCTGTTAGGAGTTGTGGATACAAAACCTAATTACCAGATGAGCTCACTGCCCAAATAATTAATACAAATTTTTACTGATTACAATATGGTATTGCTTACAACTTCACATCAACAACTTTTGCTGCTATCACAAGTTACATATATTACATGTTACATTTCAAGTATGTTCGGTACATCTTTATTTATACAAGATACAAACATAATATCTTTCTCTTGTCAGTTTGCATATCTTTATCCAAGATTAAACATCTAGGATGTCATCTCTTCATAATATTAAGTCATTATTTTGACAAGCAAAATAATCCCTTAATTCATTTACTAGTTCTATCTTCAAAACTGCTCTGTCGGCTGTACTCTGTCATCGGTAAAATAGTCATAACTTTGTCCATACTGTCCATACTCTTTTGTGCACTAAGATGGGGTATCCTTAGACACCATAGAGTCTATGTTCAATTTCACAAAATCTGATCATGCTCCATTGAACGTCGCCAAAACAAAATGTATCGGGTGCTCTGTCAAAAACATTGTTTCATACTTAGACAATTTTAGTCTGCGATTTTCCATACTTACTTTCTAGCTTATGCGATCTTCATAAGAAACATATGTTTCCATAATGACAACATCTATGTACATACCTCGACCAAATTTCCAACAATCTCCCCCTTTGTCATTGGTGGCAACATATGAGAAAATTGGCTAAGTGTACAAGTCAAAATCTCAAAATTTGTATCAAAATTGTAACACTTCTCAAAATATACACATAATCTGTAACACTTCATAATACTCCATAGAACTCCCCCTATGAGTTTCCTTCCTTATCATATATAGACAATTTTTTAAGTATCTCTCCCCCTTGACAACAATGACAAAATAAAGGGTGGAAAGGGATATACAAAATTGTGTCAAAACTTTTACCTTACTGTCTTATTGCAAAGCCGGTAGGCTTGCAACACAATTTGCAAAATCTGTCTTCCAAGTCTCAAAATCTTTCTCCCATGCCTTCTTTATTGATTTTGCTACATTGAGTAAAGTACTCAATCCGTATGCTAATCTGACAAGCTTGGAGGGATGGTTTCCATGATTTCTTCTTTATTGTCACTTCATCATCTTTTATCTCTACAACTCTTCTAGGTACTGGTGGAACAATTGTTTTCTATCTTTTACCTGGTCCTGAAGCACTTGCCTTCATTCTTTTGCTTGGTGCTGAAGAAAAGGGTTTCTCTATCTGACTAGTTTCTTGTTCCTTCTCAGGTTCTTCAACCTTTACCTTAACTTGAATAGGTTCTGCACTTGATGCCAAAGGTGGGATTGATAGTATCTCACTTTTCCTTATTGCTTCTGTAGTCTTTCTTGCAATATCAAATTCCTGCTCACTCATACTTGATTCTTTTAGAATTTTCTTTATTGTAGACTCCACTCTCTTCTTTGATTGTTTTTCTTCCTTAAGTGTCTTTGCTGAATCAAAGTTTTCATCATATGTTCCAAATCTGTTGACATGAGCATCAACTTTACTTTTCAACAATCTACTAACATATCCTTCTGTTTCAACTTCAGAGATTTCATAGCCAAGAGGGTCTATGAATTCATGTCTAGGTTCTACTGCCTCAATGTAAGTGAAATCAGTATCAACCATAAAACATATATCATCTTTGTATTTCTCAACTAGGGATGGAGGAATTCTTGATCTATTTACCACAATGTTCTGAAAAGTTTTCAACACTAACTTTACACTGTCATTAACCTTCTCAATAAGATGTTTCATGTAAACTTTATTGATTCTTGCCATAGTATTCTCACCATCATTCCATTCAATAGTGTAAGGAAATCTTCTTAGCAAGTGGAAGAACATGTAAGTAACCAATGAGGAAAATCTAAAGTGAGTGTATTTAGCTTTCTTTATCTTTTCCAAATTCTCAAACAACTGTATTCTCAGAATTTCACACATATCCATAGGCTTCTTCTCCACACACATCAAATAAGCAATGTGTACCATACTTGCTGGCATATCATCTTCTCTAGAGCTTCCACAGAACTTTGTTGTCAAAATCTTACACAAGTATTTTACATCATCTTGCTTAATCTTACTAATGACTATACCTCTGCCATTGTATACTGAACCGGTGTTTTCAATCATAATCTTTCTCATGTTTTTCTTATTCAGTGGAATTGCACCAACTTTTGATAATCCAGTCACATCATGAATTAGGTATGCAGTTATGTCTATAACTCTATCTTCTAACCAAAATTTACCATTTTGTATCCTACTCAAAATGATCGTAGTACACTCCTCATCATCAAATTCATATTTCATAGAGTACTCAATGATTTCATTGTTTTCTAGATGTTCATAACCTTGTTTCACTGACATATCTGAGTTGTATAATTTCTTATATTCACCATTAAAATCACTCTCCCTTAGGGTTTCATACTTGCATCCAAGATAACTCATAACATTCTCTAAATGAAGAACTCCATCTGGTACAGATGATAAGGCTAAACTAGCATCTCTTTCTAAGGGTTCAACTGGATCTTTCTTATTTCTAGGTCTGTTCTTATCCTTAATGGTTTGAATCAATGACACATCCATGATTATATCTGATTACTTAAGCTGATTCAAGATCTTAGTTGGATAAATACCTTAAATTTGCAAAATTAGGGCTTTCGCTTGATCAACGCTTCAAACTTTTGCAAATCACTTCCAAATCACTTCTAATCACTTGATAATCATAATAACTTTGATTTCAATTTTTTAATGCTTAGCATTTACTCGATTTGACATCGCATTCAATTATTTTGCTACTAAAATGCCAAAAAGCTGATTCTGTAAACCTACAACCATAAATCTTCTTGCGACCTCGCAAAACACAATATTTCTTTTTGTGCACTTAACCATAGCATTAGTATAACATAAAAAACCTTCATCTAACTACACAAAACTTAACTCATTCAAAATCTAATTCTATACTAATTCTAAGTTCCTAAACTACATAAATTTACATAATTTAAGTGCTTAAAGAAGGGTTAGGTAAAGACTCATTCTTACCTTCAGATACATTACCTTCCTGATTACCTTCAATGCTGAATATACCTCCTTGATCTATGCCTTTAACAACTTTTACTTCATCTTCATTGCTACAACAACCTTTCTCTTTGTTTCCTACATTTTCATTCCTTTTTGCATAGTTTCTAGGGTTAGGGTTATGATGAAAAACTCCATTGTTCATTCTGCAAAATCTTGTTGTGTGTCCAATCTTGTTACATATTTGACAAGTGATTCCATTGGTTCCATATCTAGGTATTTGCTGATTGATTTGTGTCCTGCAATTTCTAGCATGTATTGTGGAGTTCGGGGCAACAGCCCAAATTTTCTTTTTTTGGGTTAACTTGTCAAGCATTTTTGAGTTGACTCATCAAACATATCATTGTGTTGAATTGTCAAGTATTCTTTAGGGTTCTTGTTAAAATAGCTTAGGGTTAGGGTTTTAAAATAATAATTTTATCACTTCTTGCAACAGTATTGAGTTGCAAGGGACAAATTGTAACAAGTTGAAATTAGTGGATAATAAGATTGGACTCTCTATTTGGTGGATGTAGCTCAAGATTGGGTGAACTAAGTTAAATATTTGTGTCTTCTATTATACTTCTATGTGCTTTATTTCTTCGCATTATTGGTTATATTTGCATGTAACTGTTAGATTTCTATCTTCTAATCCTAACAAGTGGTATCAAAGTAGGTTGTTTTCAGTTATCCTCTGTAGGAAGCATTCATGATTGAGTTGGAGTAATGGAAGATTAGGTTAAGTTGAAGGTTGATAATTTTAATGGGTAGAACTTGGAGGACTATATCTATCAGAAGGATTTATGGCAGCCATTGGAAGGAAAATCCAAGAAACAAACATCAATGTCTAATGAGGATTGAGAGATTTTTCATAGGAAGGCACTTGATAGTATTCATTTATTCTTGTTACAATCAGTGGCATTGAATATTACATAATAAAAGACAACTAAAGAGTTGATGAAAATCCTAGTCAAGTTATATCAAAATTCTTATGCTTCGAATAAGGTATTTCTGATGAAGAAATTATTTAATATGAAAATGGTAGAAGGTGGGTCAATTGTTTATCATTTAAATGAGTTTAATACATTTACCAATCAATTATCTTCTGTTAATATTAATTTTGATGGAGAAATTAGGGCTCTTTTGATTTTGTATTCTTTTTTTAAAAGCTAGAATGGATTGGTAATGGTTGTTAGTAACTTTGTTTCTGGTTCAAATACACTAAAACTTGATGATGTTGTTGGTGTTATTCTAAGTGAGTAAATTTATAAGAAAAGCTCAGGTGGATCCACATCAAGTAGTGTTTTTAATGAAGAAAGTAGAGGAAGATCAAAGGAGAGATGAAACAATTTTGGAAGTCATCGGAAATCATGATAAAAATCAAAAGGGGAAGAGGTCTCAATCAATAGGACCAAATGATTGTTGGTATTGTGGGAAACTAGGTCATCAAAAGAAAGATTGTTGGTCTCAGAAAAATAAAGGAGACAAACACAAAGGAAACAAGGAGGTAAATGTGGTTTTAGATTTAGTTGATGATTCATGGGTTTTAGATTTAGGGGCATCATTCATGTTACACCCCACATAAGTTATTTCCAAGGTGATTTTGGGCTGGTTTATTTGGGAGATAATGGACCCTATCAAATTGTTGGAAATGGAAGAATTAAGATTAAGTTACATAATGAGAATCATTGGCTACTAAAAGAGGTAAGAAATTTTCCAAGGCTGAGTAGGAATTTAATTTCAACAAGGAAACTAGGTGATGAAGGTTGCACAATTACTTTTAATAATAAAAATTGGAAGGTTTCAAAAGGTTCCTTAATAGTAGAAAAATGTGTGAAAGTAGGAACCTTATATCTTTGTACAGGTCATACTATTCCTTCTACTTTAATTGTTTTAGAGCTAAGTCAATGTTTAGGAACAATTTTTGTAGTTGAGTAGGTAGAACATGTAACGGTCGCTGTGGATTCTAAAACAATACTATGGTACAACAAACTTGGGCACATGACTGAAAAAGGTATAAATTACTTCATTTAAACAAAGTTTTACTAGGTCTAAAATGTGCCAATATTGATTTAGATGACTTGAAGTAAGCACCTCAGAAATGGTATATTATATTTGATAGCTTTATGACAAAGCATGGCTATAGTTAGTGTAATTTAGATCATTGTATTTATTTTAAGAGGTTGGATGATGATAGCTACATTATTTTATGTTAATATGTTTATGATATTCTTGTATCAAGGTCTAATATGGATCACATTAAGGGGTTGAGACAATAGTTAGCACATTATTTTTCAATGAAGGATTTGGGGGCAAAACAAGAAATCCTGGGTATGAGAATTTGTAGAGATAGGAAGAAAAAAATTTGAATCTATCTCAGGCTGATTATGTTGAAAATGTATTGCAGAGATTCCATATGGTGAATGCAAATGTATTACAACATGCAGTTTCCATTGCACCAAAAGATTGACCTATTAATGCTAGATACAACCACTAGAATTATAGAAGACACGTGAGGTTGTTAAACCATGTCATGAATCCCAAAGGGGAATGTTGGTGGTTAGTATAACAAAAAGTTATCATTAAAAATTTTCCTAGTTATTTGAAATTGACAAAGGAGATGTGTCTAAAGAAACAAGAGGAGGAAGACGAAATGTCCAAGGTACCATATGATTCAGTTGTAGGTAGTTTGATGTATGCAATCCTATGAACTAGACTAGATATTGCACATGTTGTAGGAGTTTTTAGTAGGTATACAAGTCATCCTGGAGTTGAAAATTAGAAATTAGTAAAGTGGATTCTTAGATATTTGAGAGGTACGTCCAATAGATATTTATATTTTGGGAGCTCTAATACTAATTTAAAAGGCTATGTTGACTTAGATTTGGTAGGGTATTTATATACTAGGCAGAGTACCATAGGTTATGTATTTATTATTGGTGGGATAATAGTGAGTTGGATTTATTGATTGCAAAATGTGGTTTCTTTATCCAATACACAGGTAGAGTATGTTCCTTCTATAGAGGTAGCTAAGGAGATGATATGGATACAATTTTTCATGGAAGAGTTGGGAAAATAAAAAACTAAAAATTATATGTTTATAGATAGCTAAATTGTCATCCATCTTGCAAAGAATTCTACCTTACATTCAAAGACCAAACACATACAGTTGATGTATCACTTTTTTTGGTCGGTGTTGGATAATTGACAGTTAAAGCTAGAAAAGATTCATATAGATGAGAATCCATTAGATATGTTTACCAAGGAAATGACAAGGGAGAGGCTAAATTCCTCTTCAACTTTAGTTGGTCTTCAAGACTAAAAATAATAAAAAGAATAGCAAAGTCTAAGGTGCATCAATCTAGTGGGAGCTTTAGGGGTAGTGGTGTTGCTACAAGATCAATCTCCAAGTGGGAGGTTTTTAGTGTGGAGCCTAATCAATCCGCAAGTGGGAGATTGTTGGTTTGTAGTGACTAGTTAGGAAAGTACTATACTATACATTGTAACTCGTCAATAATTTTTGAGTTGACTCATCAAGCATTTCCCTAGGTTGACTTGTCAAGTATTCTTTAGGGTTAACTTGTTAACTGACACAAGTCTTGTTAAAATGGCTTAGGGTTAGGGTTTTCAAATAAGAATTTTGTATCTTCTTGTAGTGGTATTGAGTTGCAAGGGATTGCATTGTAATAGGTTGAAATTACTAGATAATAAGATTGGACTCTTTGTGTGGTGGACATAACTCAAGATTGGGTGAACCACGTTAAATATTTGTGTCTTCTATTCTACTTCTATGTGCTTTATTTCTTTTCATTATTAGTTATATTTTCATGTAACTATTATATTTATGTCTTTTAATCCTAACAGTTTGTAGGTTGTTTCATAAAAAAGTGTTTGGTCAAAGTTGAATTTGATCTGCCTTTCTCCATTAAATTTCCTTGACCCTACGAGTCACCCTTCACCTCTTTTTCTGGCTAAAATTTGATTTACAGGTTAATTAGTATTTTTGCTTCCTAGATTCAATCCCAAAATTTATTTCTATATAGTCCTAGAAAGTTAGCATCCATCAATTTAGAATCTCTAGACAAATTGGGCTCCATTTTAGTGATCTCCTTGATTTTGGATGAATTTATGCTTGATTTCCCACTTTTCTATTCATTTTTCCTCCAAAATTTCAAGTGCTTCTCAAACCCCATACATTTTACTTTAAAACTAGACCCTTTAGGTATGGGGCGCACTTGGGGTGACCTATACTAGTATAGGTCTTACTTGAGGCAACCTATAACCCAAGGGTCTATTTTTAGTGAATTTTAGGGCCTAGTGCAAAGTACTTTATATTTCCCTCCTTGTGTAGTTGGTCCTTGAAAATTTAAACCCCAAAATCACTATAAAAGGAGGATTCTTCCTATCATTTTTCTATCCATCCATTATTTCATGTTGTCACGATACAATCATTTTCCATAACAAGAGAAAATATCCATTATTGTGAAATTGCAATTGTTCAAGTCCAAGGTGCATTCAAGGAAAGGTTTTGGCTCCAAGATTTGAAGACTTCTTTCTATTCCAAGGCATATCTTCTATTGATTGTGTGAATTCCTTCCCCATGATGGTTTAATAGAGGATTTCCAAATTGAGAAAGAATATTTGCATCCTTATTTCCTCTTCTTATCTATTCAATCATGCGTACATCCATGATCTATTATTTGGGAAAGTATTGATATATTGAATAAGGGAAGACATTCTACATCCTAGATTCAAGTATTCTACATTCAATCAAGAAAGTATACATCTTTGTGGATATAACAAATCTAGATCCATCCACAAGGGTTTGACAAGCAAGGTATACTTATATTTACCTTGTTTTACATAATTTATTTACTTCATTTCAAGGTTTATTACTAAATAGGGGCTTGACCATAGAAAGCCTCTTTCCCCCAACAATTTCCCCTTTTCTTGTGTGTAGGAACAGATTCATGAAATTTAAGATTAGGAAAAGAAGATATGATGATACAATATTGTCCATGGTCTCAAGACCTCATAATTATTCCTTTTTGGGTATATGTCGGGCCTCAAGTTTGACCTATACTAGTATAGGTCACCTCATCTTCAACATGTTCTTATAGCCTTCAAATTTTTTAGGTTTTTAGATTTAGTCATTAGAGTTTTAAATCCTCATCCGCTCCTCTTCCTGACATAGTCTAACAGTAAATTTCTAGATCTAAACTTGTATCTTCTACTAGCCATCAAGGTGAGTTCATACTCTTTCTCTCTCTTCCATAGAACTTACTTTGATACACTAGATATATTATATTGTTGTTTATAATTGTATAAGTGAATACTTTACTTTCTTTGCATCTACATTTACATTACATTTCTATACATTAGACATAGAATTCCCCACAAAGGGATCCTAGAATCAACACTTTCTCTTACATGTAGATCTTGCATTAGCACCCCTACATCTACTTGGGTTGTGCTAATCTAATTTTCACCTAAATGGAGGCTACATTTTTGGATCCCCTTTTTTCTTTTCCAATGTATAGTAGCAAAGTCATTGTCTACCATTGACTACCATTTTCCACCATATATTTTAGTGAACCTGACTTGTTACATTTTTCTTTATCCTTTTGATTGGGTAGTTCAATTTCCTTTGCATCATTGTCTGTAGGTTCACCTCAACCATACATTTTGGTGGGCTTGACTTGTTACATTTTTATTTATCCTTTTGATTGGGACGTAGGTGGATTTCCTTTGCATCATTGTGTGTGTAGGTTCACCTTCAACATATATTTTGGCAAATTCAATGATTTGATTCTTAATCCTTTTGATTGGGTAGTTAGATTTATTTTACATTCTATCTCTACCTTCTTGATTAAGAAGTTAGATCTTGCATGCTTCTTGATTTGGTAGTTACATCTTCTTTATGCATTATTCCTTACACCTTCATATTTAGATATACTTTATTTTCATCTTCTTTTGATTACATTATATGCATTTAGATAGTCTCTATTTACACATTTTCTACATTTCATATTCTTTCCTTTCATTCCTTTGTGTATGAGCTTTATCATTTTGATTCCAACCTATATTATTCCGGTTAGAATAAGTTGTAGAATCATGGGTTATTTTGATCCTGAACCTCCCTTCTTTCCTAGGAATCTTGATGAAACAAATATGCATTCTAATGAATCTAATGCTATCATGAAGAATAAATGTTCTCATTCTTCTCGTGGTGAAGATGAAGCATTAAGAGATCCTCCTTACCAATTCCAAAATCTTACTCATGAATTTTAAAAGTTTGAAAATTGGTTAGCTCAAGAGAATCATAATCATGAAGCCCTTTCTTCTATAGAAGGTTTAAATAAACTCATTCATAATGATGAACATGGTATTATACTATTAAAATTTTGTGTGGCATTTCCCATTTTATTGATTCTAATGTTAAATCCATGATGAAATATGCTCAAGAACTAGGTGATGTTCCTCCTTCTACAAGTGTTGACACTTCTTTTCCTATCCCCACTTCTATTCCTAGCATTTCCACTTATGCTCCACCTCTTGTTACAAATTCAATCCAACCTTCTAATCCTACACATGTGAGTCTCCCTAATCCTATTCTTCCTTCTCTTCCTACAAGTGTTACATTTATTTCATTTCCTGAACATCTATTCCTTATTATCATAATATTCCTTTTTCATATTCCAAACCCATTTCCAACAATCTCCCTTACATGATTCATGGTTCTTCCAACATTCCCTCTATTTCAAACTATTAGAGTAATAAGTAATTTTACTTATTAATTAAATTATGTTGATTTAATTACTAAGTCACTTATTATCTCTTTCTACTTAAGCTAAACTTTAGGCATATAATAATTGATTGTTTTATTAATTATTATCATTCAACCTAGGTTTCTCTACCCTTTTAGGGTTTCAAATCTCCTTTATAAGGATTGATATCCCTTGTATTCTTAACACATTCAGTTTATTTGATTGCAACTTTTGTTTTTGCACATCAAGGAATGGATCCTCTCTTGTGGATCAATGTGTTCAGGCCTCTGTAGCCTCTCTCTCTCTCTCTCTCTCTCTCTCTCTGACAGGTGTTTGCATGTAGGTGTTCTTGGGAGCTGTGGGTTATTTTCTCATCAACTCCAACATGGTATCAGAGCTTCAAATTTGTTTTCCCCTGTCCTCTTCTTGAGAGATTTAGCTATGTTTATTAGATCTTCATTTTCAGAGGTTTTTTGTCAGATCTAGAGGCCCATTTTTCTGGTCACTTTAAGCTCAAAAAAACCTTATATTTGCATTTAGAACACCCAAGAACCCCTATTTCCATATAAAATTTGTTAAATTTGGATAATTTGGTTTCTTAGAAAAAAATTCTTTTTGCATGCCAAGCCCTATGACCTTTGCACGCAATCTGAGGCATTTTTTTTTTGGGGGGGGGGGCCTCTAACGACACCACTAGCAGTCACCACCATGGTTTCTATCATGGTTACTACTGGCGTGACTATCGGGGTTCATTGCACAGTCTCCGGTGGAAGTCTTGGCTAACCGCCTAGGACCTTAGCCCCCTCCGCCAATAGCCAGGGTCATATGGGGACTAGCCCCTTGTATTCCAATGCCCGGGAGCTTACCCCTGGTCACCTAGATGAGGGGCCAATTTTTTCAGTACCCTAGCCATTTTTTGTGATGATGACCATTTGAACATCAATTTTAAGCTCGTGAAGTTTTGACATCAGCATGCATCAACACTTTTAGACACCCTTTTTGGGCCCTCCAGTGTAGCTTGTGTTTTTTGCTCATAACTTGGGCATATGATGTCAAAATTGAGGTGTAACTTGCACATCTATACTCCATTTTTGGCAAATGAACTATTGTTGGAAAGCTTGTTCTTTGATCTTTCCAGTGTTGTGAGTTATTTTTACAGATTCTTCTCTAGGTATATTTTATTCAATTTTTTGCATTTATGCACTGTGGTGAATATCATGGATGCTTCAGGTCCTGGGATCTCTTCCCTGTAGGCGATGACTCTTCTTTGGCTATTATTTTGTTTTAGAAACCTTTCATTCTTCTTTGAGTAGTGTATCCATCATTTTGTAGCATTCTTTTATGCACACACACTGAGATAAAGTGCCATTCTATTGCATGTATTGGATCTTGCACATGTTTGCGCTCTTTGTACTTGCACTCAATTATAAAGTGCCATGGGGGGTTTGATGTTTGCCTTTGTTTTCCATCTACTTTTTTCACTTGAGCATTCCTCCAATGACATTAGCCTCAGGTATCTATATTTGTGTTTGTACTCTCTTTGCACCTTTGATGTTCCCAGTTCTTCTTCATCATGCAGTTCATTGTGACATTCTTTTTAGTGTACCTTACATTGCTCCCTTGTCAGCATTATGGGGGGGGGGGGGTGGGTTTCTTCTGTTGGTTCTTCTACTTCTTTGGTTTGATAGTGTGATCTATGTATTTATTATTTGTTCCTATTTAATAGGCGGATGTAGTGACTGGGTACCTATGCATTCCGGTGAGATGGATCATTTACCATATGTACACGAGTTCAGGTGTTTGCCTTTGTTTTCCTCCTGATTCAAGTAGTGTCATTTGAGGGCACTTGTGCAAATTACAGTATTTTGTATCTTTGACTTTAGTTGTTTCCCTTTTTTTTCCTCCTGATTCGAGTAGTTTCATTGGAGGACACTCATGTAGATTACAATCTTCTCGACTTGGTCATATTTCAATAGAGGATCTTCATATCAGCAATTACTTCTTAACAGAGTTTGCAGCTTCTTGCTTCAGTGATGTTCTACATGTTCATCCTCATTCCTTTTTTCTAGAACATTTCCTAGTTTTGGAGGCTTCTTTAGTCCTTCAGACTAGTCTTCGTCTCTTTTTGGAGTAGAGTTTTTCCCATGTGGTTTTCTCTATTTCTCCTCTTTTATAGAGACTCTCTTTTTACTAGGGTACCTGATCAGGCCTTTTGTTTCCGAGACCGATTTTCTTTCAGTTGTTTTTTCTAGGTTTTTAGCTTCTCCCAAAGTTCATCTTAAGGGGGGTGTTAGAGTAATAATTCATTTTACTTATAAATTAAATCATGTTGATTTAATTACTATGTCACTTATTATCTCTTTCTACTTTAGCTAAACTTTAGACATTCAATAATTGACTGTTTTATTAATCATTATCATGCAACCTAGGTTTCTCCACCCTTTTAGAGTTTCATATCTCCTTTATAAGGATTGATCTCCTTTGTATTATTAACACATTCATTTTATTTGATTACAACTTTTGTTTTTGCACATCAAGGAATGGATCTTCTCTCGTGGATCAATGCATTTAGGCCTTTGTAGCTTCTTTCTTCTCTCTCTTTCTGTAATAGGTGTTTGCATACAAGTGTTCTTGGGAGCTATGGGTTGTTTTCTCATCAACTCCAACACAAAAAATATGCATAACCTTTCTAATGTTTCTCTTCCTATTATTTCTTCAAATTATCCTACCTTAATAATTTCTTTGACTTGACAAGTTCAATATACCTACATGTGATATTACTATTCCTTTTTCCTTGGATATTATCCTAAGAATTATTGAGATTCCTCATCTTGAGACTTATAATGGTAAGGGTGATGGTATGACTCATGTTAAGACTTTCCAAACCTTGTGTAGTGATTTTTATCATGACTATAGAGTCATGACATAGTTGTTCACTAGGACCTTTTCTGACAAGGCTTTGCAATGGTATTGTTCTTTGCATCTTTATTCTATTGATTCTTTCCATATGCTTGCTAATGCTTTCATTCAACAATTTCAAAGTAATATTGGTCCTCAAGTTTCTTTGATTGATTTGATGCATTGTAAACAAGGTGTTAAAGAAAAAATTAGTGACTTTATTTGTAGATTTAAGCATTTGCATGCTTAGATTTCTTATCATGTGCCTAATGTTGATATACAATGCATTTTTACTTCTAATTTACAAAAATACATTAGAGATAAGATTCTCCTTACGAAGTTTTCTTCCTTTTCACAATTGTGTGTAGTGCTTCATCATTATCAACTTCAAGTGAGTCAATTTGAGAGAAACACTCCAATGGCTCCTATTCCCATTGATAAGACTGATGTCACATCTAATTTCAACAAGTTTCATAAGCCTAACAACTACATCAAAATAAAAAACTATCTAACATAGTTGATGAACAAGTGGCAACAACATGTAAAGGTGCAACTCCATTGTCCTATGTTTTTAGACCTTCTCATACTTTTACTATGCTTTCTAAGTATTCACATAATGTGATGAGGAAGTTAATGAATGCTAACATGATTAAACTTCCTCCTATCACACCAGTAGACCTGTCCAAACCTCCATCCATATTATTTGATCCTAAATCTTTTTGTCAATTCCATCGTCAACTTGATCATGATACTGAAAAATGTTATTCCTTGAAAAATGCGGTGTAATACCCCACATAGGTTTCTTTTTAGTTTTATTGCCAAACTATTTTAGGCTATTTTCATGCGTGTGTTATTTATTTCAGAGATATTTGAGGTTATGAATATATGCCATTATATTCAATAATTGTGAATTATACGTTTTGGTTATTTTTATGTTGATTAAGTGAAAATGATAATGTTATTTATATGTTATGGTTATTTCATGATGATGATTTATATTTCAAGATATCATTGATGTTTATGATTTACTAACCCCATACTTGTGTGTGTATGGTTGGCGTGTATGTTTTTATATTTCTGTTTGACGTGTCTGATGTGATTGAGGGAAAAAGTCATAGTTACTTGCTTACGAAATCTACACGATCAGTTGATCCCTGTGATTGCTTGTTTATATCTATACATGTATGTACATGCTCATCTTTTATGTAGGTTTGCAGGTACTGGGCATCAACTTCTTTGAATTTCTAGGATGAGTGTGCCCTATCACAATATCTCAATGGTAAGAGAGGAGAGATAACATACAAATCCAAATCCCAACCCAAGCCATTGATTGTCCTAAAAATAATGGGGAAGTACATGTTTCTACCCATTTGAATTTGTCAAGGTGATGTGAATTCTGAGCCCTTCCTTGGTGTTTGTTTGTTGTTTAAGTTAGTTGATTTTCGTGTTTTGTGGGTCAAGTGAAATTTGTTGTGTGGATTATTTGATTTAAATAATTAAATTAGGAGTAATTATGAAATTAGAATGATTATATTTTTTGAATATGGAAATATTAAATATAAGGAATATTTAATTGTTAAGGGTTAATTAAATACTTTTATTTAATTAAAAAGATAATTAAAAGTCTAATTTTGGAATAAGAGGGTTTAATTAATTATCAAATCCAAATATGAAATTAAAGATAGTTGATTTATTCAATATTTAATTTATCAATTTGCATAGTTATTTATGTGCTAAAGTATTTATTGATTAATAAAATATTTATATGCAATTTAAGTTGCACATTCAGTTTAATAAAATTGAATTAGATTTTTAAAGTTAAAGTCGAGATTGGAATTATAATTAAAAAGTGAATTCTTTTATTAATAAATTATAATTAATCATGCAAGTGAATTGATGAAAACTAGGTGGAGAGATTTGAGTTCTATTTTTAGGGATTGGATGTTTTAGAAACCCTAGGAGGAATAGGTCTTCTTTATGAGGGGTTTTTGGGTATTATTTTCAATTGCGTCTATCAGGTTTTAGAGGAGCTCTCTTAGATGAATTTGGAAGATTTTTGGAAAGCTTAGATTTTGTAGGCGTTATATGAGATTGTTAGAGAGCTTGGATTTTGAAGGTTGAATTGGATTTTTCTTGGCTTCGAATTTTCAGGTGTTGTTTGAGGTAAGGTTTGAAACCTTCTTTTTTGTAAAATTCTTCTTTTGAAAAGATTGTATGCTTCGTGTCTAGAATTGTTTATGTGAATGGATTGGAAATTGAATTTTTATTTTAAATCAAGTTTGTTTTGATGAAATTTTGGATTAGTTTGATATTTAATTAAATCTGGTATTTTGTTTGGATGGTTTTGAAAACATAGGAAGAAATTTTAGGAAATTGTGTGAGTTTTTCCAATTAGGGTATTTTACCTAGAAACGATTGATATTTTGTATAGAAATCTAATTTGTAATTGCATGTGAAAATCATAGTTTTTTTTTTTAAAAAAAGATCTATCAAAAACCGTAGAACCCATTAAAAGAAAATCGATTGAAAAATAATATATATATGCCTAAAATAAAAGGGGGTTTGTTTTTTGAGTCTATTATTTATTTATTTATTTATAAAAAGGGGTCTTGCTGTTTGTGTACAAAATTAATCAATGGAGATTTAAAAAAATGGATATATATATATATATATATATATATATATATATATATATGTATACATACATACACACACACACATATATATATATATATATATATATCTATATATATATATATATATATATATATATATATATATATATATATATGTATGTATACATACATATATATATATATATATATACATATATTATATATGTATGTATACATATATATATATATATATATATATATACATATATATATATATGAATATATACATATATATATATATATATATATATATATATATACATACATATATACATATATATATATATATATATACATATATATATATATATATACACATATATATCTATATATATACACATATATATCTATATATATGTATGTATATGTATATATATATATATATACATATATATACATATACATACATATATATACATATATATTACATATACATATATATACATACATATATATATATATATATACATACATATATATATATATATATATATATATATATACATACATATAGATATATATATGTATATATATATGTATATATGTATATATATACATACATACACACACACACACACACACATATATATATATTGTGTGTGTGTGGTGTGTGTGTGTGTGTGTGTGTATATAATCATAGTTTTTTTTTAAAAATAGATCTATTAGAAACCCTAGGACCCATTAAAAGAAAATCGATTGAAAAATAATATATATATGCCTAAATAAAAGGGGGTTTGTTTTTTGAGTCTATTATTATTATTATTATTTTTAAAAAGGGGTCTTGTTGTTTGTGTACATAATTAATTAATGGAGATTTAAAAAAAAGGATATATATATATATATATAAGATTATGAGGGGGTGAGGGTCTCACCCCCCCAAACCCCCCGACAACTCAAAGGGGGCTATCGGCGGCAACTTCGACTACCCATGATAGTCAAGGTTACATGTGGTGACAACCATGGGGTGGGGCTATAACCCCCCAATGCATTATGTTTAATTTTTTTATTTTTAATTTATTTTTATTAAATTTAATTAATATTTATTTATTTTAGTTTATTTAATTTCTAATTTAATTTATTTATAAACTAGTTTATTTAATTTTTAAATTAAATTAAATTTTAAATTAGTTGATTTGATATTTAATTTAATTTTTAAATTAGTTTAATTTAGTTAATTTATAATTAAGAATATTAAATTATATTATTGATTATCAATTAAGTATCATTGTTTATTTAAATTATTATTTTATTTGTATACATAGATATTTTTTTAATTTTATGGGTAGTGAGACCTTTGGGGAAATTGTCCAACTAGAGGCTTGGGAAGTAACTATTATCTCATTTGAGTTTTATTTGTGTTCTATTTGAGAGCTGTTTTGGGGGAAGTTTATCTATGGTTGTATATATGTTTTATTTTATTTATCATGTATTAAGACATTATATCACTTTGATCATGTCTACCCAACTTGTTGAGACCTAAGCTCTTTATCTTATGAATTCTTTGAGAGAGTGATTAAGATGTTTTGGTTTGAGGACCAGTGTGTGTCCCTAATGTCTTTTGTGGATGAGAATTTGATCATTATAATTTTGTGGAACCTATGTGGTTATTTATGATTGTGAGCCTAGGGGAGGTTAAATAGGTGCATCTTAGGAGAGTGACTTACAATAGTGGTCTAAGACCCAAAGTGGTCAGTACCCAGGGTAACCTATCATAAGTTGGTTAATAAGTGATAACATAGTAATTAAAATTTGTAGAGCTCATTAAAAAGATAATTTAAAGATTATGCCTCGCCTATGCCTAGAGCGCTTGTTTTGGCTAATGATGAGAATGAGATGATACCTATAGAGTAGGTATGATTAGAATTTCTCATGTTCAGGAGAGGGTATTCTAGTTATGCATGGGTCATATTGAGGGTTCGAGGCTTGGAGTGACCAGTCCAGGGTAACTCAATGCTTGAGGGTCTGGGGTCCAGTGTGACCAGTCTAGAGTAACTCAAGTAGATGACCATGTGATGACACTTCCATAGTATGTAGCCTAAGTCTTTGTAGTTTCTACATTTGCCTCTGGTGGTGAGTCTTTGACATTGTAGTATTACCCGGTGGTCTATTTTTGGTATTTTAGTATTTGGTGATTGGTATTTGTTCAATATTTTGGTATTTGGTGTTTTGGTATGTAAGGAAACTCAGGTGCGGAAACAGCTTCCTACGCTAATCTCTATAGGAGAGTATTGTGCAAATTATTTTAAATCCTTACAATTTTAGATTCGTTACCTACTATAACAAAGATATTGCAACCACATACCATACATATAGAAAAATAGAGAATGACACAATGATATACCTTGGGGAAACCTTTCGGTAAAAAACCCTAGCAGTCCAAAACCTGCACAATGTATTGATCAAAAACTATTACAGCTTACAATACACTTGCAATGCAAGTTCTTTCAGAAGATTTCTAAACCCTTGAAGACAAATCATGGCAGCATAAAACATTCCAACAATACACTCGCATCATATCTCTTCACAACCCTAAAAAAGCTTATATCATGCACTTCACTTTTTAGTGTACAGTACTCAAATTTATCAGTTGCCACATGTCTTCACCTGTCATTGAATCTTCCTGACATAGCTCTTACATGTCATAGGAATCCGTCATAACCATTTTAGCCATGATCTCCTCACACACAATTCAAGATGCTGACACATCAACATTATTTGCAAGAAATACATTTTACAAAACAAATAATAAGAATAGGAATTATCCAAGGTTGAGACACCTTATTCCTAACATGGTATGTGTTGGTATTTTGATATTTATTACATTTTCTTTATCATTAGTTGGTGGTACCTTTTGATATAGAAATCCTTCAGGATCCATTGCTTAGATGTTTTGTTTGAGTTTGTTATCTGAGTGGGGTTTGTTTTTATCACCTTGGCACGATGGCAGTGGACCTTTGGTTCCACGAGGTCAGGTGGTAGTGTTAGCTTTTACCATTTGAGATTCTGACATTCTTGTAGTGGTGCTGGATGATGCTTGATGTTCTTACCTTCTTCTTGTTCTTCATTGGAGGCTTGTTTGTACCTATCTTTTGATGTTTATAATTATATCTTGTATCAATGCTTTAGAGTTGTAGATATTGTAATATACGTTGTATTTGATTATTGTGACATACCCTACGACTTATGCAGGGGATGTTGTTTCAATGTATTTAGAGCTTATGGTGTTGTGTACTTGTTATTCATTTTTACTTGAGATGTTTGTAACTATTATTAATCTAAAATATATAATTTTTAATAATTATATGCCATGGGACCCTTGAGAATTGTTATCTGTAATTGAGTTGTATTTATGTACTTTTTTATATCTTATGATAGTATTGCTTCCACATTGTTATAATCATTGGTTGTAAACACTTAAGAAAACAATTATTCTATCAACATAGCAACATGTTTTAGGTTAAATGATCCTGGGTTCCCTAGTAGGGCATTACCAAGACCTTATCGATTCTAATGCTATATCTATAGATTCTAATATTAATCATGGCAACAAATCAGTTCCACCTCCTAATAATTTTTTTGTAAATATATGCTAATCCTTTTTCTGTCCCATTCAACCAATACTATTGAGCAACCTTCATCATCCACACACATTGATTGTGATGAGAAAGTTGACAAAGCCACTCATATTGTCAACCAAATTGAACATGTTCAATCTCATCCTAAACCACAACCTCAATATCAACCTAAACCTAAGCCTCCACCTAAATCTTGCATTACTTTTGACCTTGTTGAAATAATTAAGGCACCTGATAGTCCTCTTCACATTGTCACTAGGATTGATGGTATTCCTTCCCATGGTACCCTTGTTGATACTACTTGCATGGCGAATGTAATAACTAAAGAAAATCTATTTATTAAAAAATTTCAAAAGGGTTTCTATGATAAACATAATTTTTTGATTCAAACTTGCAATGGTTTCCTTAATCCTTCCCATGGTTCCATTTCCTTTCCAATGGAAGTTGGTGTTAAAATTTTTGATACTACATACACTATCATTCCTACTTTTGACCAGTGTCAAGTCAAAATTGGTCTTCCTTGGCTTACCTCCATGAATTTCATGGCTTCTCCTATTCATAATTGTGTTAAATTTCCTCATAATGGAGAGATCATGACTGTTAACCATAGTCTTTTCATCCTGTTGTGCCTCAAGAATTCATTGACCTTGATTTATTTTGGCCTTCTATGCCTCAACCCACTAAGATCCATCCTGATTATCTTTTATATTCATACCAAGCCTACAATATTTAAAATATTTGTGAACTTAGCAAACCTAAGGATGATCCTACTCATGTCATTCTTCCTACACCACATATTCCTTCTATTACTTCTACCCAACCTCTTCCTACCATCTTTCAACCTAGTGTGGGCCCTTCAGTTCTTCCTTCAAAAGAAGAAAAGGACCTGATTTTGATTGATCCTACCCCAACCCAAATATATAGAAAAACCAAATGTAACCATCATGCTAGAGCCCATGAGCATTTTTCTCAAAACCTTTAAATGGATAGAGAAATGACCCTAGAAGTGAGTCCACTCCCACCAGGCGTGCCAAAATGTATCACCTAAAATTGTAGTGTTTATAGAATACTAAACTAAGCAAGCATTCAACAAAAAAAATAAGATAAACACTTAGATTAGACTAAAAGAAACTAATAACAACAAGAATTCAAAACAAAAGTAAGCACTCCAAAATCCCTCTTGATCTTTACATGTAGTCCAAGGATTTGAATGTGTGCTCAATGTATGAAGCAAGCTTCAATGGTTTAGGAGGATTTTGGCATTAGAATGGTGGTTTGGTAGTTTTTCGGATCTCAAACTAGCATTATAACTTTGCATAAAAGATGGATCATTTTCAAGAAAAAAGCCTTCAATTTATAGGCAAAGGGAAGGTCAAATGGATGGTTGAGATGAAAAGATTAGGAAGGGTCAAGATGCATCCAAGAGAGAGAACATGGATTGTGCTTTCTCAAATGCATAGAATTTTGACAAGTGTCACAATGAGAGAGGTTCAGAGGAGAGTTCAAATCCTTGAGGAATGTGACCATTTTGAGAAGAGGGATGGGGGACAAAGGTGTAAGAGGGAGATGGAGTATGTAAGAGATGTGTAAGAGCATTTGTGGTTGACATGAGGTTTGGGGGTTGGGAGATGTGCGGATGTGACATGAGGGTTGACTTGGGTTTGCTAACCCATTTGATTAGGATTGTGAAAATGATTAAGTGGTGATTAGGCTTGGATTAGAGGACAAGTGGGAGAATTAAGAGGATGTGATGTGAGGAGAGACAATGAGTGGAGGGTTGGATTAGCTAATCATGGGTTATGAGCTAATTAAGAAGGGTTAGCATGTGTGAATGGGTTGGGTTGAGTAAGAACTCAAGGTTAGGTAGTTGGGATTGGTTAGGTTAGGGGTTAAAGTTAGGAGCCATGTGCTCAAATTGAATTAAATGCATTATTTAATTCCAAGTGGGAGAAAAGGGATTTACGAATTAATCTAAATAGATAAATATATTTATTTAATTTAATATAAGAATAGGGATTTAATTAATTAAATGGTTATGGGTTTTCATTAGATTAATTGGACTATAGTTAATTAATTAGATTAATTAAATAGGGGGATGACATTAATTAATTAAATAATGGATGATTATTTAATCAATAATACGAGTAAGATGACTAAATTTAATGAAAATTGTTAATCAAATTTAGTTGTCTACATTTTTCCCCTCTTTGAGATGGTGTTACATAGTAGCATCATTTCAAATAAAAGTAAAACATAGAGCTAGAGAGAAAGTGATTGAATTAAAAAAGGTGCCCCAATCAATTAGAAGAGTGACTAGGAGAAAGGATTGATACAAGATGAGGATGAGGATGCCCCCTCAAGAGGACATGCAAGTTGAAGAGAACACGATTGTGCTCTCGAAATGGATGAGATGATGCATGCAGGATGAGTGACTAATGGATGGTTGGAGAGTTAAGAAGCTTGAGCTATCACCTCCCAAATAGGAGATGTCATGTAGTGAGAACTTATTTTGATTTAGCACTATCTAATACCTGCCAAGGTTACTAGGTGTATGGATCAAAAGTGACCACACTTATATGAATCATTACATGAAAGGTTGCTAAACAATGAGGCCTCACAAAGTGACTCATAGCTCTCTATGCATGGAGTTGCAAGGGACTATGATAAATTTGCTCTCAGCTAGAGCTACAAACTTGTGACCTTGCTAGTCAACCATACAATGAGAGATTCACAATGAAGACAAGGGCAAGAGTGCAAATATCTTCAATGAAATCAAAGTATGCAATGCAATGCAAATCTAAATGAGAATGCAAACTATTCTATGGAAATGAAAGTACAAATTAAGCTATTGAAAGGAAATACAAAGGATTACAACCTTCCTAATTAAGCTATGTGAAGTTATCTATTGCATAAAAGAAACTAAGCTATGAAATGAAGCTATGGATGCTATGATAATGCAAGAAATGAAGTCTAAACTATGAAGCAATGAGGAAATCCAAGAAAAGCTTGATGTAGCAATGATCTCCAAAAGCTCCAAATGCACCTAGAAAACCTACAGCATAACAATAGCATGAAAGAGATGGATATGCAAATGAAGGAGAGAGCTCTCCTTTTATAAGAAGTGAGGTGAAATGGACCATTGAGATTAAGAGGCAAACGACTTAATCAACGGTGGAGAAAAAAGGAAGCTTGATCCTTGTGCACAAATATCCTCCAATGAGAAAATAGGGGTTGACTTTTGTGTCCATATGACACAAAAAGTACTTTTTCTCTTTTTATAAAATAAGAATAATGCTTTATTTGTGCAACATAGGATAAGAAGAAAAGGTGGGAATTTTTATTTAATAAAAGGAGAGGAACTATTCCTTTTAAATAAATAAAAACTTAGGATAAAATGGTTAGCCCATGGAAAATAATTGAAAATGATGAAATTAGGATTTGATTAAGAAATTGATAATGTTGAAAATATTGATTATTGATAAAACTGATTCAGGGTTGATAGATCAAATAAATGGGGCCCAAATTCTAGGCGACCATTTTTGGGTGCATACACTAGGAACTCAATACCTTGTCAAATACATTGCATAGGAATGACACAATAAACACGTAAGGATTGCCCCATCAAAAATTCAAGGTGGAAATGATGCTAGGTACCCCACAAACAAGAGATATTTCCCAAGTGCACCATGCATCCATAGAGGATTACATGTTGAAAATGAAAGGGTCATATTCGATTGAATCTCAAATAGAAAAGATCAAAACCTTGCCCCAAGCTCTGCCATTCACAACGTACCATGATATAAAGGATCATGGTGAGCATGAGGAGGTAGACCAAGTGTTGTGGTCCCACAACCACACTCCCCTTTTTTCGGCCTCTCGGCTTCAGGCCCCCACCTTCTTTTTAGCTTGTCCTTAGTTTTTTGTTGGTTTGTCAGTTTTGTTTTTTCAGTCTAGTTATTTTTTTTAGTTTTTTGTTGTGTAACAGTTTCACACTTTCAGAGGTCTAAAAGTGAAAAAGGTCCAAAAATGTGAACAAACTTCTTAGGCCTTGGCATTTTTGAAACCCTTGGGTTTCAGACTTTCAAACGTCCAGAAAATTGAAAGGTCCGGCTCCCTGAAAGGAGTCAGCCTTTCGGTGTTTCAGAATTTTGGAGGTTTGAGACGCCTGAAAGGTTGAAAGGCCGATCAACGGGGGGTTGACATCACCCATTGGTTGCCTATATAAGGCGGTGAGTGGGTTTTATACCCTCACTTTTTCTCTCTGTCATTCATCATTTTCAGAGCTCTTCTACACATCTCTTTTCTGGTCCTTGCTTTCGCTTCATTGTCATCATCATCCAGCTTGTTCGAGGTTGGTTCTCTCTCTCTCTCCTTAGTTTCTTTTTTTGTTTGTTGTTTTTGATCGTCTAGGTAGGGTTTTCTTTCATTTTTTATAGTTTTGGATAGGGTTTTTCAGGTTGTTGCTAGGGTTAGGCATCTTAGGTCAGTCTGGTCTCACCTCGGGGATAGTAAGGTGGTCTCCTTCGATCCCCTGGCCCTGAGTTCATGGTCAAACTTGTTGTTAGAATCATTTTAGAGTCTGACACAAAAACCTTATTTTGGCAGTTTTGGGCATCAGAGTTTTAGACTTTTGTAGTCTAAAACTCTCGATTATCTCCAAGAAAATTCACCTAAGTACTAGGTTTTTCGTGCTTTGGCATTGTCACACCCCAAAAAATTGCATTGTCTAAATTTTTAAAACTCTGAGGTCCAAAGAATTGTCTCCAAACTGGTCAAGGTGCCAAGGCTACTCTTCGGCATTTTGGAGGTTTCAACCTCTGAAAATCCATCTCTGAAACTATGAAATCCAAAAGAGCATCTTCAAAATAGCCAAGATAACTCAATTAGACTCTTTCAACATTTCGGCCCTTTCGGCCTTTCGGAGGTCACATACCCCCAAAAGTTTGAAAGGCCAAAATTTGTTTCTCAAAGCCTTTTTAGGCTTAATTTTTTCAGAACACTTTGTTTTATGGATTTTTCCTCTCTTTCCTAAAATTTCATGTTTATTGATTCATGTCCTTTTCTCTTTGTAGAAATGGCAAAACAGATCATGTGTCCGACTATGAAGTACCAATTCAAGGGATATCATCCACCTTCTAGAGTAAGCAACCTACATTCAGAAATCACAGATACTAACATTGGTAATGTCAGCTGGAATGAATATTTGGTTAAGTGCACACAACCAGCAGGAAGATCTGAGGACTGCACTTCTTTAGTGTATTGTTCTCTATTGAACATCATGACACACCCAGTTTCAATCTTGTCTTCAAATTTGATAATTACTCTAGAAAACCATTATGTATCAGATGAGAGAATGGTTATAAATAGCATGGGTGAGGTGGTCTTGGATTTGAGGCTTGATAATATTGAGGACATCTTTCACTTTCCCAAAGGGGTCGATAAGTTCTTCAACTTTTACATCAACAAGGGGATGGAGTTCTATAGTAAAGATATCCTATTATCTCATGAGATTGTGAATAGAGAGCACCTCATGGAGTCTCTACCCAAGAACAAATTGGACCGAATTGATATACGGAGGGGCTACATGGAAGAGGATATCCAAGGGGCCATCACCATAGTGGAAAAAGGTTTTGGATAAACTTATAATAATAAGGAAGCGACGTTTCCAAGTTTTGGTAAAGGTATATGAAGGATTAGAAATAGATAATTTTGAGAAATGGATCGAGGATATAACTGGAGTGTTGACTATTTTTGGAAAGGTACTAAAGAGAATGGATAAAGGGAGAGATGACAGTCTGCTCTTTGTAGGAGAGATCCATAAGTTCTTTGATAAATTGGACTTAGATTTGTATGATGAAGATGATGAAAAAACTATGCATTCTATGAATGTCATTGTCAATTAGTACTTGGAGATATTTAGAGGAGTTAGGACAAAAGAAGTCCTCCAACAAATATTTTATCAGAAGGAGGAAATCTAGAAAATGTTGTCCCGAGAAGAGGAGATACAAGGTTTTGCAAGAGAATTGGTCGCCTTCCAAAAGAAACAATAGGAACTCCTCAAAGGGGTAAAAACGGCTGACTTTGAAGAGGTATTAGAAATTGTGGATAAATTCTACAAGGCTCATCCAGAGATACTCCTAAGTCAGTAAGCATCCAGTTTTGGACTTAGCCAAATTTTATGCAGAGAGGGAACAATTTTGTACTTAGCCATTTTTTGAAGGCCCTAATTTTTGGCATTTTGGCCCTAGAAAACTTTCAGCCTCCAAAAGTCCGAAGTCCAAAATTGGGAGGAAGTAGCATTTGATTTCTGGGCAACCGTCAAGAAGTGTGATTTCTGGGCACATCCACCACTCAAATTCAAGTTATCTCATACTTGATTTTTCATTCAATTGGATCTCTTTTATGGGATTGTTTTTGCATGATTTTGGGGCCTCTTTCAATTGAGTTCACATGGAGAAGCTATAATAAAGGATAAAGGGCAGCATCACAGAGTTTCATCAAGAGCTTGCATGAGTCCCAGCTGTGTTTCAAGCCATTCAAGGGCAGGATTTTTTCTAATTTTGTAATGCAAGAGGTTTAATTCCATGCTAGGGTAGTTTAACTTGTTTTTAGAAGTAGTTCCTTTCATGTAATCTCTAGTTTAGATTTATTTCCAAGTTTCATGTAGCTGAAACCCTAGCTGCAAAAATCAGAGTATAACTCTATAAATTGTAATAACACAATGTAATGAGGGTCAGATTTGATCATTAGTGTAATACATACAGTTGGTGCTTCATTCATAGTGTGATATTTCTGCTATCTTTGTGAGATTTGTGAATGTGTGAATTGCTCATTCGTTTATTTCAAAGATCCAATTGATTGTGTGGTGGTTTTATGATGGAGGAGCATCCTAGGACTCTTGGCAATCCTGTATCAACCAAAAATATGTTTGTCTTTGATAGTAGATTATTGGTTTTGATCTTGGTTTGGTGGAGTTCTTGCTCGGTTTGGGAGACTGGTTGCTTAGTTTGTGTGATTACTAGGGTGCTCAGTCTCTGAAGAATGCTTAGTGACTAAAGGTGTCAGTTTACTAGTGCTCGGTAATAACTGTGTTGCTCGGTCATGCTTTCGATGGTTGGTTGATTGGTGCTCGGTTATTTCCTTTATTGCTCAGTGTTCTTACTTACCAATTGGATTATTTGGATGAATCGGCTTGTCCAACTGATGCATTTAATTTGGGTTGTGCTCCTCAAGTTATGGATTGACCGTTGGATGTGTGGGGACCTAGATCTGGCGTGTTGCATTCTTATATGTGGATCTGATGACCATTGGGACCATCTTGGAGAGTTTATTTATTTTGTAAGGGTATGTGAGAGCTGACTGATGTTTTAGCATTTAATATTTATTTATAGAGATTTGTTGTTTCATCAACTGCCTTGTGGCTAGGAATCAGTATTTATAGAATTTTTGGGTAGATGTTTAAGATCAGATTATTTGGAAAAGAAGGTTAGTAGCCTGTGAGCTTAGGAGCAGGAAGATTGCTTGGAAGTTTGAGTACAAGTTTAGATCTTTCCTAGGTGCCTACTAGTGTGCTGCCTTTTGCAAACCTGGACTAGCTAGATGCTGATGTTGGGGAAAAGATTTGGATCCTGTGAGATCTTGTAGACTGTTACTTTCTTTGTAATTGGCTGTAATTGGGAAGGCCTTACAACCTGACACATTGCATGTAATCGGTGTTTTCATGAATAAAGACTTCTATTTCATTGTAGATCTATTATTGTGATTGTGTATTTTTGTTGCATATTGGTTTGGCTACAAGGTCAGTTAGTCCTTAATTGGATTCACCAACCTTGACTACATTAGGTGGTATCAGAGTGAAGTGTGTTCCTGTTTGAGCATGGTTTGTTCCTATTGGGGCCAAGTGGATCTTGGGTATCTAGATCTTGATTGGAAGATGCCTCTGAGGAGAAATTGTGAGACCTCAGATGAAGAGACTATTGGAGAGTTCAGTCTTGATGATTTTAGGGCTCTACAGAAACAAGTGCAAGACCTACAAGAGGAATTGAAGAAGAAAAGGAATCCTACCTTGAGAGAGGATAGTGATGATGAATCTGAAGAAGAAGATCATTTTGAAGAAGCTGTAGAAGAAGCTAGAGATCCTGAGGAGAACTAAATTCTAAAAGCTATGTCTAAGATTGGGAAAAGACCTAAGATTGAAGTTTCTACATTTTCTAGAAGCCTTAGGCTAGAAGAATTGATTGATTGGATCAATGAGATTGATGAATACTTTGAGTATGAGGAAATAGAAGATCTTGATAGGGTTAGATTTGCAAAGACTAAGTTAAAGGGTCATGCAAATATCTGGTGCAGAGAAGTTCAGTTGGAAAGAGGTAGAAGAGGAAAAGAGAAGATCACTAAGTGGAACCGAATGGTTGACAAGTTGAAGAAGAAATTCATTCTGGTGGATTATGAATTAGAAATATTTAAGAAGATGCAAGCTTTGAAGTAGACTAACAAATTGGTACAGGAGTATACCAAGGATTTTTATAGAATCCTGATTAGGACTGGTCATTCTGAAGCTGATAAAGAGAAGGTTGCTAGGTATGTCTATGGTTTGAGACCTAGTATTCAAGAAGAGTTACTTACTGTGTGGATGACAACAATCAGTGATGTTTATTAGATGGCACTAAAGATTAAAGAGAAGCTAAATAAGAAGTTTGAAGGTAGATAGAATAGTAGGAACTGAGGTGGTAAGACTGGTGACACATTTGCTAAAAGTAATGTGACAGATAATTCTAAGCTTGATGTTGGATCTAGCAATGGTCAAGTTACTAAGAATGTTAGACAGAGAGGAAAGTGGAAGAATGAGTTTATCGACACTTGTTATAACTATGGTGAAGCTGGTCATAGAAGTTGGTAGTGTCCTAACAAAAGGGTTGCATTAGCTACTGAAGAAGACATTGAGAATGTTCTAGAGAAAGGTGAATGTCTTGTCACTAGAAGATTGGTTGCATGTGTCTCTAAATCGGTGTAGAGGAGGAATTTGTTCAGAACCAGATGCAAGTGCAAATATAAGGTATGTAATGTTCTAGTTGATGGCGGTAGTTTTGAGAACTTTGTTTCAAAAGAAATGGTTAGTAAATTGAATTTGGAAAGGAGGAAGCATCCTAATCCTTATGAGATTAGTTGGATACAAGATGTTTCTAAGGTTAGAGTTGAAGAGCAATGCCTGGTTAATTTCCAGATTGGATCTTACCATGATGAGATATTATGTGATGTGTTGCCTATGGATGTCTGCCATCTGTTGCTCGGTAGACCTTGGTAGTTTGAAAAAAATGTGTTTTTTGATGGTCGTGCTAATACTTATGTGGTTAGGCATGAAGGAGCTCAACATAAGCTGATACCTTTATAGGAGGCAGGGGTTAAAGGATGTGGAGTTATTAGGTGTTTTCCTTGTGAGAAACCTCAGGAGAACAAGGTGGAAGAACCTATTCTTGTTGAGTCTAGTCTAAATGAGAAGGAGAAAGAGATATTAGAAGAGTTTGTTGAGATTAAGAAGCAGATGGTTTTGTTGGCAGAGATGGTTCAGCAGATGATAGTGAGTTGACTGAGGAGGATGAACCTTACTGATGCACGGCTGTGGTTAGTAGTGGTCAGAGTCGGTTGCTATCAGTTGCCGATTGAAAAGATAAGAGAAGTGGAAAGTAGAAGAATTTATTGCAAGGAGAAATGAATGAAGTGAAGACTACTTGGGATGAAGGACAAGAAGAGATTTGGCATACCTGTTCTGATTCCCTTGAGGCATTCCTAATTTCCTTATGAGAAAATCTTTCTAACCTAGGGTGTCTGATGCAGGAGCATCCTAGGACTCTTGGCAATCCTGTATCAACCAAAAATATTTTTGTCTTTGATAATAGATTATTGGTTTTGATCTTGGTTTGGTGGAGTTCTTGCTCGGTTTAGGAGACTGGTCGCTTAGTTTGTGTGGTTACTAGGGTGCTCGGTCTCTGAAGAATGCTCAATGACTAAAGGCATCAGTTTACTAGTGCTTGGTAACAACTGTGTTGCTCGGTCATGCTTGGTGTGGTCAGTTGACTGGCGCTCAGTTATTTCCTCTATTGCTTAGTGTTCTTACTTATCAATTGGATTATTTGGATGAATCAGCTTGGCCGACTGATGCATTTAATTTGGGTCATGCTCCTTGAGTTATGGATTGACCATTGGACATGTGGGGATCTAGATCTAGCATGTTGCATTCTTCTATGTAGATCTGATGACCATTGGGGCCATCTTGGAGAGTTTATTTATTTTGTAAGGGTATGTGAGAGCTAACTGATGTTTTAGCATTTAATATTTTTTTATAGAGATTTATTATTTCATCAACCGACTTGTGGCTAGGAATTAGTATTTATAGGATGCTTGGGTAGATTTTTAAGATCAGATTATTTGGAAAAGAAGGTTAGTAGCCTGCGAGCTTAGGAGCAAGAAGATTCCTTGGAAGTTTGAGTACAAGTTTAGATCTTTCCTGGGTGCCTACTAGTGTGATGTCTGTTGCAGAGCTGGACTAGCTAGATGCTGATGTTGGGGAAAAGCTTTGGATCCTCTGAGATCTTGTAGACTATTACTTTCTTTGTAATTGGCCATAACTAAGAAGGCCTTACAGCTTGACACATTGCATGTAATCGGTGTTTTCATGAATAAAGACTTATGTTTCATTGCAGATCTGTTATTGTGATTGTGTATTTCTGCTACATATTGGTTTGGCTACAAGGTCGATCAGTCCTTAATTGGATTCACCAATCTTGACTGCATTATTTTAAATTTGTGATTCTTAGTTCATTATTTACTGGTGTTATATTGCTTTGTTGTGATGAATTATCGAGAAGATATTTCTTTTGGTTCTTTTAAGATAAACTTGTCTCACTTGTGTGCGCATCTGTGGTGGCTTCTTGATTCGATGATTTTTGGCTTATGATACATCTGTGTTCATTTCCATTGATGATTTCATCTACCTAGTTGAAGATTGTGATTTGTCTTGATCTCTATTTCGTGGGTTTCCTCATCTTCTCAGTCTTTTAATTCGCAAAGTGGTGTGATGTTGGTTTCTGTCCATTAGTTTCTTTTCAATAATTTATTTCACATTCTCATTACCCTACTCTTTACACTTCTTACTTTTCTTTGCAAATCAATTATGGTAGATTAATTAGATTAACATTGGTTTCATTCTAAAATCTGAAAATCCAAAAAAAGAAATATTGTGGTATTTTGAAGTTTGTTTTGCAGCCTTCTTTGAGATACAAACCATCAAAGGCCTCCTTGTTAATAGATTCACATTTGTCTTCAGTTGAGCTATCCAAGTAGTTGAGACCCAACCCATAAAGAACCTTGAGATCGATTCATATCATTCTTCCAAGAGGGGAATTTATTCATGTAAATTCCTAGCCATTCTCTCATGTAAAAATGACGCTCAACACCAAGGAAGCTCAAGATAAAAGATAAACAAATATCCAAAAGGACCAGATAAATACAAAGTATCTCAAAAAACCTTTTTCCATAGGGAGGATGATGGATGATGACTGATTTGATTGGTCTGACATGAGGAAGGATACATCCCACAAAGCCTAATGATGGATTGATAGACTAGGATTCTTATGACAAGAGATAGGAAAGACACTCAAACCTTAGAGGGACCTAGGGATGGTTTTTGAATCACAAGCTATATAGGTACAAAGGTCATGATGACACAAGGAGTTGACTGACTCAAAGGATGAGACCTAAATAAATACATGTACAAATGAGCCTAGGTGGAGACATGACTGACGCAAGTTACAAGATGCTAGCTACAAGATGTACAAGGGATTGGGGGATGAAGATTATGATGCAAAGATATACATGATGGATGGCCCCATTGAGATGAAAAACCAAGATGGATTGATAGTGGATAGGGTTGTGAATGATGCATCCCAATGATGATGATTGGATTGAGATCAAGGCTTGCAATCAAGACTAGGAATAAGACTAAGGATGTGATTGGATGGGTTGATTGGATTTTTTTACTTTGGATAGCTAGAGGAGATGGATAGGATTTGCATGTGATAGTAGATTCAATGGAGCATTAGGATATGGATGGATGGCATTGGATTATATGGGGGTATCCTAGAGCTAAATACCAATGAAAAGGGAAGTACTAGGCAATGAAAAGATGGAGGAAATGCTTAGGGGTGTGGAGATAGAAGCATGAGCTGACAAGGATTGAGGGTTTGAAGGATTTGGATGACGAAAATGCTCAAATATGTGGAGAGGGAGGAAATTAGTAGACAAGGATTGAGGGATTGAAGGATTTGGATGAGGGAAATGCTCAGAGATGTGGAGATGGAGGAAATGAGTAGTTAAGGATTGAGGTATTGAAGGATTTGGATGGGGGGATGAAGGAAGATAAGGATTGGGAGATGAAAGGGTTGGGGATAAAGATGGAAGCGAAACAAGGATGGGGAGATGGGAAAATGGATGCCAGAAAGATATGGATGGAAGGATAAGGACTAGGGGGGATCAAAGGATTGGGGATAAAGATGGAAAAGAAGTGAGGATGGATGGAAGGATTTTGTGATAGGGGAATGAAGGAAGATAAGGATTGATGGATGGAAGGATTGGAGGAAGACAAGGATCAGGAGATGAAAGGATTGGGGATAAGGAGACAAAAAGGAGAAAGGATTGGGGAGATGGGAAGATGAATGTGATAAGGTCTCTAAGGAATATGTCACTGAGGAATAAGATGCCCCAACTTAGGATAGTTCGTGTACGAGGAGGTATTCAACGGGGGATTATATAATGGAAGATTTGATGACAAGAGGATGAGGAAGGTAGACGGAAGCTAGGATAACAAGTGGATGAAGGAGGTAGATGGAAGATAATATGATAGGACAATATTTAAGTACATTGAATCTAGACACTAAACATAAATTAGTTTACTAATCTCTAGGAGATTGTATGACAAAACATTGGAGATTGAAACATGATGATTACACATGATTAAAAGGTGATCTATGAGAATGAGAATTAGGTATGAAATATGTATTCGAGGAGTAACCAATGCTAGCACTACTCAAAGAGATGATACAAGAACACCTAGAACTACTTTTAGAATTGTATATAAATGGATCAGAGTGTGAAGATAAAAATGCATGAGCAAGTGGTATGAATGTGAAGGGATATTTCATGTATGAAGGAAAAATTATAGAGAAGGTGATGAGTAGAGAAGCCACCGAGTATAGAGCAGTAAAGACTTTAAAATTTATTGTGATTCAGAAGTGAATCTACCGAGAACTGAATTGTTATTGTGAGAGGTACATAGTATGAGGTAATGAGTTAATGAGCATAAAGAGTCTAATATGAATATTTTTGATGAAAGTTTAACAGACAATTTTTTTGCTACTGATTAGAGAGTAATCAGAATTGTAAAGTATCTTAATCAAGAATGTCCTAAAAAATCTTATTTTCTAAATCTTTTAACTAGGTATAGTTCTTAGATTAGAATTGTAAAATTCTTTCATAAGGTAGACTTAATAGTCTAAAGACTCTTAACTAGGTTAATAATCTTAATAGGGTAAGATATCAAAAATAGCTAAACATTGTAGCTCTAACCGAGAAAACTTTATTTTGCAGTAGTGAAGTCTTTTGGGTGTCATACCCATCATAGTTTTTATCCTCTAACAAGGATTTCTGTGATAATAAAATATTTGTGTTATGTGTTATTTATTATATGTTTTATGAGATGCATGAAAAAGTTATGGAATCAATAAATGGTTAAGAAAGAAAGGTTAATTAGTTTAAAAGTGTTTTACAGTATCGATTCACCCCTCCCCTCTTAGAACTCACCTATCGCTACCTAATCCAACAATTGGTATTAGAGCCCATTCTCTTATTAAGAAGTTTAATCACTTGAGAGGAAAGATCTGGAGGAATGGAGAACTATAGGTATGAAAGGGTGATTGACAATATGGAAATGGAACTGAGAATGGATAATGAAAAAATTGATGAATTAAGGAGAAAATCATTGCATTCAACCAAAAAAGGGAGCTTACACATTAATTAAAAGACTCAAGATCAGGTTGAGGAACATGAAGAACAATCAGAGGGAAGCATGTCTAATGAATCTGATGCTATAATATCATAACTTTCTGAAAAGAAAAAAAACCTAGCTGATCAGGTGAAAGCATTGAAAAGAAAACAAGAAGCACAATCGGTAAGGATGTGTGAAATCCTAGAACAAAAAGGAAAATATGAAGATGACAAAAGAATAGCTGAAGAAGAGAGAAGGAAAATGAATAAAATACTGGATGAGAAAGAGAGGTAATTCATTGAGTACTCCTAAGCTTAATGGTCATTGTTACTATAATCACCTGAAAATGGACAAGATTAATTTAAGTGAGAAACCAAGTTAAAATCAAAGCAATAAGATCAAATCAAGCTAAAATCAAAGCTAAATTGCAATCAAGCCATAATCCAAATTTAATTGAAAATCACAAGTCCTTAAATCAATTTAAATCCAATAAATCAAGATAAATCAATAAATTATGTAGTTAATATAATTAATTGTATAGTTTAATTTAAATCAAATCAACCCATTTAAGGGGTACACATGGCTAAACAAATTAAATAAATTAAATTATTAAATCTCTATTTTCCCTCAACCACCAAATGGGAGAAAATGCATCAACCAATGGGAAATAAGGATTAGACTCACATGGATCAAGCTCAAAATGCATCTCAATCACACATAAGGTGAGAGCATCTTGGCCACTCATTTTGTCTCTTTGTCCCAAGCTTTGAGGACAATCCATTTAAATTTTCCCCAAAGGTGGAACCATGGACTTAACCCTAACCTAACTTGGATCAACTCAACTCTACCCCCTACCCTTGCCAAAATCTATAAAAGAAAGGCTTAAAATAATCAATTATCATCCACAAATCTGAGAATAGCATCAAACCTCTTGCAATTTTAAGGTAGAAAGTAAAATTTAGTACTAATTAAGGCTTAGTTCATTTGGAATTGAACTTTTAGTTTACTTATCATTCAATGATCATTTTAGAGCAGTCACTAATGGACGCTTGCTAAGATATTTGCATTAGCAAATCTAAATAGAGGTCCATAAACTGCTTAATTGTCATTTATTTTCTTAAATAGCTTACTCTTTGTGGTAATTTAGTTATTATTTTCATTTATTTGTAATACTAACCCTATGAAGGTGCTTTCCATAGCACACAAAATGGCACCCACCATGGGGCATTAGGCCTCAGTAATTTTAAAATTTGGAGAAATCATATTTTCTTGCATATTATTGTATTTTTCTCTATTTTACATGTTCTGCAACACATTTGACAGTTTCTGCAATGCGTACAGTACTTTTTGTAGTGCTTTAAGGTTTGAAACAGTGCATCCTCGACAAAGCTATGTGCCTTTGCATAGCCAAACAATGTGTTTAATCCTTTTAATATCCTGTCTCTAATTCTTTCAGCGTGTACATCCTGACTATGGAGTGCTTTCAATTTATTCTGTTGCATGTACAATGTTTTCTTCAAGCACATTTTCTTATTAAAACAACATGTTTAATTTATGTTTATGCGCTTTCAATTTTTCCTGCAATGCTTTCAATAGTTTTAACAGTGCTTTCAATTAGTTCTGCTGCGCTTTTGATTAAATTGATATTTTACAGAATTTAACTCTTGGGAAATTATTTCTCTGTGGTTTCAGGATGACAGGTCACAAAAGAATTAAAAATCCAGAGACTAGGTATAACAGCGAAGAGAAAGCTTTGGCAAAATGAAACAAAAGGAAGAACATAGCCAACATCAAGCTCCTTTTTGAGAATTCGCAACAAGAAGGTGAGGTGTATGAACAATATTTGAAAGTTGTAGAAGCTTAAAAATTGAAGTTTGTCTCCTTAAATTGGATTTATTTGCCTTAATCAATTTGTGTCAAATTTGATAAATAAGGCTTAGATTTAAATTTTCTTTTGTTTTCTTCATTTTTCTTGTTTGTGTTGACTAACTTTGTGGAGAGGAGGCAAAGGAGAAGGAACAATCACCACTGGTGAGTCAAAAACATGACAAAACCCATTAAAAATGCCCCTAACCTTTGCTAGATTCGAATCAAGGTAAGCCTAAAACTTGGTCAATTTTTTCTTAAATTGTGGCCTTGTGATTTTTTCTAAAATCTAGTAATTAAACCAACATGAAGGATAAATCAAGCATTTAATCAACAACCCCTTATTTGTGGAGGAGAGTAGAAATACTCAATTCCCATTAGTTAGTGGGTTTGGATAAATTGAACATTGTTAATCATGCTTGGGAGGCAAGAATAGATAGGGATATGCTCTTCACCTTTTTGTGAATCAAACTCCAAAAACCTATCTCTTAAATTTATTTTATTGCTTTTCAAATGAACATGCTAGATCTTTAGTGGGCTCCGCTCCTGAGATTTGCCTTAACAAGGCCGGTGAGAGAGACAACCCAAAGTGGGATACATTTTCCTTTGCCACAAAAATCCAACCCACTATAAAAAGAAATGCATTCATCCTTAATGGGGTGGATGACAAAAGGATATTAAGCTTCAAACTTCCTCGAGTAGTCCTTCGGGATTGCACAAAACTTTGATATATCGGTGGTGGGAAGCCTTATAATTTTGGGGGATGAAACTTAATGTCCATTTTGAATAGAATCTTGATTAAATACCTTGTTAACTTAGAAAGCCTACCTTGTAAAGCCATGCTTACTAACCAAATTGTCAACTAGGTAGATTGCTCGGAGTTACTTTTCGTGAAAAACCCGTAATAACGTTCTTACATATTCAAACACTTTTTGTGTAGAGGGTTTAAAAAGAACAAGTATATTTGTGGTTGCTTTGTTTGAAGATACATAGAATGTGTGAGAGATATCCATTTTCCAAAATCATCTTATATTTTTAATATCTTCATAAAAAGAACAATCACCAAGTTTGGGGAACACAATTTTGAATCAAACCTTTGTTAATGTCAATTTCTACACAATCTCATAGACTTAAAATATCTTTACAAGAAGATGACACTTGCATAGCAAGAGAGGTCCCTGAATTTGAATCTCAAAATTCTTTCATAAATCACAACCTAGGGGATAGTCTCCCAAACCTTTTTGAAAAGGGAGTTGACCAAATGGATAGAGATGCAACAAATCATGATTACCTTCATAGGGGATACCATGAAGAGAAAGGAACAAATAATTATGAAAAAATTAACCAAGCAAATCAAGAGCCTAAAGAAACAATCGAAGACAAAGCCAATATGATGTCTCAAGACATTGAATTCCTTGAAGTTATGGACAAACTTATAGAAAGAAATAGGGAAAGATATTTCCTTAATTTAGCCCAAGTAGGGGTGAAACTTCCTCATGACTATGATGTTGCCCAACTTAAGAATGATGAGGAAGAGGATAATCCTATAGGTTCTATGAATAAACAATTGAAAAATTTTCAAGCACAAATCGATACAATGAACAAAACAGTTGAACCTAAGCCATTTTCCATCGAGGCTTTATGTCCATTTCCCTTTGATAAGATCTTGGTTATGGAACCTTTCCTGCTAAATGTGGTCTTCCCCAAATATGATAAACATATAGGTAAATCAGACCCACAAGGCCATCTTAGAGAATTTTGTGCTCTAAGTATCGAATTCATGCACAACACAACCTATTTAATGAGGCTTTTCTGAGAAGTTTAGGAGGCCAAGCCATGGAATGGTTATCAAAACTTCCACAAGGGATAAAAACATTTGAGGAATTAGCTTCAAAATTCATGACTCACTATTCCTATAACATAGAACACGAAATCAACATGCTTAATCTATGTGATACTAAACAATAAGATGGTGAGTCCTTTGTAGGGTTTCTCCAAAGGTGGAGAATAGTCTTCACACAATATCCATGAAGCATACCCAAAAAAGAAAAGATGGAAATATTTATGAATAACCTAAATATGGAGATGAACTATAGGCTCCAACTTCAATGTCCCCCTACATTTGAAAAGATCATTGAAAATGGGATCAAAATTGAAGAAGTGTTGGTTAAAAGAGGGGAAATCAAGTTATTCAAAGATAATAAATCCCATACCAACACCAATAAAAATCATAACTTATCTAATTATAAAAATAATAAAGGATCCAACAATCAAAATGATAAACCAAGACTATGGTTGAAAAGCACCAATAAAAATCTTGTGAATGATGGAGTTGTGGAAGCACACAACTTGAAAGCTACTCCTTTTAATTTATCAAGTGGGTCAAGCCCAACGTATAATGTCAATCAAATGACCAAATCTCCTTATAATAACAACACCAAAAACAATGCAAACAACATCAACAACAAAAATCCCTTCAATAATTCCAATGTTAATAAGCCTAAACCATTCTTTTCCACATATCAGAAAAGGAAATTCACTTTTCTAGGTGAACCTTTGGAAAATGCATTAAGGACTTTAGTGGCCAACAAAATCATTATTCTACCTGAATCAAGGCCATACAAACCACAAATCAAGCCAACATGGTGGAATGATTCTCATCATTGCAAATATCATCGCAACAAAGGACATCAAATGAATGAATGTATGAAATTAAAACATGTTGTCCAAGATTTAATCGATGATGAAACCATAAAAGTGGGAGGACCTCAAAATAATGAGGATCACATAGATTTCAAGAACCCTTTCCTAAACCATGAAAAGGGGGAATCATCAAATGTCAATCATCTAATTTTGTAACTAGGGGGAAAGCATCAAAGATCCATTTATCAAGAGGTGCCCCTATTAGGAATGAATGCTGAATGTTTGGCAATCATTCTGTAGCAGTTGTTGTTGCATTCATGACTATGATTGTCATTGATGTTAACATAGTGATTTATCAGAGACTTGCAGAGAAGTAGACAGAGTTTGGATTAGCACACGTGGCATATTAAAGTTGGATCTATGCAATGTTGAGGGTATACTCTTTGATATGTTATATGTCTATGGTTAAGAGTGCAAACAATAATTCATTTATTCATGAAAGTTATGAGCATTTTGGTGGAAGCAGTATTCAGGCAGTGTTCCTGAGTAGCGGTTTGTGGAAATTGGATGATATCTCCTAATAAGGATGGAATCTAGTTTTGTGCAATTAAAGGGAATTTTTAGACACATTGATACTGATGTGGATGATAGCACAAACTTTGAAGTCACACGAGTGAAGAATTATTGTAGTTGGAAGCTGACAGTTTTGTGTAATTTTGATGTAGTATGTGGAAAATTTTATTTTGTAATTGTATGCCGACTCATTTGTAATTATTTGAGTGTGGTATAAAGGAAGGAATGTTTTTCCTTATAGTGAAGTAGTGGATAGATATGAAGTGAAGAAAAGAGCTAAATGTGAAAGCGAATTGTGAAGAAAGACATGTGAAGTACAAAGATCTAAAATTGAGATCTGGTGTAACAGTGAGTGCAGTTTGGCATAGTCAAAGAAGAGTTAACATATTATTCTATTGAGTAATACAAAGATTATTTGGATAGTGTGTTTAGTGATCTTACCCCAAAGCTATTTGGGAAGTGGGTCCTTCTGTCTTCCATAACTCTTAACATGGTTAGAATCTTTTAACAGGGATTCAAAATCTCCTAACAGGGATTCATATGTACTGAATGTATTTCATAAGACTCCTAACAGAGTCCATCCTTTCACAAGGAATATTCATATTAGTGCATCTTTTGTGGGCATAATTCCCACCAGGGTTTACTCTTTGATCAAGAGGTTCCCTAGTCAACATATCTTGTGTCATTGTGTTATTGTGTATGAATATCTTTCTATGGTTGGTAATTATATTGCTTACATGGTTTAATGATGTTGAAGATGATAAAATTTATAATTATCTGATAAATGATTCACCCCCACCCCCTCTCAGTTATCTTGGTGGACTTTACTTTCTAACAATTGGTATCAGAGCGGCAGGTCCTTGAAAAAGAAGTTTAACAGCTTAAGGAGATCCATGGTGAATTTCAGGAAAGAAAGCCCTAAGTTTGATGGAGTAAATTTTGACAGCTGGAAAGAAAAGATGAAGACACACCTACTATGTTTAGGACTAGGTTATTGGTTGATTAAAAAGAATGATAAGACTATCATTGAATAGGACAATCTTAACACATGTACTACTGATGAGAGAGATATATTCATGTGTAACATACTTGAAAGAGAAGCACTTTTGATAACCCTTGTAGAGAATGAGTACAGTCAGGTAAAATGTTTGAAAAAATTTCATGAAATTTGGAATGCTTTACACTCTACTTTTGAAGGTGATGAACATGCAAAAAGAGTTAGATTACATAATTGGATATGTGCATTTGAAGATATAAGAATGTTGGAAGATGAATCTGTTAGATCTATATTCGTAGAATGTCAAAAATTGTTACAGGTATAAAATCTTGTGGAGGAACAAAGACAGAGAATGAAGTGACATGGAAAATTATGAGAACATTGACTCCTGTATTTAAGTAGACAACATAGATGATTGAATAAGTTATACCTTGTACTATAAAATTTACAAGAGAAACTCTTCTTGGAAAATTGGAAGCAGCAGAGATGAACCTAAGGTTATTAGGAGACTTACCTAGAATGGAGACAACATTTAGTGCTCTTAGTGTTCGCCCTACTTTGTCAAGAAGCATCAGTGTGAGTGGAGATTATGCTGGCAGCAATAGATCTAGAAATGAAGAAGACAAGAAGATTGAAGAAGGTATTGCCTTGCTTGTGAAGAGAGAACTAGACGGTAAGAAAATTTTTAAATCTTGGACTTGTCAAGAATATGGTCATTTTGCATCTAAATGTCTTAAGAGAGTTAAAAATTATAGAAACAATTTCAAACCTAGAAGATCTAAGGAATGTTATTATGCTAATGATGAAGATCTTGAAGCTAGTATAGAGAGAACTCTAAGTGAAAGTGATATTGAGAATAATCATGACATAAGATTTGTAGAAATTAAAGAAGAGAATCCTAAAACTAATGTTAAGGAAGAAAAGGCCTTAGTTTCTCAAGTTGAAAAGAAAGATGATTGGATTATAGATAGTGGTTGTTCACATCATATGACTGGAGACATGAAAAAGTTCATAAAGTTTAACAAATATGATGGAGGAGTTGTTAGAGTTGGAAACAATGCACCTTGCTTGATTAAAGGTATAGGATCTATTAATCTTGATGGAAAGACTAATACTGATGATGTTTATTTTTTGGATGGATTGAAACATAATCTTTTTAGTGTTGGAGAGTTAGTTGATAAGGGATATCAAGTTTGGTTTACTAAGAAAACTTGTGTGATAAAGGATAAAGATGGAAATCTGATTGGAACTGGATGTAGAACCAAATGTAATGTATTTCAGTTGAATCCTACTGAGATGACATGTTTGATTACTAAAATTGATGACAATTGGTTATGGCATAGAAGGTTTTGTCATATAAACTTTGACAACATTGTGGAAGTACACTTGCAGTAAGAGATTTACCTAAAATTATGAAGCCTACTAACATGATTTGCAAAGAATGTGTGATGGCTAAATAGAAGAGAAGCTCTTTTCCCAGTAAGAAGTTTACATCTATAGAAAAGCTAGAGATTGTTCATACAGATTTGAGTGGCCCTACCAGGACTAGAGGATTCTATGGAGAAAGGTATTTTATGATTCTTGTTGATGATTTTACAAGAATGATGTGGATTGCATTTCTTAAAGAAAAGTTTGAAGCATTTGATAAGTTTAAGATTTTTAAGAATAAAGTTGAGAATGAATCTACAATGAAGATTAAATGTTTGAGATCTGATAGAGGTGGAGAATTTACTTCTAGAGAGTTTAACACCTTTTGTGAAGAAAATGGCATTAAGAGATAGTTCTCAACCCCTAGAACACCTGAACAAAATGGTATTGCAAAAAGAAAAAATAGATTAGTGACTGAAGCAGTAAGAGCTATGTTATTTGAGAATGATTTGGAAAAGATATACTAGAGAGAAGCAGTGAACACAACAGTGTATATAATGAACAAAGTACAAATCAGAGTAGACATAGACAAGACACCCTATGAATTATGGTTTGGACATGCACCCTCAGTTAAGTACTTCAGAATCTTTGGAAGTAAATGTTATATAAAGAGAGATGATGATATTGGAAAGTTTGATCCTAGAAGTCATGAAGGTATATTTCTTGGATATTCTTTGAAAAAAAAAGCCTATAGATGTTACAATAAAAGAACTAAGACTATTGTTGAAAGCACAAATGTTAAAGTTGATGAAAAGTTCAAAATTCAAGAAAGAATGCTTGATTATGAATCAGATGAAGAAGCTCATCCTAAACCTAACATTGGATCTACTGAATTATTTTATGAAACTGACAGTGATTTCTTGAATGAAAGCCATAGTGAAGTCATTGAAGAATCTACACCTGAAGTGAGATCTAAGACAGTGAGACCTAACAAGAGTTTATCAAGAAATCATCCTATTGGGAAAATTATTGGAAGCATCAAAAGAGGAGTTCTAACTTGGAATAAGGTACAAGAACAATTATGTTTGATTTCTCAAATTGAACCTAAAACTACTAGTGAAGCGTGTGAAGATGAAAGTTAGACTAATGGTATGAAAGAAGAACTAGATCAAATTGAAAAGAACAAGACATGGGAATTGGTCCCTAGACTTGAAGACAAGAATGTTATTGGAACTAAATGGGTATTCAGAAACAAGATGAATGAATAAGGAGAAGTAGTAAGAAACAAAGAAAGATTGGTATGTAAGGGATACTCAGAGCAAGAAGGAATTGACTATGAAGAAACCTTTGCACCTGTTGCAAGAATTGAAGTAGTGAGAATGTTTTTGGCTTATGCAGCTTACAAGAAATTCAAAGTATATCAAATGGATGTGAAGTCAGCATTTCTAAATGGAGAATTGGAAGAAGAAGTCTACATTAAGAAGCCTGAAGGTTTTCCTTTGACTCAAGAAGGAGAAATGGTATGTAAACTGAAGAAAGCTTTATATGGACTAAAACAAGCACCTAAAATGTGGTATGCAAGATTGGACAAGTATTTGTAAAAGTTGGGATTTACAAAAGGAACAACTGATAGCGATCTGTACACAAAAGAAATTGAAAATGGTTTGTTTTGGTTATAGTTATTTTTGTTGATGACATTATTTTTGGAGGAGAAGATGAAGCTAGTGACAAATTTGCTGATGAAATGAAGACTAAATTTGAAATGAGTATGATTGGTGAAATCAAATACTTTTTGGGATTGCAGATAACATAGAACAATGATGGTATCTTTGTAAGTCAGACAAAGTACCTTAATGACTTGTTGAAAAGATTTGGAATGGAGAATTGTCAACCAGTTGGAACACCTATGGTAACTTGACATAAATTATCTAGCACAGATGAAACACCTATTGTAACTTGACATAAATTATCTAGCACAAATGAAACACCAATAGTTGAACAGAAGAAATACAGATCTATGATTGGAGGATTATAGTATTTAACACATACAAGACTTAATATAGCACATTCATTTGGAATTGTAGCAATATTTCAAGCTGAACCTAGAGAATCACATTATGCAGCAGTAAAGAGATACTGAGATATTTAGGAGGCACAATGGACTATGGATTGTGGTATGAAAAATATGATAATTTTACCCTATGTGCATATACAGATGCTGATTGGGGAGGCAATGTTTATGATAAGAAAAGCACTAGTGGTGGAACATTTTTCCTTGGAGGAAGATTGGTTTCTTGGTTAAGCAAGAAGCAAAATTGTATCTCACAAAGCACAGTAGAAGCAATATATGTAGCAGTAGCAAACAATTATAACTAGATAATTTGGATGAAGCAAATGATGAAGGATATTGGAATAAAGTTTGTTGAACTTGTTATCATACATTGTGACAACACCAACACAGTTAGTATGTCTAAGAACCTTGTATTACATTTTAAGAAAAAAACATATAGAGATCAAGTATCATGTTGTAAGAGAGAAAGTTGCTGAGAAAGAAGTCAGACTTGAGTACACAAGTACAAAGGAGCAGATAGCAAATATATTTACAAAGCCTTTGCCTAAGGATACATTTGAGTATCTGAGAGGTATGCTTGGGGTTATGCCCCAGCCTACTTTTGAGAAGTGATGCAATTGGTTGCATCCATCTAGTGGTATATGAGCCTTATCTTTCTTCTAGATTGGATGTTGGTACTTCCTCTTTGTGGGAGTATGTGTATCTGAGCTGAGTCATGAGGACTCTAGTGAATGTATTTTCTAAATAGTGTCTTTTGACATTGGATTTTTTGTTGACATAATGATGAAATTTATGTCATTGATGTCAATGGGGGGGAAGTCCACATGCAAAAAAAATATTTGTACTATCTGAACAAGAAAACGAAGCAAGATTTGATTGATGAAGATGATTTGAAGTAGTAGTGTTGCAGTATTGGATTTTTGGAACATTGGATATTTTTTCATCTATGTTGCCATCAATGCCAATGGGGGAGATTGTTAGGAATGAATGCTGAATTTTTGGTGGTCATTCTTTAGTAGTTGTTGTTGCATTCACGACTATGATTGCCATTGATGTCAACACAGTGATTTACCGGAGACTTGCAGAGAAGAAGAAAGAGTTTGGATTAGCGTACATGGGATATTGTAGTTGGAGCTATGTGATGTTGAGGATATACTCTTTGATAGGTTATATTTCTATGGTTAAGAGTGCAGACAGAAATTCATTTATTCATGAAAGTTATGAGCATTTTGGTGGAAGCAGTACTCAGGCAGTGTTCCTGAGTAGCAGTTAGTGGAAATCGGATGATATCTCATAATCGGGATGGAATATGGTTTTTCAAAGTTAAAGGGAAGTTTTAGACACATTGATAGTGACATGGATGAAAGTACAAACTTTGAGGTCACACAAGTGAAGAATTATTGTAGTTGGAAGCCGATAGTTTTTTGTAATTTTGATGTAGCATGTGGAAACTTTTATTTTGTAATTGTATGCCGACACATTTGTAATTATTTGAGTGTGGTATAAAGGAAGGAATTTTTTTCCTTATTGTGAAGTAGTGGATAGATATGAAGTGAAGAAAAGAGCTAAATGTGAAAGCGAATTGTGAAGGAAGACATGTGAAGTATAGAGATCTGAAATTGAGATCTGGTGTAATAGTGAGTGTGGTTTGGCACAGTCAGAGAAGAGGTAACATATTATTCTATTGAGTAATACAAAGATTATTTGCACAGTGTGTTCAGTGATCTTACCCTAAAGCTATTTGGGCAATGGGTCCTTCTATCTTCCATAACTCTTAACAAGGTTAGAATCTTTTAACAGGGATTCAAAATCTCCTAACAGGGATTCATATGTACTGAATGTATTTCATAAGACTCCTAACAGAGTCCATCCTTTCACAAGGAATATTCATATTAGTGCATCTTTTGTAGGCATCATTCCCATCAAGGTTTACTCTTCGATCAAGAGGTTCCTTAGTCAACATATCTTGTGTCATTGTGTTATTGTGTATGAATATCTTTCTATGGTTGGTAATTATATTGCTTACATGATTTAATGATGTTGAAGATGATAAAAGTTATAATTATTTGATAATTGATTCACCCCCCCCCCCCCCCACCTTAGTTATCTTGGTGGACTTTACTTTCTAAGATCCCCAAGTATTATCCTCCCTAATCTAACATCTTCATCTGCAAAGAAATATAATTTGGTGGACCAATTGCAAAGAACCCCTGCTCAAATTTCTATCCTAGAATTGCTAAAACTCTCACCAACTCATAAGGAGATTTTGCAAAAGGCCCTTGTAGAGACTAATGTTCCTTTGAATTTGGATGCATCTAGCTCCAAAATATGGTAGGTCATCTTATTTCACCCCACTATCTATTCATTCTCAGAACAAGATGATATGTCCTTGAATCACCCGTAAAATCTGCCTTTGCATATAGAGGTTTTTATTCACAAGCGTAGATTGAAGAGAGTCCTCATTTATGGGGGAGAAGGCCTAAATATTCATACCTTAAACTAGGTTAAAGCCTTAGGATTTTTTGAGGAATCTATTGACCCAAAGAAGAAAATAAATAGTAAGGCTTACAATGACAAAGAAAGAGCCTCCAAAGCTGTCATAGTACTCCCTATTAGAGTTGGTCCAATGCAAAAGAGACCATTTTCCAAGTCCTAGACCTCAAATTGACTTACAATATCCTATTAGGAAGGTCATGGATCTAGGAAATATAGGCAATACCTTCTACATATCACCAATGCCTCAAATTTCTGTACATGGGACAAAAAATCATGGTAAGTGGGGATTCAAATCCTTTCCAATATTGTAATAACATGAAACCTATAAAGGAATCCTTAGCTCCACATAATGTAGAAGGATCAATGTCCCAAAGAATAGAACAAGGACAAAGCTCAAAAGATCTTCCATCTTTGAAAGGAAAAGAAAAGGAAGAAAAAGAATATGTTGTTGTAAATCACCAAGTTACCACTAACTTAACTACATCAACTAAAGGAAAGGAGAAAGTTAGTGAAGAAAGTACCCATAGTGAACAAAAAGAAGATCAAGCTAGATCTATTAAAATCTACACCAAGGATGCCCATTATCAAAAGATGGATCACATGATGAATAATTTCAAGAAGCGATTGCAAATCAAAGAGAAAGGTGTAGGTGAATACTTATTATCTATGATGGATCTACCCTTATCTCCCAAATCCCATGGAAGACCATATAGCCTACGTAATAAATATAATGACCACTTTGTGAGGGCAAGTACTTCTTAATCCATGGATGAAGAAGATAATGAAATATTAAACTGGCTATATAAGGATGAAGAATCAAGTTCCCATGAAAAGCACATTCAAAACATAAGCACTCCCACTCATCAATATGGCAAAGGATTTCAAATAATGCAAAAAATGGGATATAAAGGACAAGGGCCTTTAGGTACAATAAATTAAGGACTAATTGAACTCATTGAAATGTCATGGATAGGTAGCAAGTAAAAAACTAGATTAGGGTACCTTGAACAAGGGTACACTCAAAAGAAGTGCCCAAGGGTTTATGATCAAATATTGCAACTAGGTTCCCAAAGTGATGAATATTCAAACAATTGGGAGTGAGACTCATTTTCAAGTGATTCTTTCCAAGATAAAGATGCATATGTGATTCACACTTATACTCCTAGCAAAGGAAAAGAACAAGCCTCGGGATCAAATCAGAATCAAGCTTCAAGTTCTAGCCAAGAGGTCTTAGATAATGTCCCATGTCAAGAAGTCAAAGAAAATCAATGGGTAGGAGAACCTTATGTTTTATCATGGAGACCTACTATAGAAGAATCTAACCCTAGGTTTAACCCAAGAGACTTTTACCCACTAGAAACCTAAGAGGATTCAAGTGAGGAAGATTTTGACCCTAGTTCTCTAGAACACCTAGAAGAGGCACATATCATAGATTTGAGAGATACAATGTTGGAACCTTCCAATGACGTCATGTCTTTAAACCCTATCAAACCAAACCAAAACATTGATGCCTTGGTCCTTATCTATCCAGAGCTTATTGAATGGGATTCCATCAAACCTAGCTACCATCCTCCCCACATTCTTGAATGATAACCTGGTGTCCCAATACCTTAATGTGGTTGAACCTTCTTCTACCATGGAATATCAGGAAGAAGTGACGAAGGGAAGTATCCAACCTTTTAGTTCAGTTAAAAGTGAAAAAAACAAAAAATGGAAAGATTCTAATGTTGAAAACCACATTGTGGCAACATTAGATCAAAAAGAAAAAGAAATCAAGAGCATTTCCAAAGGTGAAAACCCAATAGAGGCACCCAAGGAAGAAGGGTTTGATACTTTTCCCGAGCACTATGAGGAAAGATCACCTATCCTAATTGAACCCATGGAGAAAGTGAACATTGTGTTGACATAATGGTCAGCACTCCCCTCAGGATTTGTGACATGGTTTAACAACCTTTTCTGTCTTCTATAAATATAGTGGTTGTATCAAGCATTAACAGGTTGATCTTTTGGTGCAATGACAACCCTAGACAGTAACAAGTGGTATCAGAGCTTGGTCACAGGTTTGAATCCCCTCGGGTAGTACTGAGGGGGAGATTGTTGAGATAATGGTTAGTGCTCCCCTCGAGATTTGTGACATGGTTTAATAGCCTCATGTGTCTTCTATAAGTCTAGTAGTTCTATCAGGCCTTAAAAGGTCTATCTTTTGGTGCAATGACAACCACTACTTTTAACACATTGGGTTAGAATCAGAACCAAGGATCATACATCTCACAAATTTTTTTTCTAGTGAATAAAGAAAGGAATTCATAAAATTCTTCAAAGAGAAACAAATCAATTTTGCATGGTCATACAATGATATTCCAAGACTAGATCTGAATCTAATCATGCATCATCTAAACATTAAAGAAGGAGTCAGACCAATCAAGTAGAAATTGAGAAAGATGCATCCACACATAGCAATTCTTGTGAAAGTGGAGTTAGAGAAATTACTAAAAGTGGGGTTCATAAGAGCCATTGATTATGCCGAGTGGATTTAAAACATTGTGCTTGTTTCAAAAGTAGATAAATCTATCAGAATTTGCACAGACTTCAAGGATCTTAATGTTTCATGTCCAAAAGATGATTTTCCTCTACCAAGCATAGATGCCATCGTAGATCTAACAAGACATTCAATGTTCTCACTTATGGATGGGTTTAGTGGCTATCATCAAATTAAGATAGCACCTGAGGATCAAGACAAAATGGCATTTACATGCGTGTGGGGGACATTCTGCTAGAATGTTATGCCCTTTGGTCTTAATAATGTTGGAGCGACATATCAAAGAGCCATGATGACCATATTCCATGACATGATGCACAAGTTTCTAGAAGACTATGTAGATGACAAACTTGCTAAATCCCATTCAAGGGAGAAACATCTACCCATCCTAGAAAGGATATTTACAAGATTGGAGCGATTCAAAATAAGGTTAAATCCAAAGAAATGTGCATCCAGGTACAATCAGGAAAACTATTAGGATACATAGTTTCGGCCAAAGGAATAGAGGTAGACCCGACCAAAGTAAAGGAAATCATAGAAATGGGGGCACCTCGAAACATAATTCAAATAAGATCACTTCAAATTAGGATTCAATCCATCAAAAGGTTCATCTCCCAATTAGCAGAAAAGTGCCACAATTTTACTCAACTCCTTCACAAGGACACAGTATTCAGTATTCAGATGGGATGAGAAATGTGAAGAAGAATTCACACTATTGAAAAAGTACCTAATGAATCCACCTACTTTGATGCCGCCAATAAGAGGAAAGCCCTTAATTTTATACATATCAGTGACAAAACATGCATTAGGGGTACTCTTGGCTCAAGAGGATGAAGCTGGAAAGGAAAAGGTCATATACTACAAAAGTATAACATTGGTGAAGTATGAGTTGAACTACACACTTATTGAAAGAGCATGTTTGGATGTAGTTTTTTCTTCCCAAAAATTATGCCATTATATGTTATCTCACAAAATTTGACTCATAGAAAAAATTGATCCTTTGAAATACCTTCTCAACAAAACATCATTGAATGGAAGATTGGCCAAATGGGTTATGGCTCTAAGTGAATTTGACATAGAGTATGTGGATCAAAAATCTATCAAAGGCCAAGTAATAGTTTATCAACTAGTAGAGTCACTTTTACAAGATGAACATCCAATCCAAGTGGAATTTCCAAATTCTGAGATAATTAATGTCGAAGAAAAGATGTATTTTGATGGTTCCTATACACAACATGGATCAGGAGCAGGGATACTATTGATTACTCCTCAAGGGTCCACACTTCCAAAATCATACAAGCTATTATTTCCATGTACCAATAATATAGTTGAGTATGAAGCATTGGTTATCAACATAAAGTTGGCATTGGAATGGAAAGTGAGAGACTTAGAAATCTATGGAGATTCCCAACTGGTTATTAATCAAATCAATGATGAGTATCAAACTAAAGATGATAAATTGATACCCTACAAAAACATGATTGATAATATCCAAAAATACTCCACTCTAATCACATTTGAGCAAGTGTTGAGGGATAATAATAAAGTAGTAGATGCAATGGCTACTTTGGCATCACTTCTCCAAATACCACATCAAAGTGCCATATATGAATTCCTCGTAGAAGAAGTTGGAAAACCCATGTTTGACACTTCCCATCCTCATACCATTTTTTTACTAACAGGACATGAATCACCTTGGTATGGAGCCATTTACACATACTTAAAAGACCAGATCTTACTCATGGACCAAACCAAAAATCAAAAGAAAAGTTTTATACGACAAGTCTCTCTCTATACCCTGGTATCTGACACATTGTGTCACAAGAGTCTAGATGGAATGATTTTAAGGTGCCTAGAGACAGAGGAATCAACCATATCCTTACAAGAAATCCATGAGGGAATTTTTGGGTCACATTCAAATGGTTTAACCCTAGCTAAGAAAATTCTTAGGATAGGATATTTTTGGCCTTCTATGGAAAAAGACGCTTGTCACTTTGTAAAAAATTGTCATAAATGTCAATACCATGAGAACTTAATCCATGTGCAAGCACAAGAATTTCATCCTATAACTACACCTTGGCCCTTTTATCAATGGGGTTTGGATTTTATAGGTATAATTTATCCACCTTCTTCGAATGGTCATAAATTCATCATTACTGCAACAAAATTATATTTTACCAAATGGTTGGAAGTTGTACCCTTATCCACTTCCATAGGAAAGAAAATATCCTTGTTCATATTAAATCACATAATCTGTAGATATGGTGTTCCTCATGCCATCATAACAGATAATGCACAACATTTCAAGAACAAGGACCTAAAAGAACTATGCACATAATTTCATATGGTACACCACTCATCTTCAATATACTACCCACAAGGTAAAGGACAAGCAAAAGCTACAAACAAGAACATCTTAAAAATATTGAAGAGGACCATGGATAATTTAGGTAGATATTGGAACATTCAAATAAACCCTACTTTATGGGCTTATAGGAAAAGCATCATAACACCAACAGGAGCTACACTATTCTCACTAGTTTATGGAGCAGAAGCAGTTTTACCTTTGGAGGTAGAAATTCCATCTTAAGGGTCTCATTGCATGGGTTACTAAGTGAAGAAGACTATAGGGTTGCTAGGTGTCACAAATTGGAGATACTAGATGAAAGACAACAACAAGCTTTTGACCAACTAAAGGTGTATCAGAATTGAATGTCAAGGAACTATAACAAGAACATCAAACTGAGGACATTCCAAATAGGTGATCTAGTGTTGCGAGAAAACCCTAAAAATCAAGCAGAAAGAGAAAATAAAGGGAAATGGGAAGCAAAATGGTTCGTACCTTTTGTGATCACTTCATCTTTTGGAACTGGCACCTATAAACTAGCTGATTATGAAGGAGAAGAGTTGTAAGAACCTATCAAATAGTATACATCTAAAAAGGTTCTACACATGAAGCAGATAAAAGGGTATTAAAGGAAAGAGTATCAGAAAAATAGATGAAAGAGCATCCTATTTATTGTACATAATCAAAAGAGACCTTAAAAATATCAAAAACATTGAAAAATAAAAAAGAGAAAACAAATCAGAAATGTAGAAAAGATAAAAAATAGTGGAAATTTTAGCTTGAAGAAAACCAAAAACATTCAGAAATGATCCTCAAAAGGATATTGTCTTGGTGAAAACCTAGCAAATAGGCACCTTGATGATATGAAATACAAAGAAATTTTAAAAAGAGAAAAAGTGCCTTGGTGAAAACCTAGCAAATAGGCACCTTGGTAGCAAAAAAAGGAAAAATCTTGAAAAACAAAAAAAATAGCAAATCCATTCAATCAGTGAAAACCTGGTACACATGTGCCATTGAAAGTCCAAGTCAGTCTCATGCCTAGTTGTCATCCTTGTAAATATTCCATTCACCAACATTTATATATATTGGATAATAAAACCCCACAATTGCATTTGCAAGTATCTAAAGCTTTCATCACTAATCTGCAAAATGTCCCAAGTCCAACAATTGCAATTACATAGAACTAGGGGAAAATCTACTATTAATGAGGAAGGATTCATCAAAGCAAACATACATCTGACACCAAATCAATTCATCAAATCAAAAATTAAAACACTTAGACACATGATCCTATATCTTAACATCAATCAAACAAACACAAAATTTTGATCCAAGATCTCACAAATACCTTACCTTTATCAAGATTAAAAGTATGAAATGGATGGAACTATACTTGAAATATGGATTTGAAAAACAATACAAATTTTTTTAAGTGATTACTTGATTGGTGAAGTCATCTCTTTCTAGCAAATCGATGAAATTTTTTAAAGTAGACAAGCTATGATGAGAGCATGATATTTTATTGGTTTCTGAATGAGTGTCTTAAGGTCAAGGTTTTAAAATATGTGTCATTTGTCTAAGGACATGATCATCAAAGAATCATCGAGGACATGTACATATGGAAAAACTGAGATCTTTGTTTGTTTACGCAAGAGGATACCTTGGATATTTTGATGTTAAATATCATAATACCAAAATTCACTTGCAACATAGAATCCGATGAAATCAGTATTCATACTCTCATGATTGATTTCAATCAATGATAATTGTACCAAGAATTGGAAGGCAGCGTGGAAAGGAAATGAGTATTCATATCATCATGGTTAAACCAGTGATGGTTTTACTAATTTTAGATCTCAAAACTGTTCAATCATGAATATAAGCTCCTAATTTTTGAATAGTGACAGCTAGCTACATCCATCCTAAACTAAATGCATTTAAGATTTTTTACCTTTCTTAGTTTGAAAATAGATTTGAAAAAGAGAAAAAGAAAGGGGGTAGAGTTAATCAAAAATCAAAATTCAAATGTTCATAAAAAAACTAGATGTGATAGAGTGTGTTGGAAATCAAAAATTAAAAAACAAAGGTGCCTTGCATTAGATCAATTGCATTTAAATCATGTTGCATTTAGATTCATCTTGTTCTTTGCAGTCTTGCATCCATTTAGGGCATTAACCTTACTTCATTTAGATTCATTGCATTAGGTTGCATCCATTTTAAATCAAATTATTGCATTATCATTATAGTTTCATATCATTAAGTTCATTTTAAATTACATTTGCATTAGTTGGCATTCATGTAGTTTTTTCCATTCATTATCATTCATCATATCATTATAGTTCACTTAGATTCATTACATTAGGTTGCATTCATTTTTTAGTTTCATTCATTACATCATTTCAAATTACATCATTAGGACATTATTAATTGCATTAAATTCATTCTAAAACATTTCATTTAAAGTCATCTCATTAGTACATTGCATTTTTATATATAGGTGTATTTATCAAAGTTCATTACATTTAAACATTGCATTATTTTCAAAATTAAGTGTATTAGGTCATTAAATTTACATCTAGATCATCATTAATCCCTATATCATTTATCATTACATTTACATCTAGATCATCATATCATTTATGTCATCTATCATTACATTCATCATTAGTCATTAAAAAATCAAAATCCATACATCATATAAGTGCATCCATTGCATTTACATCTCATTTCTGTGTCCATCACATTACATTGCATTATCCATAATGTCATAAAATGCATACATAAAACATCATCACATAGCATTATTCATTAAACCATTAAATAACATCATCATATATCATAAACATTAAACCATATATTACATGCATCCATCTATTCTATCCCATAAATAAGACAATCATTTGCATCAATAGGAGAATAAACATGTGCATTCATATCACAAACTGTATTTGAAAAGCATAAAAACAAAGCATGTAGAGATAGAATCATATAGAACTGCATATCAAATAAAGCACCTAAAATAGAAGTTCAACACCTTCATGAAATTAGGATCATTAACTAACAATTCTAAACAAATACAATACAAATTTAAACTGAGAATTGAATTTAACATCCATGACATCTCATGATTCTCTATCCAAGTTTGGTAAGTAGAGCTCTTAGATTAATCTCCACTAGTGACAATCCTAGAATGAGAAAAATGATAGTATTATGCTTAATCTAGCTCTCAAATGTTATACAAATATAATTCAAATTCTCTCAATTGCTCTCAATTGCTCTCAATTGCTATGAAATTTCCTATAATGGTGATTCTTTGCAAATGAATTTCTAAGATGATTATTGCTCTCAAAATGCCTCTTATTTATAGTAAATTCCCAAGGGTAGGGGGTAGAGTGAAGTAATCATTAATTAGCCTTGGTTGAGTCAAAAACTTTGCAATGTTTTTGAATGGGGGGACAATTTAAATGTTTGTCTCAAAGCTTTGGACAAAAGGACAAAATTGAGTGGATGAGATTCAAAGCTTGAAATGTGTGATTGAGATTCACCTATTTTGAGTGATTTATTTCTCTTTGTTCTCAATTCTCATTGGTTGCTCAATTTTTTGTTGAAAGATATTAGGATTAATTAAATTCTATTATTTAATTAAATTAGCCATGTAAGGGAATAGGTTCAATTTAATTTTTGATTTAACAACTATACAATTAATTGATTAAAATCAATTATATAGTGTTTTGCACCTCTTTTAAGCTTGTATTTAATGTCATTATTTGATTTTTCCTTTGATTTTATTGATTTTATCCAATTTTGATTAATAAATGTCCATTTAAATTTGATTTGATCCTTTTTTATGAGAATTAGTGCATTTGTTTGAGAATTTGTCATTTTGATGATTTAACAACACTTGTCCATTTTTGAGTGTCTATAAATGCCCCTCTTTGAATTGATGTGTGAAGAACATTGATTCAAAGAAATTTTTTAGTTCTGATCACTGTTAGGTCTTGATTTACTGATTGATTGATACACCACTCTGATTTGATATGATATGCCCCACTGATATACCTCATTGATATGCTTCATGATAATAGTTCAAAATTTTAATGCCCCAGATTTCATGATATTTGATGCCACTTTGATACTCTTATGATGCCCCCTCAGAAATGAAACATATTGATTGCTTGATAGAAAAATGTGATGATAATTGATTTATTGATCCAATATATTTTCATTTCTGAAAAACATTTGATGATATGTCTGGCTTTCAACAAATTGCCCTGGTTTGATTGAAATAATTTGATGAGAAAAGCTATGATTGATAAAATGTTGGTGATGTTTGAGATAAGTTGATGATGTTGGGACATCACTTGATGTCAGTTAGAATCACTTGGTTGATGTTGTATTGATGTCAATTGGATAGGATAGAAAAACTGATAGTAGGATACTGATAGGATTGATATTGACAAGATTGATACTAATAGGATTGATACTGATAATTCACTCTCAAGACATAGAGACACAAACAAATCGATTGATTTCCCTTCCTCATGATCTAGATTTAGGAGATTTGATATGCTCAAGAAGAGAAAACAAATGATAGGATAACTTGATTGACGTTAAATGGTCAATTGGATGATTCGACTGATTCATATTCAATTGGATTGGATTTGATGAGAAGATTGATGGTGGGAGGTTGATAGATAGGGTCATTTGATATGAATTAGGTGCAGATGTAGATACAGGTAATCAAGAGAATCGGGTTGCCTTTAATTGATTAGATGATGAGGTTCCCCCTAGGTGAGCAGATGTACAATAATGATAATCTTGGATGCAGCATTGATCAATTTTGATGATTCAGATATTTGAAGACATTGATTAGGACATTGATGATGTAATCATGATTAACTTCCACCCCCTTGATTAAGGAAAATCCCATAAACATGGAAGTAATCTATCATGAAAATGCAATGCAATGCAACTGATTGTCACTAGCATTTAGCAAAGAAATGCCATAGAGATATATTTTCATCATTGAGCATTGTGGGACCAGAAAGCAAGTACAACCATCACTGCCCACATCATGATGATATGAATACCACTTTATATCACTTTTGGTAACCTCTTTAGAAAACTAGTACAACCCTCACCAGTTGAATGACCAACTATGGGAGTATGAATATCGGTTTCAACAAATTCAATGTTGCAAACAAAGGTCAACCCTCCACCCTATATGAAAGTCCTCGATGATTCTTTGATGACCATGTCATCAGACAAATTCACATAAGTCGATGGATCTCCCTCAAGACAGTCACTCAAAGGCAAGAAAAATATCATTTCTCTATCATCGCTAATCTAGTCAAAACATCATCAATTTAGCTAAAAAGATGTGATAAAATTCAATTCAATAAAGCTCATAAAAAAAACTTCAAGTGTTTTTACAATGTATCAAGATTTTCAAAAAGAATTTCCAAACATTCTGATCTTTTAAGTGTTGTCAATTTTTAATCCCGAATAATAAAGTCAATGAAGGCTCAAGGATCAAGTTGTAGGATAAAAAATACTTGGTTGTGAACAATGATATCCATCAAAGGTTCAACAAAAATCTCTTTCTTCCAAAGCTCTGATAAGTCTCTCTCTGATGTGCAACTGATCGAATCTGTTTGAGTTTAATGCATTGTGTCATGTGAATTGGTGCCTATTTGTTGAAATCTCCTAATTAAGATCAAATGCCCCTAGTTGGATAGGAAAAATGTTGGACTTGGGAAAACTTCCAAAATATTACAAAAGCTCAGTTTATGCAAGATGCAGCTCAAAGCACTTTATGCGAACATTTTTTTTGGATTTTTGGATTTTTTACTTTTTATATTTTTTAGAAATTTACTAGCTCTCAAACAAGATCACATTGGTTTGCCCCCAATGTCTAGAAAGATATAGGACATGAAGGATGGATTTGCAAGCTGATGGATTAGAGATGGAAAAGCCATGATGGATGAAGCATGCAAATGTGACCCATAGGACCATCTGCTCAATATTACCCAAGCTAAGGAAAAATGATATAGCAATGTGAAGCATGTTTTTGGATAAGCCATGGAAGCCAATGACGCAGTGCTAGATAGCCTATAGGATAACGATCTGATATCATGAAAATGAGGGATCCAAAAGAGTGGACATGTCAAGAATTTTTTGATAACAAAGTTTTTACTTTAAGTTCTTCATTTTGATCAAGACCAAGGGCTCACTTTGGGTAAGATGTGGATAAGATAACTCAATTAGGATAAAGGGGTGATGGATTCTATGAAGGGATGTTTTGGGATTATGGAAAGACTATCAAGGAATAATGAAGGTGAATTTGGGATGAGCAAGATCATGATAGGGTAACATGGATGCAACAAGTAAATAAGCTGATGGAAAGGATAACAGATGTCGAGATACTTAATGCTCATGGATGTGTTCAACCTTGTCAAGATTTAGGTGAAAGAGGAAATATGGATGAAACTTGCCCCCAAGTGTGGAGTGCAAGAAGGAGGAATTATGCATGATGCCTATTTACCAGGTTTTCATCATGGTATTTGTTTCTCTTTACTTTTGCTACCCAAGTGCCTATTGCTAGGTTTTCACCAAGGCACTTTTTTTTTTCTCTTTTTTAATTTTTATTTTTATTTTTCAATATTTTCCCAACATCAGGATCTTTGGACAATGCTCTTCTGAAAGATATTCTATAATAAACCATGGGTATGACTAGGATGCCCAAAGATATTGATAAGGTGACGGCAAAGGATAGATATGGAGGATAAAGGTAGGTGGTGGTAAAGGTTTTATGCCATAGATTGGATAAGAGGGATGGAAATATGGGAAGTAGGTGTTGGAAAATGAATGTGAGGATAAGAAGAAGGTATGTTGTAGATGGAAATTTTGGCAAGATCAACTTTGACACACACTTTGAAGAGTGGTGGAATGATGGAGGAACAATAGATGAAGGAGGTGAGGATCTTTGTGAGGTAGTGGATTTTGGGATATAGGAACCCAAATTAGACTTGGAAAGTGGAAGATGTTTGGAAGGAGATGGAATGGAAGCCTTTGGAAGCTTGAATGTCAATTTTGATTTTTTTTTTGTGTGCAAATCTTTCAAAAGTGACTTGGGAATCCACAGTCTTTGATTTTTCTTTCTTTTGTGATGCTTTTGAATGCATTTCTTCAATGAGGGATTTCGGAACCCACATTTTTTTTTTCTTTTTGGTTGGTGGACCTTTGCGGCCTTTTGGATATTTCATTTTTCTTTTAATTCACATGTCGATTAGATGGGACATTGTGATTTTTATACACATATGGATTCTTGGATTTATGATTGTTATGTTGCACATCAAAATTTCTTCCAAAAGACTTAGGAATTATGGATGAATAGGAATAATATGGAGGGTTCATAGGGATTGGTGTTTGGACATTCTTCAAGTATGTGTACCTTTGTTGATCTTGATACATGGTAGGGTAAGTGAATGGAGAGCTAGGGATGACAGGAATGGAGGATGGAGGAATACATGGACCTAATATGGATGGAAGGGTTGAAGACTTTTGTTTTGGTACATAAGAACCCAAAATTGATTTGGAGGATAATGAAGGCATATGGTTGTGTTTGAATGGAGGGATATAAGGTGTGAAAGGGATATCAATATCTTTGGAAAGAGCTGCATTTCCCAGGTTCTCATCTTTAAGATTTATCTTTATACCCATAGGCTCATGAATAGCTTTGATAGGAACACATTTGATAGGATCAACTAAAGCTTGAAGGGATTTATTATCATGCAAGGGATTTGGAAGAATGATGATTTCTTAAGGTGAACATGGAGGAATATGACAAGGAAATGATGGGATACTTTGATCTTGACAAGGATCTTCGAATGGTGTAGAGAGGGTATTTTGCTCTTGATTTTCAATATGCTCCTTGGAAATTGTGGAAGTGATATCTTGATCTTGCTTGGGAAGTGGAGAAAATATGGAACTTGGAAGGGTACTTTGTTCTTGGAATGGAAGGACATCATCTTGGAAGACATGAAAGGATGCAAGGGGATCATCACAAGGTTCTATGGATATGGGACCTTCATCAAATATGGGAGGGGATTGTATAGAATCTCGATTTTGATCTTTATCAACATTTGTTTCTTTTCTCTTTGGATTATCCTTTTGACATGGAGCCACTTCTAAGGATAAGGTAGATGTTTGGATATGTGTGGGGGATGCTTGGAGGAATGATGTAGGATCCTTTTGAATGGGTATAATAGGCATTGAAGCACATGAATATTTGGGGTCCAAGGTCTTTGAACCATGGAAATGATCCGCAACAAGATGTAAGTTAGCTTGGGTTTATTTTAGAGGTAGCCCTTGAGGGTAGACATAGTCAACATGAAAAGTGTCATCATTAACCTCACTCTTTGATGGAGGAATTTTGGATAGTTGTGAAGCTTTGTGAGATGGACGAAGGATGAAAGGAGTACAAGCTATGGGAGAAACCTTGCTAGATAGAGGTTTGTGCATTAGATCTTTCTTGAGAGTGGTACCTTTCTCTTCATACTCTTTATTATCTTGATCACAAATAGGATGATCATAAAATTTCCCTTGATCAAAGATAGGTTTGTTGCTCTTAAATGTTTCTTTTTGTGAGGAAGATGAAGATACAGATGGCCCATCATTATAAAGAAAAGGACACATTGATCTTAATGATGGATTTTTAGATGATACCTCTTTTTGTTTTTCCTCATTCTCCCTAAAGGTTGATGTGTCAAAATTATGAGGAAGCTTAGCTCCTAATTGAGCTAACTTCATGAAGTATGCTTCTTTATCCCTCTTCAAAATTAATCCCATTATTTCCATAAATATGGGATCTTGGATTGCTTCTGAAACTTCATCTTTAGACACTTCATCATTTTGATTCCAATGGAGATTTTGATCTTGATTTCAATAATTATGTTCCATAATAGGATTGATTCATTCCTCAAATAGAATCATCATTATAAATGTTTTTCAAGAATATGATCTATATGTTGCACTGATAAAGAATATCTCCGAAAAGAGTATCCAAAAATGATTTCAAAATCTTTCCAAACCTTCGGGAGATGTTCACTGTTTTCCCTTCTTTGTTTTTTGGTGTCACTTGCCAGTGTGTAGGTGTGACTTAAAAAATTGGTACATGGTTACTGGAATATGCCTAGGCGGCGCTCTACTGGTGAGCAGGTGGCTTTTGCCTATTGATAAGCGTGATTTAAATTTTTCTAGGCATCACTTAAACTGTCACAGGAATGACTTCCTTGTTTGTAGGAGTTTCCTGAATAGTCACAGGCATGACTTTATTGTGTATACGTGGTTTTTCTCTATGTGCAAGTGGCACTCTATAGACCAGGTTGTAAATTTCAAATTTTAAAAATTGTAAGATCAAGTCTATAGAATATTCTTGCTTGAAAATGAAGTATAAATGCAACACACACATCAAATTTGTACCATATCCCTAAAACCACACTAAAAGTGTATGTTCTTGGTCATTTTTCACAAGTATTGAACAAGAATATCTTCCAAGCAATCTACCTATAGTCAAATTTGGCTTTTAACATGTTTGGCTCTACAAGGTAGCTTACTACTTATCAAGATTTAATGAATACTTCCATTCTAAATCATGTCAAGTTGTTTTTCCCACTTGCGTGCTTCCCACATGCACAAAAGCATGATTTGGCGCATTCCAAAAGGACTACTAGAGGAAGTGAAGAAACTTTCACATAACCTAGTCACTCCACTATTAAGGAAAAGTGTATTTTTTTTTATAGTGGGTTGGATAGTACCATGGCTAAAGTGATTTTCTCCCACTTGGGTTGTTCCCTCTCACCATCCTCATAAGGAAAATCTCAAGAGGCAGGCCCTGTATTGCTCTATTTTAACTAGCATGTATGGAAAAGAAAGAAATTGAACTTAGTCCAACAAGTTTGGGAATTTGGTTCACTTAAAAAGTGAAGAGCATATCCCTATTGTTGTTCTTTGTTCCAAACACTTTAAGCAACAATTTTTCTTTTTCAATCTCTTGACAAAGAGATTCTTATAATTGAAGTGTTTGGTTAATTCCTTATTTCTATGAAGCTAGATCTAACAAAAGCCACAATTTAAGAAAATGCAAGCTTGATTTGATGAATACCTCTCTTTTGTAGCTAGCAAAGGCTAGGCACTTTTATGAGATTTTTGGCCTTTTGATTTGCTCACTCACCTAGTGGCGATCGTTCCCACTCCCTCCTCCAACAAGTTAGTCAACAAAGACATACAAAATGAGGGAAATAAAAAAGGAACAAAGTGAAATTGCAAACTTAAGTGTTTTTGACAAGTTTTTTCCAAGAAATTCCAACAATTTAATGCAAGCAAATTTTAACTCAAAGTAGGGAATTTCATCTTGTATGTACCTAACACTTTAATGTAATGTTTGTAAAGATCTTCAAATTTCAAGCTATCCAAAATCACAGTAGTATGAATCTCTTTTTTCATGTTTTACTTGGATCCTTACCTCTTTACTTGCTTGTGTGATTATGCTCTCTGGTTTTCAAACTTTCCTGTGTTTTCTCATCTATGGGAAAAACATAGACAGAGGGTTAGAAAACTAAATTTAATAATTTGACAGCAAATTTAAGCAAAAAATGTTAGGCGTCATTAGTTAGCTAATACACATCAATTAAAAGTTAGTAGGCATCATTTAAATGCTGGTACATGTCATTTAAATTCTAGTACACGTCATTGAAATTATGGTACGCATCATTTAAATGATGTTACGCGTCATTTAAATGGTGGTACGTGTCATTTAAATGGTGGTACGCGTCATTTAAATTCTAGTAGGTGTCATTTAAATGCTAGTACGCATCATTTTAAGAATCACAGGCGTCACTTTCCAGTGAATCAAGTGATTTTTAAAGATTAGTAAGTGTGACACTATAACTGATAGGCATTAAAAGTATTGAAAACTGCATACGATAAAGTATTTAAAGTGGAAAATAACAACTACTAGGTGTTAGTTAAAGAATACTAGGCATGACAGATCATCTAAATTGTGCAGTAAGAATCATCACAGGAGGCAAAGGACAACTAATAGGCATTAGTTCTTAGATCATAGGCATCACTTTACGCTCCCAAGCATAACACTTTATCTCATAGGTGTCAGAGAGAATAAAGATAGAATAGAAGGAATCGCATAGGCATCAGTTAACTGCTAGTAAGCATCGTCATAATAGCCATAGGCATCTCTAGATCCTTCATAGGCATCATTTCTCCTATTTTCTACAAAATTCATGGAAAAGTGAAGACAAAAACACATAAAATTTGATAAAAATACTAGAAATGAGGCTCAAAGCCCCACGGTGGGTGTCATTTGTGTGTGAATGTTAAACACCTTCATGAAATTAGGATCATTAACTAATAATTCTAAGCAAATACAATAAAAATTTAAACTAAGAATTGAATTTAACATCCATGACATCTCATGGTTCTCTATCCAAGTTTGGTAAGTAGAGCTCTTAGCTTAATCTCCACTAGTGACAATCCTAGAATGAGAAAAATGATAGTATTGTGCTTAATCTAGCTCTCAAATGTGATACAAAGATAATTCAAATGCTCTCAATTTCTCTCAATTGCTATGAATTGCAATGAAATTTCCTATAATGGTGATGCTTTGCAAATGAATTTATAAGATGATTATTGCTCTCAAAATGCCTCTTATTTATAGTAAATTCCCAAGGGTAGGGGGTAGAGTGAAGTAATCATGATTTAGCCTTGGTTGAGTCAAAAAATTTCCAATTTTTTTTGAATGGGGAGACAATTTAAATATTTGTCTCAAAGCTTTGGACAAAAGGACAAAATTGAGTGGATGAGATTCAAAGCTTGAAATGTGTGATTGAGATTCACCTATTTTGAGTGATTTATGTCTCTTTGTTCTCAATTCTCATTGGTTGCTCAATTTTTTGTTGAAAGATATTAGGATTAATTAAATTCCATTATTTAATTAAATTAGCCATGTAAGGGAATAGGTTCAATTTGATTTTTGATTTGACAACTATATAATTAATTGATTAAAATCAATTATATAGTGTTTTGCACCTCTTTTAAGCTTGTATTTAATGTCATTATTTGATTTTTCTTTGATTTTATTGATTTTGTCCAATTTTGATTAATAAATATCCATTTAAATTTGATTTGATCCTTTTTTATGAGAATTAGTGCATTTGTTTGAGAATTTGTCATTTTTATGATTTAAAAGCACTTGTCCATTTTTTAGTGTCTACACATATCATAAACTATATTTGAAAAGCATAAAAAAAAAGCATGTAGAGATAGAATCATATAGATCTGCATATCATATAAAGCACCTGAAAAAAAATTTCAACACATAATGACATCATAGAAAGTAAATCTATCAGTGTATATCAAGAGTCCATGGTATCATCAGAGTCCATCAAAATATGTGCATCAAAGTCTATCAAACATAGCAAGTATCGATCATTAATAAACATCATTAGAAAAAAGAATGTGAGTCCAATGTATTGATATAAAAAAATAATCATCATAAATACACAAAAGAATGGATCAATCATATAGGCATCAACTACCAGAATTGTCGGCACCATCAAGACTAGGATCAGTGGCTGGACCTCGGCTCAAGCTCACCTATAGCCCATGCTAACTCATAGCAGCCATGATTGCCTACATCATGCTACTCAGATGACTAACCTATTGCCTAATCTTTGACACATCAGACTTCCAAACCCAAACATCAGCAGCTGACAGTGGAGCCTCTATAGGAGGAGCCTAAGAAGGTGGAGCCTATAGTGGAGCCATAGAAGAAGATGGAATGTAAGAAGATGGAATATGTGAAGGAATAGGACCCTATGGAGGAGGAGGTTCTAGAGGTCCTTGTGCATGATCAAGTAGGATCTATGCTTCTTGGGCATCAACATCAACAACAACCTATGCACCCACCTGCCTGAATACTTGTACTCTATGTTGGCCCCATCTTGCTAGTCTAAAAACCCCAACCTGATAGAGTCCTCTAAATGGACCACCCCTGACTCTCACCCAACCACCCCTCATCTGCACACCACCTCTAAGAGGAACATGAGCAGCAGCAATCACAGGTATAAAAACCCTACCTCCTTTGTCACCACATCCCCCCCATTTTCCTCAATGACCTTGTCTCCTACCACCATTTCCATCCCCACTGTCATCATCTGACTCCTCCTTGATCCTAGGCACCTGCTCGACTAGACCTGTTAATCTAGAAAAAGGGTTATGAATGAACCACTGTGCATAATCATCGGTCATGCCAACATCAACAATGTGGTCTCTCATATCCCATGCATGATGGGGTAGCTATAGTAAGGAATTTTTTACCAACTTGTAATCAATCTTAGGGCCCCAAAGGGACATTTCCACCTATACATGAGCATATAGGGCTAGCCCCTATGGCATCCCCTGAATCTATCCATACTGTCACAACATGCACTGGAAATAAAACCTCTCAATAATCAAGGGCATCCACCCTATCATCCACCATGGCATACACATGTATGGAATCTTAGCTACATCATCTGGCCATGGATCACATCCAATGTCAGGTCGCTAGAGCACCTGATCAATATCATCAATAATATGATGCCAATAATCTAACTTGCCCAGGTAGGCCTGCACAACCATACCCTCATACATCCAGGCAAACGACCAACCTACATATCAATGACAAACTAAGATAGGACATGTAACGAGAATATACTCCCAAGTCCACAGTTGTAATAAGACTACTCCAATAGAGAGAGTAGCACTGCAATGGTAAACAACAACATGTAGCTCATGATACAACTGAGCCAATACATAGGAGCCCCAATCAAACCTGCAAGGATGTGCAATCAAATCCTCGAGAATCCAGCCCCAACCAATGGAAAAACCATGACCTCATGGATCAGGAACCAAGAAGCCACCAATGAGTACACCAAGAATAGTAGGAAGTACAAGGAAAGAAGGAAATTGAGCCCACTAAATGCTCTCATCTATGATAGTGGGATCTGCAAACAAACGTCACCATATTGTTCCATTGTATACCTAATCATAGTAAATAATCTTCTTGTGAGTAGGGATCTGTAGTAACCAATAGACGTCCTTGAGAGTGATCATCATCTCTCCCATCAGTAAGTGGAAAGTATTATGGTCAGAGTGCTAGTGCTCTGCCATAGCTGTAAGTATACCTTGATTAATGCAAAATCAAGAGAGAGAGAGAGAGTAGGAAAGACAAACTGCATCATCCTATGACTCGGTGCTCAGCTCCACTCAAGTCATCAATCATATCAAATGATAATTGATACAAGCCTCGAACACCTAGCTTCTGAAGTTGAGCCTGCAAAAGAAAGTTTAAACACATCAGAAATCAAAGCATTACATATTTGATCATCTTAAGTCAATTGAACAACCAAACCTAATCAAACCACAATCAATTTTCCTAAGTCTACTCAGAGAGGATGGAAAATTTATCATCATCCACCATCTAAATCAATATTAAGCATCAAATATTCAATGTCAAATAACTCAAACTAACATCACATGACTTGCTAAAAGCATAACTCAAAAATCTAAGCCAATTGATAACTTGACAACATCATACGGAATGAAAAACTGACTAATAGGCTTGCAAATCTGAAAAAAATAGGGTGTATGCTCTATTTAATGGCTTAAAAGTGCTAAAAAGAAAATGTGCAGCTTAAAATATCAAACACACAACAAAACTAATTGTACGCACTACAACAAAGTGTACACACTGCAGGAAACCCCTCTATGCATTACTAAAAATATTAAAAGCACAAACAAAAGTGTAAGCACTTTAGAAAAAGGTGAATGTGAAACATACCCTTGTTCTAGCATTTGTAAGTGCTATTGAAAAGGTTGTACGCACTGCGGAAAACCACAGAAGCACAATAGGATGGGTATATGTGTGATACAGTTCAAGTAAGGAGGATCCAATTAAGGACTATCCAAACTTGTAACCAAACACCAACAATACAAAATAACACAACAAGCTATGCTTCAAACAAAATTTTCATTCAACATGCCCGACTGTAAGGCCTTGTGGGTTAGGGCCAATTACAATCAATTACAAAAGTAATTCTGCAAACTCCTAGCTAGTCTAGCCCTACAACACATCAACAACTAGTGGAAGCACTAAGGTAGATCTAAACTTGAGCTCGCTAGCCACCAACCAATCTCCTTATCTCCAAGCATGAAAACCACTAGCTCTGCTATTACCATTATCGGACAACACTCTGATCTTGAAAATCTCGCAGGATCCAAATGCTATCCTTATCAAATCTACTGACTTCTGACTCTCTCCTCTTCATAAAAAACTACCCAAACACTCCTTAAATACATTTCCTCAACCACAAGTCAGCTCGAAGAAATAATTAACTCCTAAGCCAAGTTGACTTCTACTACAAAAAAATATTAAATGCAACAATAGTCGGCTCTCAAATAGCCTTACAATTATTTTATTCTCCATGTCAACCTCTAGATCTACCTAGGAGAATGTAACAAAAGATACCAACATTAAATACACCAAATTGGCCAACCAAAACTCCAAGAACTCCAGTCGGTAAGCTAGAACTACCGAGCACCAGTAAAACAAATGAGCACACTAGGCATCACCAAGAAAGCACATCGACCAAGCACCATAAGCATTGTCAGGCACAAGTTGCATTGAGCACAAGAGTTTACCGAGTTCCTTCAATGACCGATCCTCCTTCAATAACTAAGATCATCGGTTAAAGCTGCAATGGAGTAACACATAACCATTTCAACACACCACCATACAGATTTGTGGAGGACCCAAGAATGCCCCTGCATCAAAAACCCAAGGTTCAAAAAGATGTTCTCATAGGCTAGAAGAACATGTTCTGGGATTCAGTACATAAACCCTGAACTAGTTCTTCACATACAAGTCCTCTAAGTCTTCACCTTTCATACTCTTCCAATCTTGCTTCCTCTATCTTTTCAAGTCTTTCCTTGATAACACACAAGACTGTTCTCCATACTAATCATTATTACTCTTAGGATTTGACAACTCAACTCAGCTACCAAAGCTCAGGTTCCTCCTACCAAGTGTTGTATCCAACAAAGGCATCAAGGAAAACTTCCTGTCATCCTTCTCAACAGTAAACACATTCTTGACATAATCATGGATATCTCTACAATCATACTGCCAAGGTCTACCGAGCAATATATGACAACTACTCATATCCAAAATATCACACAACACTTGATCCTTATAATGGCCAATCTGAAAATCAACAAGACATTGCACCCTCACTTCCAGAGCATGAACATCTTGCAACCAGCCAATCCTATAAGGATAAGGATGTCTTACTCTCTTCAAACCAAGTTTCTGAACCATCTCCTTAGCTACAAGGTTATCAGTACTACCACTGTCCACAATTACATCACAAAGTTTACTTCGTGACTTGCACCGAGTTTTGAACAAATTTCTCCTCTAACAAGGTTCCACCTTTGCACTGAGCTATGTTCTCCAAACTAGAAAGTTCTCATATTCAGGTTCATTCTAAATGTTCTCATTCACCATAGCATTCCTTTGATCACCAAACTTCTTCTGTGTACACTCAAAAGATTGGTGTCCTTCTCCATAGTTATAAAAAGTACCCTTAAAGATAACCCTACCTATCTTCTTTTTTGGTTCAATAGGTTTCTGTTCATCTTTTGTAGTCAATTTATCCTTCACCAAGTGATCAAGCTTCTCCTTCCCTTGTGGATTACCATGTTGTCTCCTCTTCAACTTATCTTCTACCTTCAGAGCATACTGATAAGAATCCTCAACTGAATCAATCTTCAACATACCAAGCTCATCTCGAATATTTAATCTCAAACCATTCGCATACCAAGCTACCTTTTCCTTACCAAGTTCTTTGTGTCCAGACTGAATAGTCAACTTATAAAACTCCTCGGTATAGTCTTCAATAGTTAAATCCTTCTACTTCAAATTCTACAACTTCTTAAACAAGTCAAGCTCATAGTTAGCAGGTATGAACTTAGCTTTCAATTTAGTCACCATCAACCTCCACCAATTGATCTTCATTTCACCTTCATGTTCCCTATCTCTTTGTAATTCTTTCCACCAAAGAGCAGCATGTCCTTTCAACTTAGTCTGTGCCAACCTCACCCTAAGAGGATCTTCAATTTCTTCAATCTCAAAGAAGTCTTCTAACTCACCAATCTAATCAATCAAGTTCTTAGGTCTCAAAGTACCAAAGAAAGTAGAAACTTCCATTCGGTAACTAGTACTTAACCAGGCTCCAGATCTATGCAACCGACCAATTCTATCTTTCCCAGATCTATCTCTTCAGTCTTCTCCACTAGATCCATCAGCTTCAAAGTCTTTAGAAGCTTCCTCATAACCATCCTCAGTACCAAGATTCTGAGATACACTAGCCATAGCCCTCATGATCTCAGTGATCATATCATTCTTCATCAATTCCATCTCAGATCTAAAATTAGCTTCCACCTTCTTTGTAATCCTAGACTCCACAGTATCACAGAGATCTGTAATCGCCCTAGGGTCCAATCTTCTTGGAGGCCTCCTCAAAGATCTGCAAAAAGAAATCCTCTACAACAAACCCTACACCAACCACCTTGTTACAACCTCCAAGTTATATGCAAGTCAGATCAACCTGCCACCTTGCACAAACAACTAGGCCATAATTTTACAAGTTCAATAACACAGATCTACAAGTTAGATTGCACATAATTTTTTTCGCCAACTTTTCTCCCAACAAGATTAACCTAGCTCTGATACCACCTGAAGCAGTGCAAGTAAGGAGGATCCAATTAAGGACTGTCCAAACTATTAGAAAGTAAAGTCCACCAAGATAACTGAGAGGGAGCGGGGGGGGACGATGAATCAGTTATCAGATAAATACAACTTTTATCAACTTCAATAGATTTTAACCATGTAAGAAATGTGATAAAAAACCATAGAAAGATATACATACACAACAACACAAGATATGTTGACTAGGGAACCTCTTGATCAAAAAGTAAACCTTGGTGGGAATGATGCCCTCAAAAGGTGCACTAATATGAAAGTTCCTTGTAAGAGAATGGACTCTGTTAGGAGTCTTATGAAATACATTTAGTACATATGAGTCCCTATTAGGAGACTTTGAATCCGTGCTAAAATATTATAACTTTGTTAGGAGCTATGGAAGATAGAAGGACCCATTGCCCAAACAACTTCAGGTATAAGAGGTATAAGATCACTGAACACACTGTCCAACTGCTCTTTGTATTACTCAATAGACTAATACATAAATATTACTGATCTCAACAACTTAAAACTTCTCCTCTGACTGTGCCAAACTGCACCAACTGCTTCAACAGATCTCAATACCAGATCTCTATACTTCGCATATCCTCTTCCAACAAGTATTGCATAATTTTGCAATTCACTTTCAAATACCATACACAATTCATACTATAATAAGGAAAAAATTCCTTCCTTTATACCACACTCAATTAATTACAAATGAGTCGGCATACAAATTACAAAATAAAATCTTCCACACGTTACATAAAAATTACACAAAACTGTCAGCTTCCAATTAAGATAATTCTTCACTCATGTGACCTCAGACCTTGTGATCATTTCCACATTAGTATCAACATGTCTTCAACTAATTTTCATCTTTGCATGATCAGATTCAATCTCGATTAGGAGATATCATCCAATTTCCACAAACCACTACTTAGGAACACTGATTGAATACTGCTTCCACTAATTTCCACATAACTATCATGAATAAATGAATTTCCATACATGCTCTTATCCATGATCTTATAGAACATCATAGAGTAAGTCCTCAACTCTACATAGCTTCATCTTCAATATCCCACGTGCGCTAACTCAAACATTATCTGCTTCTCTGCTAATCTTTAGTAGATCACTGTGTTGACATCAATGCCAATCACAATCATGAATGAAACAACAACTGCTATAGAATGGCTATGTATACTCCCCCATAGGATATATTCAGAATTCATTCCTAAAATTATCCCCCATTGGCATTGATGACAACATAGATGAAAAAACATCGAAGTTCCATGAATACCAAGACTATAACACTGCTAATCTGAAAATACTTTCAATTCCTCTTCATCAATCAAATATTGCTTCATTTTCCTATTCAATTATCTCTAATAGAATGTTTTTCATGTATACTTCTCCCCCATTGACATCAATGAAAAATGCTTCATCACTATGTCAACAACAACTTCAATGTGAAAAGACACTTTTCAAAAAATACATTCACTAGAGTCCTCATGACTCAGCTCAGATACACATACTCCCCCATTGAGGAAGTACCAACATCTAGTCCAGAAGAAAGATAAGGCTCATATACCACTGGACAGATGCAAGAATTTACATCACTTCTCAAAAGTAGGCTGGGGCATAACCCAAAGCATACCTCTCAAATACTCAAATGTATCCTTTAGCAAAGTCTTTGTAAATATATCTGCAATCTTCTCTTTTGTACTTATATACTCAAGTTTGACTTCTTTCTCTGCCACTCTCTCTCTCTCACTACATGATACTTTATCTCTATATGCTTTGTCTTAGAATGTAGTATAGGATTCTTAGACATACTAACAATGTTGGTGTTATCACAATGTATAACAATAGGCTCAACAAATTTAATTCCAATATCCTTCAACATTTGTTTCATCCAAATTATCTAATTACAATTTTTTGTTGCTTCCACATAATTTGCTTCTGTTGTGCTCTATGAAATAAAAAATTTTGCTTCTTGCTTAGCCAAGAAACTAATCTTCCTCCAAGGAAAAATGCTCCTCCACTGGTGCTCTTTTTTTCATCGACACTACCTCCCTAATCTGCATCTGTATATGTACATAGGGTAAAATCATCAAATTTTTCATACCACAATCCATACTCAATTGTGCCTCTTAAGTACCCCAATATCCTCTTTACTATTTCACAATGTGATTCTCTGGGTTCAGCTTGAAATCTTGCAACAATTCCAACTGCATGTGATATATCAGGTCTTGTATGAGTTAAATATTGCAATCCTCCAATCATAGATCTATACTTCTTCTATTCAACTACAGGAGTCTCATCTATGCTAGATAAATTATGTCTAGTTACCATAGGTGTTCCAACTTGTTTAGAGTTCTCCATTCCAAATCTATCAATAAATCATTCAAGTACTTTGTTTGACTTACAAAGATACCATTGCTGTTTTGTGTTATCTGCAATCCTAAAAAATATTTCATTTCACCAATCATACTCATTTCAAATTCAATCTTCATTTCATCTAAAAATTTATCACTAGCATCATCTTCTCCTCCAAAGATAATATCATCAACAAAAATAACTACCACCAACAAACCATTCTCAATTTCTTGTGTACAAGTTACTGTCTGTTGTACCTTTAGTAAATCCCAATTTCAACAAATACTTATCAAGTCTTGCATACCAAGTTCTAGGTTCTTGTTTCAATCCATATAAAGCTTTCTTCAATTTACATACCATATCTCCTTCATGAGTTAAAGAAAAACCTTCAGGCTGCTCAATGTAGAATTCTTCTTATGATTTTTTGTTCAGAAATGCAATCTACATCATTCTTGTAAAATCATCAACAAGAATCATAAAATACCTTTTTCCATAGAATCCTCTAGTCCTTGTGGGACCACTTAGATATGTATGAACAATTTACAACTTCTCTGTTGTTGTGAACTTCTTGTTTGGAAATGAGCTTCTCTTCTATTTAGCCATCACACATTCCTTGCAAATCATGTTAGTATGTTTCATAATCTTAGGCAAATATCTTCCTACAAGTGTAGTACTTACTTTTACAATGTTATCAAAGTTTATCTAACAACATCTTTTGTGCCATAACCAACTGTCATCAATCTTAGTAATCAAGCATGTCATCTCAGTAGGATTCAACTAAAATACATTACCAATCAAATTTCCATCCTTGTCTTTGATTACACTAGTTTTGTCAGTAAACCAAATTTGATATCCCTTATCAACTAGTTGTCCAACACTCAAAAGATTATGTTTCAAACCATCCACAAAGTAAACATCATCAGTATTAGTCTTTCCATCAAGAGTAATAGATCCTATACCTTTAATCAAACAAGGTGCATTATTTCCAAATCTAACAACTCCTCCATCATAATTGTTAAACTTTATGAATTTATTCATGTCTCCAATCATATGATGTGAACAACCACTATCTATAATCCAATCAGTTTTCTTTTCTACTTGAGAAACTAAGGCTTTTTCTTCCTTAACTTTTGTTTCAGGATTTTCTTCTTTTATTGCTATAAATCCTATATCACCATTCTCATTATCATTTTCACTTAAATATTTCTCCATACTAGCTTCAAAATCTTCATCATTTGCATAATAAAATTCTTTAGATCTTCTAGGTTTAAAGTTCTTTCTATACATCTTTACTCTCTTAGGAAATTTAGATGCAAAATGACCATATTCTTGATAAGTCCAACATTAAAAAATTTTCTTACCATTTGGTTATCTTTTCACAAGTAAATCAATGCCATCTTCAATCTTCATGTCTTCTTCATTCCTAGTTTTTTTGCTACTAGCATAATCTCCACTCACACTCGTGCTTCTTGACAAAGTAGGGCGAACACTAAGTGCACTGAATGTTGTCTCCATTCTAGGTAAGTCTCCAGATTGTCTTAAGTTCATTTTTGCTACTTCTAATCTTTCAAGAAGGGTTTCTCTAGTGAAGTTCTCAGTACAAGGTATAATTTGTTCAATCATCTGTGTTGTCTGTTTAAATGTGGGAGTCAATGTCCTCAGAATTTCCATATCACTTCATTCTCTGTCTTGGTTCCTTCACAAGATTTTATACCTGCAAAAATTTCTGACATTCTACCAATATAGCTTCTAAAAGATCCATCTTCCTATTAGGAATGAATGCAAAGTATTTTGGCAGTCATTCTGTAGCAGTTGTTGTTGCATTCATGACTTGGATTGTCATTGATGTCAACATAGTGATATTCTAGATATCAGCAGGAAAGAAGGTACAGTCTTGTTTTGCGCACATGTTTTATTGTAGATTGGCTTTTGTGTAGTTGATGGTATGTTCTTTGGTGTGTTATTAACCTATGGTTAATAGCACAAAAATAAATTCATTCATTCATAAGAGTTATAAGCATTTTGGTGAAAGTAGTGTTTAGACAATGTTTCTGTGAAGCGATTTTTAGAAATCGAAGGATATCTCTTAGTTGGGATGGAATATGATTTTGCACAGTTAAAGGGGTGTTGGAGACTCATTAATGATGATTTTGTTCATAGCGCAAACTTTGAAGATATGTTTGGAGAAAGTTATAGTATCTGGAAGCCGACAGTTTTATGTAGAAATTATTATTTTATAATTAAGGACCGACTCATTTGTAATTATTTGAGTTTGGTATATAAGAAGGAATTTTTTCCTTGTTTCAATATTTATTTTGAAGGTTGAGATGTGAATATATGCATGAAGTGAAGAAAAGAGCTAATTCGGTGATGAAGGAAGACTTGTGAGTACAGAGATCTGGAATTGTGATCTTGTGTAGCAGAGAGTGTGGTTTTGGCACAGTGTGAAGGAGGTAATATATTTCATATTATTCTGTTGAATAATTCTAAGATCTTTGGGACAATGGGTTCAAAGATCTTTCCTTGAAGCTGTTTGGGCAGTGGGTCCTTCTGTCTTCCATAAATTCTTAACCGGGTTAGAATCTTTTAACAGGGATTCAAAATCTCCTAACAAGGATTTATATGTACTAAATGTATTTCATAAGACTCCTAACAGGGTCCATCCTCTAACAAGGAACTTTCATATTAGTGCATCATTTTGTGGGCATCATTCCCACCGGGGTTTACTCTTTTCAAGAGGTTCCCTAGTCAACATATCTTGTGTTATTGTGCAATTGTGTATGGTTATCTTTCTATGGTTGATTAGTACATTAATTATATTCTTTAAAGTAGTTGAATGGTTAAATTATCAGATGATTGATTCACCCCCGCCCCCTCCTAGTTATCTTGGGGATCTTTACTTTCTAACAATTGGTATCAGAGCAGCAAGTCCTTGAAAGAAAAGTTTAACAACTTAAGGAGATCCATGGTGAATTTTAGAAAAGAAAGCCCTAAGTTTGATGGAGTAAATTTTGACAGATGAAAAGAAAAGATGAAGACACATCTATTGTGTTTAGGACCAAGTTATTGGTTGATTACAAAGAATAAGAAGACTATCATTGAGGAAGACAATCTAGAGGCAGGAACTAAAGATGAACTAGATCTATTCATGTGTAACATACTTGCAAGAGAAGCACTTTTGTCAGCAGTACCGAAGAATGAATATAGTCAGGTAAGATGTTTGAAAAAATCTCATGCAATTTGGAAAGCTTTACATTCTACTTTTGAAGGTGATGAACATGCAAAGAAGGCTAGATTACATAATTGGATTTGTGCATTTGAAGATATCAAAATGATGGAAGATGAATCTATTAGAAGCTATATTGGTAGGATGTCTGAGATTGTAACAGGAATAAAGTCTTGTGGAGGTGATAAGATAGAGAATGAAGTGATATGGAAAATTTTGAGAACTTTGACACCAGTATTCAAGCAGACAACACAAATGATTGAAAAAGTGATACCTTGTACATCAAACTTTTCAAGAGAGACTCTTCTTGAAATATTAGAAACAACAGAGATGAATTTGAGATTATCAGGAGAGCTACCTAGAATGGAGACAACATTCAGTGCTCTTAACATTAGACCTACAAGAAGTACTAGTGTGAATGAAGATTATGCCAGCAGTAGTAGATCTAAATCTGAGGAAGATAAGAAGATTGAAGAAGGTATTGCATTACTTGTAAAAAGAGTACCAGATGGTAAGAAAATATTTAAATGTTGGACTTGTCAAGAATATGGTCATTTTGCATCTAAATGTCCTAAAAGAGTTAAGAAGTATAGAAGTAACTTTAAACCTAGGAGATCTAAAGAATGTTATTATGCAAATGATGAAGATCTTGAAGCAGGAATTGAAAGACATTTAAGTGACAGTGATAATGATAACTTTGAGGAAATAGGATTTGTAGCAATTAAAGAAGAAAGTTTTGAATCTGATGAAAGGGAAGAAAAAGCATTAGTTTCTCAAGTTGAAAAGAAATCTGATTGAATTATAGACAGTGGTTGTTCACATCATATGACTAGAGATAAAAGAAAGTTTGTTAAGTTAGATAATTATGATCGAGGAATTGTTAGGGTTGGTAATAATGCACCTTATTTGATTAAGGGTATAGGATCTATTACTCTTGATGGAAAGACTAACACTGATGATGTTTACTTTGTTGATGGATTGAGACATAATCTACTAAGCGTTGGACAATTGGTTGATAAGGGTTATCAAGTTTGGTTTTCTGAGAAAACTTGTGTGATAAAAGATAAAGATGGAAATCTGATTGGAAAAGGATCCGGAACCAGAGGTAATGTATTTCAATTGAATCCTACTAAGATGACATGTTTGATAACTAAGATTGATGACAGTTGGTTATGGCCTAAAAGGTTTTGTCATAGAAACTTTGATAATATTGTCAAGGTGAGCACTACACTTGCGGTAAGAGATTTACCTAGAATTATGAAACCTACTAACATGATTTGCAAAGAATGTATGATGGCAAAGCAAAAAAAGAGTTCATTTCCCAGCAAGAAGTTCACATCGACAGAGAAGCTGGAGATTGTTCATACAGACTTGAGTGGTCCTACTAGGACTAGAGGATTCTATGGAGAAAGGTATTTTATGATTATTGTTGATGATTTTACAAGGATGATGTGGATTGCATTTTTGAAAGAAAAATCTGAAGCATTTGATAAATTTAAGATCATGAAAAGAAAAATTGAGAATGAATCTGGAATGAAGATTAAGTGTCTAAGATCTGATAGAGGTGGTGAATTTACATCTAGAGAGTTTAATACTTTTTGTGAAATGAATGGTATTAAGAGAAAACTTTAAGCCCCTAGAACACCAGAACAAAATGGTATTGCAAAAAGAAGGAACAGGTCAATAATTGAAGCAGCAAGAGCTATGTTGTTTGAAAATGATTTGGCTAAGACTTTTTGGAGAGAAACAGTGAACACAGCAGTATACACTATGAACAAAGTACAAATCAGAGTAGATAAAAACAAGACACCTTATGAATTATGCTTTGGACATGCACCCTCAGTTAAGTATTTTAGAATTTTTGGAAGTAAATGTTATATTAAGAGAGATGATGATATAGGAAAGTTTGATCCTAGAAGTGATGAAGGAATATTTCTTGGATATTCTTTAAAAAGCAAAGCATATAGATGTTATAACAAAAGAACTAAGACTATTGTTGAAAGTGCAAATGTAAAAGTTGATGAGAAGTTTAAAATTTAGGAAAGAATGCTTGATTATGAATTTGATGGAGAAGCACAACCTCAGCCTAACACTGAAAATGCAGAATTATTTTTTGAAACTAACAGTGATTTGCTAAATGAAAGTCATACTGAAAAAAATGGAGAAGAAAACAAAGAAGAAAATAGAGAAAAAAATAGAGAAGAATCTACAATTGGAACAAGATCAGTAACTATGACACCTAACAGGTATATTTCAAGACATCACCCTGTTGAGCAAGTTATTGGAAGTTTAGACAGAGGAGTTTTGACTCGAAATAAGGTACATTTATGTTTGATTTCTCAAATTGAACCTAAGACTACTAATGAAGCTTGTGAAGATGAACATTGGATGAATGCTATGAAAGAAGAACTGGAGCATATTGAAAAAAATAAGACATGGGAATTGGTCCCTAGACCTGAAGATAAGAATGTGATTGGAACAAAGTGGGTATTCAAAAACAAGATGAATGAACAAGGAGAAGTGATAAGAAACAAAGCAAGATTGGTATGTAAAGGATATTCACAACAAGAAGGAATTGACTATGAAGAAACTTTTGCACCTGTGGCCAAATTTGAAGCAGTGAGAATGTTTCTAGTAGATGCAGCTTACAAGAAATTCAAAGTGTATCAGATGGATGTGAAGTTAGCATTTTTGAATGGTGAATTGGAAGAAGAAGTCTAAATTGAGCAGCCTGAAGGTTTTCCTTTGACACAAGGAGATATGGTATGTAAGTTGAAAAAAAATTTATATGGATTAAAACAAGCACCTAGAACCTGGTATGCAAGATTGGATAAGTATTTATTGAAATTGGGATTTATAAAAGGAACAGTAGATAGTAACTTATACATAAAAGAAATTGAGAATGGTTTGTTGGTTATAGTTATATTTGTTGATGATATCTTTGGAGGAGAAGATGAAGCTAGTGACAAATTTGCAGATGAAATGAAGACTGAATTTAAGATGAGCATGATTGGAAAAATGAAATATTTTTTGGGATTACAGATAACACAAAGTAAGGAAGGTATATTTGTAAGTCAGACTAAGTATTTGAATGACTTATTGAAAATATTTGGAATGGAAGATTCTAAACCTATTGGAACACCTATGGTAACTGGACATAAGTTATCTAGCAAAGATGAGACACCAGCAGTTGAGCAGAAAAAATACAGATCTATGATTGCAGGATTGCAATACTTGACACATACAAGACCTGATATAGCACATTCAGTTGGGATTGTAGCAAGATTTCAAGTAGACCCTAGAGAATCACATTATGCAGCAGTAAAGAGGATACTGAGATATCTGAAAGGAACAATGGATTATGGATTATGGTATGAGAATTCTGATGATTTTACTTTATGTGCCTATACTGATGCAGATTGGGGAGGCAGCGTTGATGACAAGAAAAGCACCAGTGGTGGAGCCTTTTTTCTTGGAGAAAAATTGGTCTCTTGGTTAAGTAAGAAGTAGAATTGTACTTCACAAAGTACAGCAGAAGTAGAATATGTTACAGCAGCAAACAATTGTAATCAGATTATTTGGATGAAGCAGATGTTGAAGGATATTGGAATAAAGTTTGATGAGCCTATTGTTATACATTTTGATAACACCAGTACAGTGAGTATTTTAAAAAATCTTATTTTACATTTTAAGACTAAACATATTGAGATCAAGTATCATGTTGTAAGAGAGAAAGTTGTAGAAAAAGAAGTAAGATTGGAGTACATAAGCACAAAGGAACAGATAGCAGATATATTTACAAAACCTTTACCTAAGGATACATTTGTGTATCTAAGAGGTATGCTTGGGGTTATGCCCCAACCTATTTTTGAGAATTGATGCAGATGATTGCATCCATCCAGTGGTATATGAGCCCTATCTTTCTTCTGGATTGGATGTTGGAACTTCCTCTATGGGGGAGTTTATGAGTTGAGTCATGAGGACTCTTGTTATTATATTTTTTTGAAAAGTGTCTTTTGACATTAAGTTGTTGTTGACTTAGTGATGGAATTTCTATCATTGATGTCAATGGGGGAGAGATATACATGAAAAATATTGTGGATTGTATGAGAAAGATGAATAGGAAAATGAAGCAAGATTTAATTTGATATTTTGCAGTGATGTTGCAGTACTAGATTTTTGGAACATTGGATGTTTTTTATCCATGTTGCCATCAATGCCAATGGGGGAGATTGTTAGGAATGAATGCAAAGTATTTTGACAGTCATTCTGTAGCAGTTGTTGTTGCATTCATGACTTGGATTGTCATTGATGTCAACACAGTGATATTATGGATATCAGCAGGAAAGCAGGTATAATTTTGTTTTTGCGCACATGTTTTATTATAGATTGGCTTTTGTGCAATTGATGGTATGTTCTTTGGTGTGTTATTAACCTATGGTTAACAACGCAAAAAAAAATTCATTCATTCATAAGAGTTATGAGCATTTTGGTGAAAGCAATGTTTAGACAGTGTTTCTGTGAAGTGATTTTCAGAAATCGGAGGATATCTCTTAGCTGGGATGGAATCTAATTTTGCACATTTAAAGGATGTTGGAGACTCATTAACAATGACATGGTTCACAGTGAAAACTTTGAAGATATTTTTGGAGAAAGTTATAGTATCTGGAAGCCGATAGTTTTATGTGAAATTTTGTGTAGCGTGTAGAAATTATTATTTTGTAATTGAGGACCGACTCATTTGTAATTATTTGAGTTTGGTATATAAGAAGGAATTTTTTCCCTATTGCAATACGTATTGTGAAGGTTGAGATGCGAATATGTGCATGAAGTGAAGAAAAGAGCTAATTCAGTGATTAAGGAAGACTTGTGAGTACAGGGATCTAGAATTGTGATCTTATGTAGTAGAGAGTGTGGTTTTGGCACAATGTGAAAGAGGTAATATATTTCATATTATTCTGTTGAATAATTCTAAGATCTTTTGGATAGTGGGTTCAAAGATCTTTCCTTGAAGCTGTTTGGGCAGTGGGTCCTTCTGTCTTCCATAAATTCTTAACCGGGTTAGAATCTTTTAACAGGGATTCAAAATCTCCTAACAGGGATTTATATGTACTGAATGTATTTCATAAGACTCCTAATAGGGTCCATCCTCTAACAAGGAACTTTCATATTAGTGCATCATTTTGTGGGCATCATTCCCACCGGGGTTTACTCTTTTCAAGAGGTTCCCTAGTCAACATATCTTGTGTTATTGTGCAATTGTGTATGGTTATCTTTCTATGGTTGATTAGTACATTAATTATATTCTTTAAAGTAGTTGAATGGTTAAATTATTAGATAACTGATTCACCACCCCCCCCCCCCCCCTCTCAGTTATCTTGGGGATCTTTACTTTCTAACACTTCCATCATTATTATATCTTCAAATGCACATATCCAATTATGTAATCTGACTTTCTTTGCATGCTCATCACCTTCAAAACTAGATTTTAAAGCTAACCAAATTTCATGAGATGTTTTTAGATATTTTACCTAACTGTACTTATTTTTCGGAAGGCCTGACAAAAGTGCTTCTCTGGAAAGTATGTTACACATGAATAGATCTCTTTCCTCATTAGTAAATTCTTCAATTTTGTCTTCATCAATGATAGTCTTTTGATTCTTTATGATTAACCAATAACCTGGTCCTAAACAAAGTAAATGTGTCTTCATCTCTTCTTTCTAGCTGTCAAAATTTACTCTATCAAACTTAGGGCTTTCTTTCCTAAAATGACTCACCATGGATCTCCTCAAGTTGTTAAACTTTTTCTTCAAAGACCTGCTACTCTGATACCAATTGTTAGAAAGTAAAGTCTACCAAGATAACTGAGGGGGGGGGGGGGGGGGGGTGAATCAGTTATCAAATAAATACAACTTTTATCAACTTCAATAGATTAAAACCATGTAAGCAATGTGATCAACAACCATAGAAAGATATACATACACAACAACACAGGATATGTTGACTAGGGAACCTCTTAATCAAAGAGTAAACCCTTGTGGGCATGATGCCCACAAAAGGTGCACTAATATAAAAATTTCTTGTGAGAGGATGGACTCTATTAGGAGTCTTATGAAATACATTCAGTACATATGAGTCCTTGTTAGGAGACTTTGAATTCCTGCTAAAATATTCTAACTTTGTTAGGAGTTATGGAAGACAGAAGGACCTATTGGAGCTCAAAAAATCTGAGTATATTTTGAGTCCATATTTCTAAGATTTCTCTAAGTATCAGATTAATGCCTTGAAAATCTTTGAAAGGTGCTTAGTTTGGGTGAACAGATAAAAGGGCCTATTGATTTTCATGATGCGTCACTTGGATAGTGGTTAAGAAAAGGTTAAATTAGAGTATCCAATCAGTTGATGCCACGTGGAATATGTGGGGCCCACCCAGATTTAAAAGTTGGAGAAAGATTTAAAAGGCCTGCATAGTCCAGACTATAGGAGAATTTTGAAATTTTCAAGAGTTGTAGTTGCTCACAAAAAATAATGCCTGGCGCATAATTTTTATCAGAACATAGGCATATAATATGTTTTCAAAAATGGGAGAAGACGAGGAATCCAATGGCAATGTTTATTTTTAGTTTCAAAGTAGCGGAAAAGAGCAATATGGACTGGTATTTTCAGAATCAAATCACTTGGAGGGAGAAATGATTGTAAAGGTAGTTGCAGATGACCAAGTGAAAGAGGATCAAATTGGAGGGAAAAGAAGATTTTTTGGAAAATTGGGAGCTGTTAGTGAGGACTTTCTTTGTTGTTTTCCTTTATCTTTTCTTTCTCTCCATTGTTAGATGATGATAAAAATTTTACTGTAAGGAGATGTTTTGACTCCATTATTGATTTTCTTGGGAATGTTTGTCAGATTTGGAATGTATTGACACAGTGAAATTCTCCTAGAATACAATAGATTTCTCTTGCATGTTTTTGGTTGTCTTCTTGTTTGAATTCTGTAGCTTTTGTATACTAAATCTATAAGGTAGTTTTTAGTGTACCATTTACAAGGTATTTGTGATTTTAATCTCTAGTTCCTTTAAAGGGAAGGGTAAAATCTTAAGGTTAATCTTTGAGAGCTTAGAACTTTTGCAAGAATCTGATGATTGGATGTGTTAAGAGAGGATGAATTGTAAGGCATTTCATCTGGGGTTTGTTTATGTTTTACTTAAAAAATTTATGTAGTTGTATGTTTCTCTGTCTGACTCTCTGCCCTAGGATAAGGCACTGGTTTATCCTTAATTTGCAAGGATTTCATCATCATAAAACTTAAAAGACTATTTACTTTCATGTATGTTTGAAAGGGCTAATAAGAATAGGTTTGTTTCAAGGATATAAACTAGTGTTGTGATCCTTTGAAGAAGTAGATCTGAGTAGGTACACCCACCTATAGCCAAGAGCTCAAAGTGAAGAAGGACTTGGTCCTTGTCAATTAGTCTTTTCTTGTGTGAATCAGGAGTTTAGGAATCATATAGTTTCATTTAGGCACTTAGGGCTTGTGTGTTTGATTCAACAAGAAAAATTACTAACAAATTGGTGACTCTGCTGAGGAAAAAAATAAAAGACAACAAGTTTAAGATGATTGTTTCCTTGCTTTGCTGAATCATCCCAGAGTTTGGTCTAGTTTGGTTATAGAGTCAATTATTTTTAAAAAAAATTGTTATATTTTCTCACCAAGTGTGAGTGGCGACTCTGAATCTCTGTTTGATCAGCATGTTCTTGTAATATATTTTATGATCCTGACAGAAAGTTGTATCCTGTGAAGTTATGTTGTATTTTTTGGTAAAGGAAGTTCAGAATTGAGAAAAAGTTCTCAGCTGATCCAGACTTTGTGCTCTATAAAGAGGTGGCGACTCTATGAATGTTTTGAGAAATGATTTGAAGGAGACTTCAGATCGGAATTGAACAGCTACCACAACATCTCCAGGTATTCTGATTTTCATATCCAAGTTTTAATGAGAATCATGTGTGTAGAAAATGTTCCCTATTCAGTCATTGTAAATACTAAGTGACAAGGGAAAAGATTATGGTGCTTTGCATACAAGTATGTTGAGTAGACTCAACTGCTATATTTAATGGTGTATGAAATTTATATGAAGAGGGATATGTTATTTTTACCATGGACAAAATATGCATAAGGATTTATGTTTGAGTTTTCATAGGAAAGGTTGTGGTTACTTGAAAAGAAAGTAAAGATGTATTCAGGATTTTCTCAGCTATATGTATCTCCTAATGTAGTCATGTCCCAAAAGGTATTCCAGCCAGAAGATAGAAGAGCTTTTCAATGTTATTCACCTCTAGACTTTGAGGGTATTCCTAGCTACCCAGATGTGATACCCTCAGAAATAAAAAAATTCTTGCCCAAATTTAATGGGGGAAAAGAAGAATCGGTTGAAAAATATTTAAGTGCATTCATGGACCTAATTGAAGATTTTGATGTCAACCATGAAGATGTAACTATGAGATTGTTTGTACAATCACTAGTAGGAAGTGTTAGGGAGTGGTTTTCATTTTTGTCCCACCATTCTATCTATTCTTGGAAGAATTTTGAATCGACATTTATTAAAACATATGGAGAATTCATTTGTGAGTACTGTCTATTAGTTTATCTTGTCAACATTCATATAGGAAAAGATGAGTTAGTTAATGCTTTCAATCTCAAATTTGGGAAAGTACTAAAGAAAATTCCTAAGAGTTGTAGACATCATGATGCATTATCTTTGGTTATCTATTTGGCTTCATTTGATAGTAAGATGGTTTACTTGTTGAGAGACAAAGAACCACAAAACTTATATCATGCTTTTTAGCTGGCGTCAAATATAGAAAGGATGAAGAAGTTTGGATTACCAAAACTTCATGGCACTGAAAATACAAGACTTCATGAGGTAGCTTTCCCAAATGATGATACTAACTCCCTTTTTCTAGTGAGTAGTAAAAATCATGATGAATGTTATGATCCAGCTGATGCAGTGTCAACTAATGAAAATCAGGTTGAGCCTCTAAAATTGATTCAAATTTTTGAGCCTGATGTTGTTTGAAATATGCATAATCAGCTATTAAAATGATAAAGAACAAAATATGGAATTGTAGAAAATTGTTTATCTCAAGAGCGAGGAGTAAGGAAAAATACCATGAATTAGCACAAGAACTAGGAGCATACACCACAAATAAGCAAGGAGGAGACAATAATTTGAAAGGGGAAAGCAAATAAAACCCCTTGTGAATTATGACTGAGGCATGAAAAGCCTAAAGAGAGAGAAAAAAGAATATGAGCAAGGAGCTCAATACAATATGATAGAACTACAAGATGAGAGAAATTGTGTGAGAGAAAATGTGAAGAGATCGGTGTTGAGTGTGTGGAGAAAAATTTCTATAAGTAGAGATGAGTGAGAGAGTTTTCATGTAACTCCCTATGTGAAAGAGAGCCACATTCATACTTGTGTGTGAGACAAGTGTAGGATTCCTCATAAGGAGGAATATCTATTTTCCTCATTAAAGGAATTACAAAAAAGACATGTCCTCCCACTTGGACTAGAGGACAAATTACACTAGGATGCCTTGGTTTATCCTATTAAATACATAAATAACCAAGGAAAGATTAAATTCTAACACCCCCCTTTAATCTTTACTTGGGGTAATTACATCAAGGGGTATCAAACCCAAATTGTTACAATGAAATTCAAATTTCTCTCTAAAAAGAGGCTTTGTCAAAATATCTACAACTTGATCTTCACCTTTGCAATGAATAAGAGAAATTTTCTTTTCTGCAATGTGCTCTCTAATGAAGTGATGGTGGAGAGAAATGTGCTTTGACTTTGCATGATAAACTGGATTCTTTGCCAAGGCTATTGCACTTTGATTATCACAATACAATGGTGTAGGTTCTGGTTGAGGTAGACCCAAATCTTCAAGTATTCTTCTTAGCCATAGAGCTTCTTTAGAGGCATGAGTACAACTTTTATATTCTGCTTCAGTAGAACATAAAGACACAAATTGTTCTTTTTTACTTTTCCAAGAGATAGAACTTGAACCAAGAGAAAAACAATATCCAAAAGTAGATTTACCATCATTGGGGTCTCCACCTAGATCTGAATCAGTAAAACCTTTTAAAGAAAAATCAAAATTTGCATCATAAAACAATCCTAAGTTAATAGTACCTTTAATATAACATAATATTCTTTTAGCAATCTTGAAATGAGTTTGTTGGGGTTTTGACATAAATCTGGAAACTAAACCAACACTAAAAGATAAATCAGGTTTAGTGAGAGTTAAATAAATTAAACTACCTACAAGTTCTCTATAAGGAGTAGCATCTATAAAAGGAGATTCCATATCTACCATTAACTTAGTTCCTAAATCACAGGGAATTGAAACAAAATTAGCATCATTCATATGAAATCTATCTAGAAGGTCTTTAGCATATTTACTTTGAGATATAAAAATACCTTTAGAGGTTTGCCAAATTTGCATTCCTAAGAAATAATGTAGCAATCCTAAATCTGTCATTTGAAATTTTTGGTTGAGTTGGAATTTAATATCAGAAATTAAATGGTTAGAGCTGGAAGTAAGAATCAAATCATCAACATACAGAATGATAATAATAATGTTATCTTCACTATGCTTAATATACAAGTTAGGATCATTTTTACTTCTTTCAAAACCTTAAGAAATAAAGAAAGCATTAATTTTGGAATACCACTCTCTAGGAGACTGTTTTAAACCATAAATAGACTTCTTTAGTTTGCAGACTAAATGTTCATTACCTTGTTGAATAAAACCAGGAGGTTGAGACATATAAATTTCTTCATGCAAATCGTCATTTAAGAAAGCACTTTTAACATCTATTTGGTGAATAGGCCAATTCATTTTAGTAGCTAAAGCAAGAACAACTTTAATAGTAGGCATTTTAGCAATAGGAGAAAAAGTTTCATTATAGTCTATTCCTTCAATTTGAGAAAAACCACGTGCAACTAGTCTAGCCTTAAATTTACTAATTTCATTATTGGAGTTTAACTTACTTTTATATAACCATTTACAAGTAACCAGATTCTTACCATGAGGTAGAGTAACTAAATCCCAAGTATTATTAGAAATTAAAGAGTCATATTCTTTTTGCATAGCAGTTTGCCAATGAGGTTGATTTTTAGCTTTAGCAAAAGTTTGAGGATCATTAGAATTAGATAGAGAAGACATAAGAGCATAATTGCAGTAGTTTATCCTTCTAGGTTTAAGTCCACCCTTTCTAGCAATGTAATCATCACCTTCATTAAGTAAATATTTAAACCATTTAGGATTTCTTCTAGAATTAACAGAAATATTACTAGGAGGAGTAAACATATTATTAGCATCATCATCATCATCACTGCTACTACTAGAAGGAACAAAATCATTAGAGGGAGTATCATTACTATCTATTTGTTCATCTTTATCCTATTTATTAGTATTATCATTAGTGTTAGGAGCTGAAACAGAAGGAACAAAAATTTTAGGAGCAGAAACAGAAGGTGCAAAAACTTTAGTAATAGGGTTGAGAGATGGAGGTTGGTCCTCCAAAAGAAAAATGTTGCTGTGAGTAAAATTAGAATCTAAAATTTGAGAATAGTCATGAACACCATTTTCAGCAATGCAAACATCTCTAGCTATTTGAACTTTATTAGTAAGAGGATCATAAACTCTATAAACTTTAGTATTTTCAGAATAGCCAACAAAAATATGAGGTGAGGATTTAGGATCTAACTTTTTCCTTTTCTATTTAGGTGTGAGAACATAAGCAATGGAACCAAAAATCCATAAATGAGACAAATTGGATTTTCTTCCTGACCAAACTTCTTCAGGAGTTTTATTGGGAAGGGCCTTAGTAGGAGTTCTATTAAGAATATAGGTGGAACATGCCATGGCTTCAGCCCAAAATTTATAATCTATATTCCTAGCATGCAAAAAACATCTAGCCACTTCTACTATTGTTCTATGCTTACGTTCTGCCACATGATTCTGTTCTGGTGAATAAGGAACAGTAAGCTCATGTTTGATACCAAAGGATCTTAAATAAGAATGAAAAACATGATTAACATGTTCAGTACCATTATCAGTCCTAAGAATCTAAATTTTACAACCACTTTGTCTTTCTACAAACACATGAAATTTAGCAAAAGTATCAAGGACTTGATCTTTACTATGTAAGAAATAAATCCAAGTTCTATGAGAATAATCATCAACAAAAGTTAAAGCATATTTAGAGCCTGAAAGAGAAGTATTTTCCATAGGACCTAAAAGATCACTATGAATCAAAACTAGCTTATTATTAGCTCTCCAAGATGATTTATGAGGAAAAGATTCTCTATACATTTTACCACTCATACATCCATTGCAATCAAACTTAGAAGTAGTAAATTTAGTTAGCCCATCTACCATATTTTCTTTTTGCATTAACGAGATATAATCAAAATTTAAATGTCCTAGCCTCTCATGCCAAATATGAAAATCAATAGTAGTAAGTAAAGAGTATCTAGGAGAGGAAAATTGATGAAATTTAAAGAGATTATCAGTATCTAATTTAGCATTAGCAACTATTTGATCAGTGTTAGGATCAATGATACAACAATTCTTTTTATGAAACTCAACCTTATAATCTTGACATAATTGAGGAATAGAAATAAGGTTAGCTTTCAAATCAGGAACATAAAGCACATAATGTAATTTACCATTTGGAATAGAAACATTACCAGTTCCTTCAACTTGATAGCAATGATTATCAGCTAAGGAAATAGGAATATTCAAAGAATCAGGTTGCAAAGAATCAAAGACTTCCTTATGAGATGTAACATGTTGAGATGCACCACTATCTACAATCCATTCAAGAGGTTTAGAAGCATTAAAACTGATAGTAAAAGCAGAACGAGATTGGTTTCCATTAGGTTTGTTATTTGAGTAATTTTGAGAATTACGTTGATCATCTTTTTGTTTCTTGAAACAGTTATGAATTAAATGACCATCTTTACCATAATAGGTGCAATAAGGCCTATTTGAATGATTATTATTATTATGATAGTTATTGGAACTATTATTATTATTAGATCTTTGATAATTGTGGTTATTATTTAAAGTATTAGTATTATTAGGTCTTTGATGATTTTGATTATTATTGAAATTGTTAGATCTTTGATGATTTTGATTGGTATTTGAATTATTATTATTAGATCTATTATTATTATGAGATTGAGAGACATAAGCATGTTCATGAGATTTTAGTATACCAAATTGAATTAATTTAGCTTCCTCTTGACGCAACATAGTTTGAAAGATAACATAAGTTAATTGAGTTGCTAAAGAAGGAATAGCTAACTGAGAATAAATATTTATAATAAATTGCTGAAACTACCTAGGTAAACATTTACAAATTATTATGTGAATTATCCTCAAATCAGATAAATTTACTTGTAACCCAGTTAATAAAACTTTAATGGAATCAAATTTAAGCAAAAAATCATTAATAGAGTTGAAATCTGTATACCTGAGATCTTCAAGCTGGTCTTGAAGCTGGATTTTTTGAGTCTCATCTACACTGTCATAGGTGTTTTTCAGGATGTCCCAAGCCTGATGGGCTTCTAAACAAGATGAAATTAGGACATACAATTTAGGACTGAAGGATATCCTGATTAAACCAAGTGCTTCCTCATTTTTACTCTGCCAAGCATCTTGGTCAACTTAAGAAGCAGTGGTTGTAAGTTTAGAACTGGCAGTAGTAGTAATGTTTAAAAGATGATGTAATCTAAGGATGAAGGTCATGTGTGTTTTCCAGGCATGATAATTAGTACTGGTTAATTTATTTCTAGCATTAGGGTAGTCATGATGAAATAGATAAACTTGAAATGGAAATTTTTTTTTTAACAAAACTGAAACAAAGAGCGGGAAAGAACAAGATTTAAACTAACTGAACTTGCATGCAATGGCAAAAAGCTATATTAGCTTTTGGCACAGAGACTTGCAAAAAAAAGGCAAAAAAAAAACTTTAAAAAAGAATTAACTAAAGGCCTACAAGAGCAAATAGATCCTGGTTAATCTGTTATGGATTAACAGATAACAACAAGAGTTGCTCGAAAATGCATGTAAATGAAACAACGATCCTGCAAAACAGATGTTAGGAAACTTAAGCACTGAAAAGAAAAACAACGAACCTGCAAGAAGGTGTTAGAAAAAGGATTGAAGTAAAAAAAAGAGGGCTAGCAAACTAAAAAATAAAAAACTTGGCGTTAAATCCTTTAATATATTTTAATAGGAAATAACAAAAAAAACTTAAAGTAATTGATTGTCAAGAAACACAAATACAATTCTACACTAAACAAACTGATGTTATATAAGCTAATGCCGACTTGATATAAAAAAACTACTCGAGTAACGAGATTGCTTAAATCGAGCCAAATACTAAAAAAACTTAGAAAAGCTAGGGAACTGACAACTAACTTAGCTAACAAAAGAGTTAACTTAAATTAGAAAACTAATACAAAATCTAAAGAGAAAAGAATTAAAAATCTTACTTTCAAATGAAGAATGTTAAAACAGTAATGTTTAATAACTTAATATGAAAGAATCTAAACTTTAATGGTTATATTACATTAATGAATCTAAACTTTAACATGAAATTGAAACTTCATATGAAACAATGTCGTTAACTTATAATGTTGTTGTAATATTACAACAGAATTGTTATATTGCAAAGAACATATTTTTAACATTAAAAAAAATGTTAAAAAAAACTTATATTGCTATTACCGCCAAACCTGATATACTTCAGCGATAATTAAACTAAAGCTATTACAGTAAAAAAATGGCAAATGAACCAGGAATAATAAAAACGTTAAGTCAATTGATAGCAACATCAATGAAATATAAACACAACTAATAAAAGTAACGTTAATCTATGCAATAATGTAATAACGTTATAACATTATGAACTAGAACCATTATTTCTATAAAAAATGAACATGCAGAATGATTGTAGTAAAAATTTTATGCAAAAATGTTTAGGCAGTAACGTTTTTAAAAAAATGTTTATACAAACAGCAAGAAACTAAAAGTAAATAAACATGCAAGGAAAGTGATCAATGAAATTTGGATCACAATGAATGGAAAAAATGGTTTTGAAAAATGAAAAAAAAATTGATCAGTTTCTGTGATAACCGGTTTGATTATTTAAGCAAAGCAATGAACCGAAAGAAAGAATAACATGCAATGAAGAGAACGAGGGACGATATGACAAAAAACTATAAAAAAACTTACAAATTCAAAGCCGATTTAACGTATAGTAGCAATGTAAAACAAATAATATGCAACTACCAAATAGCAAAATTGATTATATGCAATCGATAATCGGAATGCAAGGAATAGACTAGAAGTACTTGATAATCCTTGCAAATAACAAAAATGATTTCTAATTAAATCCTGCTGCCTCAATCAAGCACAGAGTTGCAAGAGGAGTAACAGGAATACAAAAGAGATATATATTTATTATTATTTTTTTAAAAAAATATAGAACTCTACTAAATACGATTAAATAAAGAATAGCAGATTATATTTTTGCAGTAAAGAATAGAAAAAGCGTTGGAACTCAGTCAAACTTTTAAAGAAATCGAGGAGCTAGTCACAACCAATTTAATAGAGAAAGAAATGCATTAACGATGAACAAACCAGTTGCTTGAAATGCAAGTTAAAACTAGTTGCTTGCAATCTAGAATGCAGAGTTATAACATAACAAACAAGTGTTAAAAGAAACTAAACAAATGAAGACACTATGCAAAGAGAGATTTTTCGATATTAAGAAACTTGCTTTGATTTCACTTTCTGCACAACTAAGTGAAGGGAAAAGATGCTGAAAAACCTAAATCAAATCTAGATATATCAAATTTAGAGAAGGATATGAAAGAATAAAAATGCAATTATTAAGAGAAACGTATGCAATGAAAGAAAAATGCATGCATTGCAAGGAAAGAAAAATAGAAATGCAGAACAATTGATAATGCAAAGATAAAAAATGGTACTTAGCTGCAAAGAAAAGATACTAAATTTATTTTTAGAAAAAAGATGCATGCAAGACAAAACTAATAATTAGGAACAAATGCAGAGAAGAATAAAATAAAAAATCGTACTGTATTGCTTAGAATAAAATAACGTAAAAAAGAATCTAAACTTTTGTTCTTAGCTCTCAATTTACTAATTTTTGAAAAAAAACAACTATACACGTAAGAAAGGAACAAGGGTAAAAAATTAAAATATATGAAGTTCTTTTAAAATTAAAATAATTATGAAGCTATAAAATCTAAAAACTCTCTTTTTAAAAAAAAAAGTTTAAATTATTAAACTTGGATTCAATATTAAAAGAAATTATAATATTAAAACAAAATTGAATATTATAATCAAAATTTAATATGATGAAACAAGGAGAAGAAAAATGTAAATTTAAATAATTTCCTTTATTAGAAATGCAATCAACCTGCACAAAATGAAACCAATAGTTAATCGAGTTTGGCGGTAAACCAGCCAAACCCAAAAAAAATGATTTTTTTTTTCAACTTAAGAAGATTAAAAGAAATTAGTAAAATCTCTCTCAAGAGTCTCCAATTTGGAGTGCTCCAAAATATGATATTTCCTTCACCTATACACTCAAACCGAGATTAAACCAACTTGCTCTGATACCATGTTAAAATGATAAAGAATAAAATATGAAATTGTAGGAAATTGTTTATCTCAAGAGCAAGGAGTAAGGAAAAATACCATGAATTAGCACAAGAACTAGGAGCATACACCACAAATAAGCAAGGAGGAGACAAGAATTTGAAAGGGGAAAGCAAAGAAAACCCCTTGTGAATTATGAATGAGGCATGAAAAGCCTAAAGAGAGAGAGAGAAAAGAATATGAGCAAGGAGCTCAATACAATATGATAGAACTACAAGAGGAGAGAAATTGTGTGAGAGAAAATGTGAAGAGATTGGTGTTGAGTGTGTGGAGAAAAAATTCTATAAGTAGAGATGAGTGAGAGAGTTTGCATGTAACTCCCTATGTGAAAGAGTGCCACATTCATACTTGTGTGTGAGACAAGTGTAGGATTCCTCATAAGGAGGAATATCTATTTTCTTTATTAAAGGAATTACAAAAAAGACATGTCCTCCCACTTGAACTAGAGGACAAAATACATTAGGATACTTTGGTTTATCCTATTAAATACATAAATAACCAAGGAAAGATTAAATTCTAACATCAGCCCTAATTTCAGAATAATGATCAGTCAAATGATTTGGGAGAAAATGAATCTTTAGCAATGGTAGTTCAGGGGCAGCAGTGTGATGATGTTGTTGCAGAAAATAAAAAACACTTTAGAAGTCTTGCAAGCGATCTTTGTGATTGCTTAATTGATAAATATGTTGATTCTCAAGAGCTTAGAATGATGTCTTCTTTGTTTGAATTGCAACAAGAGGTTTGTCTTTCAAACGGTTTTCATAATTCAGATTTAGAAGAATTTGATGTTTGTGAAAATGTTGATGTCAAGTTTGAGGTGCTTTCATGATGAAGGGTGCTCCCCTTAATACCACAAAGACATAACAGATATAGAGAAACAACAACAATATGCAAGAACAGAAAATTGGCTTCTTATTATCTCCACAAATGTGAAATTATAAACTTTCAGAATTACAATATGCAAAGCCACATGGGCATTCCCTTACAATATTCTGTAGGACAAAACCTCAAATTATTACCCAGATCTACTACCCAGAACTATTCTGAACTGCCTAAGATAATAATACAGCCTTCCTTATATAGGCAATTTTTCCACTGCGTGGGAAGGTTCCAGAATTTTAGCCAATAAGGCCGACCAAACTTAGAATTATTTTATTTTACATTTTATTACATCATAGTCGGCTCAAGATAACCTTTGAAACCCGAACAACAATTTTGAAGAAAATTATTTTCTGTCATTTCAGGTGGCCCAACTTCCAAAGACCATAAGTCATCACCAGTTGACCCGATCAGCTATTATAACCCCATTTCAGAAATGCCACGAAGCGCTCTACAGGCTTGATCAATGAAAGTGCCCATCACCCAAATTTTTGACCTCATCTGGGGCCTCTAAAGCCTTCAAAACTGAGTTCAAAGTTTCTGTACCCTGCTGCCAATACCGAAAATCTTCAATATCTTCCAATATACACTTGATCTGGCAATGAAACTTTACTGGCAGACTTATATGAGCAAAATGAACCTCCAAGAAAGAAATCAGATCATTCTAAGCACATACAAAAATTACCAAAAATAGTAACTTTCCATAAATAGCAGCTCTGCACAAAATAACCCTTATTGAATATAAAAATAGAAATATTTTTGGGTGATGCAAGATTGCTCTTACACCCAGGATGCTCCTGCATCAGACACCCGGGATAATTTGAGAAGTGACCTTGTCACGACTCAGGTGTGCAGAGGAAAACCAAGACGGTTAACCTCCACCCTTGTTAGCCATGATGAATCTTCAACAGGTCATCCTTTCCACTTGACCAGATATTCTTCATATGTCCTGTTCCTTGTGCTTCTGCCAACGTGACTGTCCAGTATATCTTCGATCTCCTTAGTGTCTGAACTAGTTGCTGGAATACTCCACTGTGCTGCTGTGATCGCATCTTCAACACCTCCTTCATGATACTCTGTCAGATCTGAAATGTTAAACACTGGTGAAATATGTAGCTCAGTAGGCAATTCTACCTCATATGCGTTTCCTGAATCATATTTCTTCAGTATCTTACATGGTCCAAACTTCTTCATTTTCAGCTTGTTATATGTACCAACTGGAAACTGCTCCTTCCGCAAATGAACCATGACTTCATCACCAACCTGAAATTCCTTATACCTCATTTTCTCATCTGCCTTAGCCTTATACTGTGTGTTCATCTTGGTAATATGCTTCCTCACCTCCCCATGGATGTTCTTCAAGTGTTCTGCAAAATCTTCAGCTTCAACACTACTTATTTCTCCTTTATCTATCTTCCTCAATTCAGATGCATTTCTCGAACTACTTCCATATACAATCTGGAATGGTGATTTACCAGTGCTCCTATTGACAAAATTATTGTATGCAAATTCTGCCTGTGGTAAAATCAAATCCTATCCTATTGGCTTATCTCCAACCAAACATCTCAGCAAATTTCCCAAACTCCTATTCACCACCTCTGTCTGTCCATCAGTCTGTGGATGATGTGATGAACTGAACTTCAAATCTGTCTTCAACTTCTTCCACAATGTACGGCAAAAATATCCAACAAACTTAGTGTCCCGATCTGAAACTATGGTCTTTGGCAAACCATGAAGTCTCACTACTTCTCTGAAAAACAATTCTGCTACATGAACAGCATCATTAGTCTTCTTGCAGGGAATGAAATGTGTCATCTTTGAAAATCTATCAACCACCACAAAAATTGAATCATGTCCCCACTGAGTCCTCAGTAAACCAAGAACAAAGTCCATGCTGATATCCTCCAAAGGCTTCTCTGGTACAGATAATGGCTGATACAACCCTGTATTCTGCTTCACTCCTTTCACCATTTGACATACTCTGCAACTCTGTACAAACTTCTTCACATCTTGCTGCAACTGTGGCCAATAATAATTCTCACTAACCAAAGAAAGGGTTTTGTCACGACCAAAATGTCCAGCCAATCCTCCGCTATGCTTCTCCTTGATGAGATTCTCCCTCATAGAACTTCGTGGGATGCACAACTGACTCCCTTTGAACAGCATATCATCCTGGATGATGAAATCCAGCCATTTCATCCTGTCTAGAGTAACAGGTTCTGTACAAGCTTTCCAAGCTTCACCAAAATCAGGATCCTCTGGATACAAATTCTTGAGTTCCTTAAACCCAACCACTTCAATCTGCATTTCTGTCAGCAATAGTTGCCTTCTACTAAGAGCATCAGCAACTCTATTGATCTTTCCACTCCTGTGTTTCAAAATAAATGTATAAATCTGCAAAAACTCAACCCATTTCAAATGCCTCTGATTCAACTTTCCTTGACTATTCAAATATTGCAAAGCTTGATGATCAGTATACAAAAAAAACTCCTTAGGAAGCAGATAATGTCTCCACTTCTTTAATGCCTAAACTATAGCATAAAATTCTTGATCATAAATAGAATATTTCCGCTTGGCATCATTTAACTTCTCACTGAAATAAGTAACAGGTTTACCTTCTTGGCTCATAACAGCTCCTATTGCAGTACCACTAGCATCACAATCTACTTGAAACACCTTATTAAAATTTGGAAGTGCTAAAACAGGTTGTTCTGTAACTTTTTGTTTCAACAATTGAAAACTTTTTTCTGCCCCATTAGTCCACTTAAATTCTTTTCTATCCCCTCTCATTGTTTCAGTCAAGGGTCCACAAATACTGCTAAAATTTTTGATAAATTTTCTGTAAAAGCTGGCTAGACCATGAAAAGATCTTACCTCGGTAGCACTCCTTGGAGTAGGCCATTCAAGGATAGCCTGTACCTTCTCTGGGTCCATTTTTAGACCTTCTCCTGAAACTACAAACCCCAAATACACCAACTCTTTCTTCACAAAATTGCACTTCTTCAAATTAATCAATAATTTCTCTTTTCTCAGCTTCTCAAATACCATACGAATATGCATCATATGCTCCTCCAATATCTTACTAAAGATCAGAATATCATCTAGGTAAAAAATGACAAACTTACCTAGAAATTTTTTCAAAACCTCGTTCATGAGCTGCATGAAAGTGCTCGGTGCATTGGTTAGCCCAAAAGGCATGACTAACCACTCATACAGTCCTTCCTTTGTCTTGAAGGTAGTCTTCCATTCATCTCCTTCTCTGATCCGAATCTGATGATATCCACTTTTCAGATCTATCTTTGAAAAATACACAGCTCCACTCAAATAGTCCATAATATCATCCATTCGTAGCAATAGAAACCTGTACTTGATTTTGATCTTGTTTATTGCCCTAGAATCTGTACACATCCTTCATTCTCCATTCTTCTTTGGTGCTAATACTGCTGGTACAACACAGGGACTCAGACTCTCATGGATCAATTTTTTTTGTAACAACTCATGTACCTATCTGTTCAACTCCTCACTTTCCGCAGGTGTCATTCTGTGTGCTGCCTTATTCGGCAAACTCACTCCTGGGATCAAGTCCATCTGATGACTGATCTTCCTGACTGTTGGTAATCCATTAGGTACATTATCGGATACAATATCCTGAAACTCATTCAACAAATTTGCAACTTCTACAGGAACATCTTCTACTTCCTCTTTACCAGCTTTTAGAATTAAAGAAAAACATACATGTTCATGCCTCATACCATCTAGGAAATTTCTTCCATCAACAAAAGTTATCCTTGCATTACCACATACTTTTTCTTCAGTCTCCTTCAATGGTTTTAGCTTATGTCGCACTCCATCCTTTGTCAGGGAATAGGTATTCACACAACCATCATGTCCAACACATCTATCAAACTGCCATGGTCTACCCAACAACATATGACATGCATCCATAGATATGATATCACACAATACCTCATCTTGGTATCCGCCAACTTTGAACTTCACTAGGCATTGTTCATTGACCATGACCTTGTGGTCATCCTGTACCCAGGCAATCCGATATGGATGTGGGTGTTTCTGTCTCTTCAGCTTCAACTTTGTCACAATCTCTTCTGACACCAAATTGTCAGTGCTTCCACTATCAATAATCACATCACAACATTTACCTTCACACTTGCACCTGGTGCGAAATAGGCTCCTCTTTTGCTCAGGTTCATTCTCACCACTCAACAGGACTCTTCGGTTAATCAACGTTTCTCCTCTTTCAACATCTTCAGAATTTGATGATCTGGCATCTTCATCTACATGTGCAACTCTAGCCTGGCCTTCATTTCTTCTGTCTGTTCTGCCTTGGCGCTGAGGACATTCAAATGCCCTATGACCTTCTTCTCCACAGTGAAAACATGTTCCACGGAAGCCTCCTCTTCCAGATCCTTGTCCTCTTCCTCTTCCTCTCTGATCTCTATTATTCTAATCCTAGAAGCGATTGGAATTATTTCCACACTGATTCTGACTGCTACTGACCTCATCCTTCTTTTTCAAATCTTCATTTCAGCCACCATATGACCATCCACCAGATCGTCCACCGCGACCTCTTCCGTTTTGCCTGCTCTCGAACTTCTTGTTCAACTTTTCCTCTACTTTTAGGGCAAATTGGTATGCCTCCTCAATACTACTCATTCGAACCAGATTCAACTCCTCCTAAATGCTTGGCCTTAACCCATTAAGGTATCAGGCAACTTTCTCCTTATCAGCTTCTGCATGGCCTGTTCTGATGAGAAGTCGATAGAACTCCTCTGTATACTCCTGAACAGATCTTCCTGCTTGCTTCAAACTCTGCATTTTCTTCAATAGGTCAAGCTCATAATCAACAGGAATGAACTGTCACTTCAATTTATCCACCATCCGATCCCATCTCATGATTTTCTCCTTTCCCCTTCTATTTCACTCCGACTGAATCACTTGCCACCATATCTTCACATGACCTTTCAGTCTGGCCTTCGCAAATTTGACCCTATCAGGATCCTCAACATCTTCATACTCAAAATATTCCTCACATTCATTGATCCAGTCGATCAATTCTTCTGGGTTAAGATTTCCAAAAAATGTAGGAACCTCAATCTTAGGTCTTTTCCCAATCTTAGAAATGGCCCGAAAAAGTCTTTCTTCCTCCTGGTTCACAATTTCGACTTCTCCTTCTTGATATTCTTCTTCAACTTCATCCTTGCTTTCATCTCTGACATTAAGATTCATTCCTCTACTAATCTCTTCTTGCAATGCTCGCACTTGTCTCTACAGTTCTCTAACCTCAAGTGTTACAACACCAGCTCTTCTGCCACGTTCCCTTCGTGGAAGTATTTTTGCGATGCACGCCGAAACCCTAACCACGGTCCTGGTGCAAACTGCCTCACAGTCAGTGATCTATTTACACACTCAGGAAAACCTGGCTCTGATACCACTTGATGAAGGGTGCTCCCCTTAATACCACAAACACATAACAGATATAGAGAAACAACAACAATATGCAAGAATAGAAAATTGGCTTCTTATTATCTCCACAAATATGGAATTACAAACTTTTAGAATTACAATATGCAAAGCCACATGGGCATTCTCTTACAATATTCTGTAGGAAAAAGCCTTGAACTATTACCCAGATCTACTACCCAGAACTATTCTGAACTGCCTAAGACAATAATACAGCCTTCCTTATATAGGCAATTTTTCCACCGCCTGGGAAGGTTCTAGAATTTTAGCCAATAAGACCGACCAAACTTAGAATTATTTTATTTTACATTTTATTACATCATAGTTGGCTCAAGATAACCTTTGAAACCCAAACAGAAATTTTGAAGAAAATTATTTTTCGCTATTTCAGGTGGCCCAACTTTCGAAGACCATAAGTCATCACCAGTTGACCCGATCGGCTATTATAACCCCATTTTGAAAACGTCACAAAGCGCTCTACAGGCTTGACCGGTGCAAGCGCTCATCACCCAAATTTTTGACCTCATTCGGGGCCTCTAAAACCTTCAAAACTAAGTTCAAAGTTTCTGTACCCTACTGCCAATACCGAAAATCTTCAATATCTTCCAATATACACTTGATCTGGCAATGAAACTTTACTGGCAGACTTATATGAGCAAAATAAACCTCCAAGAAAGAAATCAGATCATTCTGAGCACATACGAAAATTACCAAAAATAGTAACTTTCCATAAATAGCAGCTCTGCACATAATAACCCTTATTGAATATAAAAATAAAAATATTTTTGGGTGATGCAAGATTGCTCTTACACCCAGGATGCTCCTGCATCATTTCAGATTGTGATAACGAATCAGTGTCGGTATTTCCAAATTCTTCTATTGATTCGGATAAATCTAAATATGGAACTGAAAATTGTTCAAGGGATAATTTTGTTGAAAATGTTGAAGTTGATTTGCTTTTAGATTTGTATGAAACAATCTATGAAAGTTTCCATGAAGGCATTTCTTATGATTATGAGATTGACATTGATTGTAATTCTTCACCAGAAATGGAGGTTAGCCTTTTTGATGTAGACATTGATAGTTATGATATTGTTAATGGAATTGAGACAATGTCTTGTCAAACAGAGATTAGCAATGCTGACAGTGTTCCCTATGATAGTGATTTGTGCTTGGTAAATATGTGCCAAGATAAGGATATATGCAATGGGTTGCCTATTGATTTGTTCATGCCACATTTTGAAATGTTTCATGAAGAGCTGGAAGATGTCTCAAGTTCTACAACTAATTTTTTGTTTCAGCTAGAGGTATGTTCGTTTATTCAGGAATATGATGAAATGAATGATGATGTTTTATTTTTAAAAGAGGCCGAAAAGAATCAGGAAAAATGTATTAATTATCAGGCAGAATTTGAGTTGTTCATCTTCCCAATCCAGCGTGCTATTTTTCAGTTCTGACGTATTTTTGAAGTGGTCATTTAAAGGTGTTCCCAAAAAGTTGCATAAAACCTATTTCCTGATTTTCACTGAGTAGCCCACTTTGAGGAAGTGCATTAATTTCCCTTTGATTGATCATAAAGTATGGGTTATTGCATCATGCTATACACATGAGAGAGAGTGTCCATGCCAATTTTCAGCCCCCAATGTGCCCATTTGACCTATTTGCCAGAGTCATTCTGTTTGCAGATTGTTAAGTTTCTCTGAGTATACCTTGTCTGGTTTTCTGAATGGCCTACTTTGAGGTTTTGTGGTTTGCACCCGGTTCGTGTTCAAGCATAATTGAATGTTGTTTCATGTTGTAGACCTGGAAATGTTTCCCCCTGATAAGTTTTTAACTTTGACTAATCTAACTAATCACTTTGCTCAGTTAGTTCCAGATGCAACTTCTACAGTTTCACTATCTTTCATTTCAGGATGTTCTGGTGGCACTACTTTGAGGATTATTTCTTGATTTTCAGTTGATCATTCGGTGAAACTAATTATAGCCCTTTTTTCTATATCTGAAAGAGAATTTACACCCAGGCTTTCAAACCATAAGGGTCTCATTTGATGAGTTTATGGGATCAAATCAAAGGATAATCTATTGAGATTAACAGAGTGTGCAAGATCATTGTTATCAAAAGAACAAACTTTGGAGGCAAATGAAAATTGATTGATAAATCATCAAGGAATATCCTTCTACAATATTGTGATAGTATGTAACCATGTATTTGTCCAAATGATCTTAATGTTTTTTTTTGAAAGCCAAGTGGAAGTTAGGGACACAAAAAGAAAAAATCTACAGCTAGTCACGTTTTTAATCATATCTCAAAAAATATGAACTAGGTTGGGCTGATTTTTTTTATGTTTGAGATGATCATGTGTGCACTCTACATAATTTTTTTTAGAAAAACCCAATTTGAAAATTGAACATTATGGTCCTCTGAGTACTGGCGAAAATAAAAAAATCACCAATGCTTCCAGAACTATTAGTCCCACATTGCTCAGGAAATGGAAATTTCAAATGTTTATATGCCAAAACTCTCACATAATCAAAGGAAGAAAGAGCAAGAGGGTCTCAAGTGTGTGCACAACTAGTGCATTGAGATTTGTGTCGGTGACTAGAAAGCACTAAATTTTGCTAAAATGTGGACAGTTGACATTCAGAGATCTAGAGACTAAGTAGTCTACAAGTCTCTAGATGCTACTAGTTAAGTCACTAACATCTAGAGATCTAGAGTCTAAGTAGTCTCCAAATCTCTAGATGCTAGTGGTTAAGTCACCAACATCTAGAGATCTAGGGACTAAGCAGTCTCCAAGTCTCTAGATGCTAGTGGTTAAGTCACTAACATCTAGAGATCTAGAAACTAAGTAGTCTCCAAGTCTCTAGATGCTAATGTTTAAGTGACTAACATCTAGAGATCATGAGAATGCTTAGTCTCCAAGTCTCTAGATTCAAATGGTTAAGAAGATAACATCTAGAGATTATGAGACTGCTTAGTCTCCAAGTCTCTAGATTTCAGTGGATAAGAAAAGGTTAAATTGGAGCATCCAATCAGCTGATGCCATGTGGAATATGTGGGGCCCACCCAGATTTAAAAGTTGTAGAAAAATTTAAAAGACCTGCATAGTCCAGACTATAGGAGAATTTTGAAATTTTCAAGAGGTTGCAGTTGCTCACAGAAAATAATGCCGGAGCTTAATGTTTATCAGAACATGGGCATATAATATGTTTTTTCAAATGAGAGAAGACGAGGTATCTAGTGGCAATGTTTATTTTCAGTTTCAAAGTAGCGGGAAAGAGTAGTATGGACTGGTATTTTTGAAATCAAATCACTTGGAGGGAGAAATGATTGCAAAGGCAGTTGCAGATGACCAAGTGAAAGAGGATCAAAATTGGAGGGAAAAGAAGATTTTTTGGAAAATTGGCAACTGTCAATGAGGACTTTCTTTGATGTTTTTCTTTATCTTTTCTTTCTCTCCATTGTTAGATGATGATGAAAATTTTACTGTAAGGAGATGCTTTGACTCCATTGTTGATTTGCTTGGGAATGTTTGTCAGATTTGGAATGTATTGACACAATGAAATTCTACTAGAATACAATAGAATTCCCTTGCATGTTTTTGGTTGTCTTCTTGTTTGAATTCTATAGCTTTTGTTGTATACTGAATCTGTAAGGCAGTTTTTAGTGTACCATTTACAAGGTATTTGTGATTTTAATCTCTAGTTCCTTTGAAGGGAAGGGTAAAATCTTAAGTTTAATCTATGAGAACTCAAGACTTTTTCAAGAATCTGATGATTGGATGTGTTTAAGAGAGGATGAATTGTAAGACATTTCATCTGGGGTTTGTTTGTGTTTTACTTAGAAGATTTTTGTAGTTGTATGTTTCTCTGTCTAACTCTCTACCCTAGGATAAGGAACTAGTCTATCCTCAATTTGCAGGGATTTCATCATCACAAAACTTAAAAGACTATTTACTTTCATGTATGTTTGAAAGAGCTGATAATAATAGGTTTGTATCAAGGATATAAAGTAGTGTTGTGATCCTTTGAAGAAGTAGATTTGAATAGGTACACCCACCTATAGCCAAGAGCTCAAAGTGAAGAAGGACTTGGTCCTTGTTAATTAGTCTTTTCTTGTGTGAATCAGGAGTTTAGGAATCATAGAGTTCCATTTAGGCACTCAGGGCTTGTGTGTTTCAACCAGCAAGAAAAATCACTAACAGAACCCATTGCCCAAACAACTTCAAGTGTAAGATCACTGAACACACTTTCCAACTAATCTTTGTATTATTGAATAGAATAATACCAAAAGATTACTGATCTCAACAACTTAATACTTCGCATATCCTCTTCCAACAAGTATTGCACAATTCCGCAATTCACTTTCAAATACCATACACAATTCATAATAAAATAAGGAAAACATTCATTCCTTTATACCACACTCAAGTAATTACAAATAAGTCAACATTCAAATTACAAAATAAAATCTTCCACATGTTACATAAAAATTACACAAAATTGTCAGCTTCCAATTAAGATAATTCTTCACGCATGCGACCTCAGACCTTGTGATCACATCCACGTCACTATCAACATGTCTTCAACTGATGTTCACCTTCACATGATCAGATTCAATATCGATTAGAAGATATCATTTGATTTCCACAGACCGCTACTCAAGAACACTTCCTAAATACTACTTCCACTTATTTCCACATAACTATCATGAATAAATGAATTTCTATATGCACTCTTAACCACGATCTTATAGAACATCATAGAGTAAGTCCTCAACTCTACATAGCTTCATCTTCAATATCCCATGTGCGCTAACTCAAACATTGTCTTCTTCTCTGCTAATATTCAGTAGATCACTATGTTGACATCAATGACAATCACAGTCATGAATGCAACAACAACTGCTATAGAATGGATGTGAATACTCCCCCAAAGGATATATTCAGCATTCATTCCTAATGCAAACTTGTAGCCAAACACCAACAATGCAGAATAACACAACAATATATGCTTCAAATAAAATTTTCATTCAACATGCCTGGTTGTAAGGCCTTTTGGGTTAGGACCATTTACATTCAATTACTAAAGTAATTCTACAAACTCCTAGCTAGTCTAGCCCTGCAACACATCAGCGACTAGTAGAAACACTAAGATAGATCTAAACTTGAACTCGCAAGCCACCAAGAAATCTCCTTATCTCTAAGTATGCAAACCACTAGCTCTACTATTACCATTATCAGACAACACTCTGATCTTCAAGATCTCGTAGGATCCAAATGCTATCCTTATCAGATCTATTAAATTTTGACTCTCTCCTCTTCCTAAACAACTACTCAAACACTCGTTAAATACATTTCCTCAACCACAAGTCGGCTGGAAGAAATAATTAACTCCTAAGCCAAGTCGGCTTCTACTACAAACAAATATTAAATGCAACAACAGTCGGCTTTCAAATAGCATTAAAATTATTTAATTCTCCAAGTCGGCCTCTAGATCTACCTAGGAGAATGTAACAAAATCTACCAACATTAAATACACCAAGTCAGCCAACCAAAACTCTAAGAACTCCAGTCGGTAAGCCAGAACTACCGAGCACCAGTAAAATAATTGAGAATGCTAGGCATCATCGAGAAAGCATGTCGATCAAGCACCACAAGCATCGTCGACTACAAGTTCCACAAAGCACCAGAGTTTACTGAGTTCCTTCAATGACCAAGCCTCCATCAATAACCGAGATTGTTGGTTAAAGTTGCAACTGAGTAACACAAAACCATTTCAACACACCACCATGCAGATATGATGAGGACCCAAGAATGCCCCTACATCAATGCGCCATTAAATACATTGTACGCACTGTTTAATTTGAAAAATGAAAAAAATATACTTTTTCATAGGAAAATCCAATTTTTTCCAAATTAAATGTAAAAATCAGACAAGAAAGGTTGTCGAGGTACATATCAGAGGTTTGTAGCTAGGTGGACACAGATATCAGGGGCCTTGCTCAAACCTATGCTCTCAAATCAAGGTCACCATCGCAGAAAGCTCAAAAGGGGGTCAGAGTGAAAATTCAAAAGAAAAGAAAAGGTAAAAATGAATAGTAAATGGACCTTTTACCCCTTTATATAGCCCATTTTGACCTAAAAGCGATGTAGTTTAGCAGAAAATGACTAGGAAGCCAATTTAAACAACCAATTAGCTAAATCAAGGGCATTTGTCATCATAGCATCGCAAATACATTATCAAAAATCAAATTGAAATTTTCTCACAATGAACTATTTTTCCACACTAATTGATCAAAAATGCAGTATGTTTCACAAGGATAAAATTTCAATTCATTTATGAGTGGGCATACACTTGGACAATCAAGACTGACATCATAATCATCAAATCAAAGCTTAATCTTTCATCCAAAAAAAATTGCTTATCAATCAAGTAGGGCATCAAATATCAAATCAGGCATTATATCGGCAAACTATTATCATATCAACCATCAAGAACTTCAGTTAATCAGAACTGCATCAGCTTGATCATTAAGATCTACATCTTTTATCAAATATCAAATCGAGCATCATCTAATCAGAACTTCACATAAAAAATGATTAGGACATTCTTCGAACCGATACGCTTCGCACATCAATTCAAAGAGGGGCATTTGTAATCACCTGAAAATGGACAAGATTAATTTAAGTGAGAACCCAAGGAAAAATCAAAGCAATAAAATCAAATCAAGCTAAAAACAAAGCTAAATTGCAATCAATCCATAATCCAAATTTAATTAAAAATTAAAAGTCATTAAATTAATTTAAATCCAATAAATCAATTAATTGTATAGTTCAATTTAAATCAAATCAACCCATTTAAGGGGTACACATGGCTAAACAAATTAAATAAATTCAATTATTAAATCCCTATTTTTCCTCAACCACCAAATGGGAGAAAATGCATGATGCAGGAGCATCCTGGGTGTAAAAGCAATCTTGCATCACCCAAAAATATTTCTATTTTTGAATTCAATAAGGGCTATCTTGTACAGAGCTGCTATTTATGGAAAATTACTATTTTTAGTAAGTTGGTCGTCGGATCTCGGAATGTTCTGATTTCTTCACTGGAGGTTCATTTTGGTCATATCAGCTTGCCAGTAAAGTTTCATTGACAAATCAAATCTAGCTTTGTAGATATTGAAGATTTTCGGTATTGGCAACAGTGTACAGAAACTTTAAACTCAATTTTGAAGGCTTTAGAGGCCCCGGATGAGGTCAAAAATTTGGGTGACAGGTGCTTGTGCGAGTTAAGCCTATAGAGCACTTTGTGGCCTTTTTGAAATGGGGTTATAATAGTCAATCATGTCAACTGGTGATGACTTATGGTCTCCGAAAGTCGGGCCACCTGAAATGGGGGAAAATAATTTTCCTTCAAAAATTTTGTTCGGGTTTCAAAAGTTATTTTGAGCTGACTTTGATGTAATAAATTGAAAAATAAAATAATTCTAAGTTTGGTCGGCCCTAAGGGCTAAATTTCTGGAACCTTCTCAGGCAGTGGAAAATGCCTATATAAAGAAGGCCCATAGTGTTGTCTAGGACAATTCTGGGTATTGATTCGAGGCTTTGTCCTATAAAATATTGTAAGGGAATGCCCATGTGGCTTTGCATATTGTAATTCTGAAAGTTTGTAATTCCACATTTGTGGAGATAATAAGAATCCCATTTTATGTTCTTGCATATTGTTGTTGTTTCTCTATTTTTGTTATGTGTTTGTTGTATTAACGGGAGCACCCTTCATCAAGTGGTATCAGAGCAGGAGTTCTTGAGTGTGTAAACAGATCACCAATTGTGAGGTAGTTCACACCAGGATCATGGGTTAGGGTTTCTATGTAAACAGATCACCGACTGTGACGTAGTTTGCACCAGGACCGTGGTTAGGGTTTCAGCGAGAAGTGCAAAAATGCCTCCATGAAGAGAATGTGATGGAAGAGCTGGTGTTGTAACACCTGAGGTTAGGGCACTGCAGAGACAAGTGTGAGCATTGCAAGAGGAGATTCGTAGAGGAATGAATCTTAATCTCAGAGAGGAAAGCAAGGATGAAGCCGAAGAAGAAGATCAAGAAGGAGAAGTCAAAGTTTTGAATCAAGAAGAAGAAAGACTTTTCCGTGCCATTTCAAAGATTAGGAAAAAACCTAAGATCGAGGTTCCTATGATTTCAAAGAATCTTAACACAGAGGAATTGATCAACTGGATCAATGAATGTGAAGAATACTTTGAGTATGAAGATATTGAGGATCCTGATCGGGTCAAGTTTGCGAAGGCCAGACTGAAGGGTCATGCAAAGATCTGGTGGCAAGAGATTTAGTTAGAGTGAAATCAAATAGGAAAGGATAAAATCACAAAATGGGATAGAATGGTGGAAAAGTTGAAGCGGCAATTCATCCTTGTTGATTATGAGCTTGACCTACTGAAGAAAATGCAAAGTTTCAAGTAAGCAGGAAGATCTGTTTAAGAGTATACAGAGGAGTTCTATTGAATCCTCATCAGAATAAGACATGCGGAAGCTGATAAGGAGAAAGTTTTCCATTACCTTAATGGATTGAGGCTGAGCATTTAGGAGGAGTTGAATCTGGTTCGAATGAATAGCATGGAAGAGGCATACCAGTTTGCCCTAAAAGTAGAGGAAAAGCTAAACAAGAAGTTTGAGAGCAACCAAAGTGGAAGAGGTCATGATGGAAGATCTAGTGGACAGTCATATGAAGATCAAAATGAAGATCCAAAAAAGAAGGATGATGCCAGTAATAGTCAGAATCAGAGAGGAGATAATTTCAATCGTTTCCACGATCAAAACAATAGAGATAAGAGAGGAAGAGGAATTCAGGAAGAGGAGGCTTGCGTGGAACATGTTTTCACTGTGGAGAAGAAGGTCATAGGGCATTTGAATATCCTCAACATCAAGGAAGGATGAATAGGAGGAATGAAGGACAGGCTAGAGTTGCACATGTAGATGAAGATGCCAGATCCTCAAATTTTGAAGATGCTAAAAGAGGAGAAACGCTGATTAACAGAAGAGTCTTGCTGAGTGGTGAAAATGAACCTAAGCAAAGGAGGAGCCTATTTCGCACCAAGTGCAAGTGTGAGGGTAAGTGTTGTGATGTGATTATTGATAGTGGCAGTACTAATAATTTGGTGTCAGAAGAGATGGTGACAAAGTTGAAACTCAAAAGGTAGAAACATCCACATCCATATCGGGTTGCCTAGGTGCAGGATGACGACAAGGTCATGGTCAGTGAACAGTGCCTAGTAAATTTCAAGATTGGCAGGTACCATGATGAGGTACTATATGATATCATATCTATGGATGCATGTCATATGTTGTTGGGTAGACCTTGGTAGTTTGACAGATGTGTTGTACATGATGGTCATGTGAATGCCTATTCCTTGAAAAAGGATGGAGTGCGACATAAGCTAAAACCATTGAAGGAAACAGAAGAAAAAGTATGTGGTAATGCAAGAATAAATTTTGTTGATAGAGGAAATTTTTTAGATGGTATGCGGCATGAGCATATGTGTTTTACCTTAATTCAAAAGGCTAGGAAAGAGGAAGTAGAAGATGTACCTGTAGAAGTTACAGAATTATTGAATGAGTTTCAGGATATTGTATCTGATAATGTGCCTGATCGATTACCACCAATAAGAAAGATTAATCATCAGATGGATTTGATTCCAAGAGTGAGTTTTCCAAATAAGGCAGCACATAGAATGATACTAGCAGAAAGTGAAGAGTTGAAGACAGATTTAAAGTTTAGTTCATCGCATCATCCACAAAATATATATGGAAGTAGTCCCAGAAATACATCTGAGTTAAGGAAGATAGATAAAGGAGAAATAAGTAGTGTTGAAGCTAGGGATTTTGCAGAATATTTGAAGAACATCCATGAGGAGGTGAGGAAGCATGTTACCAAGATGAATGCATAGTATAAGGCTAAGTCAGATGAGAAAAGAAGGCATAATAAATTTTAGGTTGGAGATGAAGTCATGGTTCATTTGTGGAAGGAGCGATTTCCAGTTGGTACATATAACAAGTTGAAAATGAAGAAGTTTGGGCCATGTAAGATACTGAAGAAGCATGGTTCAGGAAATGCCTATGAGCTTGAGTTGGCTATTGAGCTGAATATTTCACCAATTTTTAACATTTCAGATTTGACAGAGTATCATGAAGGAGGTGTTGAAGATGAGGTTACAGCAGCACAGTGGAGTATTCCAGCAGCCAGTTCAGATATCAACGAGATTGAAGACATACTGGATAGTCGTGTTGGTAGAAGCACAAGGAACAAGACATATGAAGAGTATTTGGTCAAATGGAAAGGATGACCTGTTGAAGATTCATCATGGCTAATGAAGGAGGAGGTTAACCATCTTGGTTTTCCTCTGCACACCTGAGTCGTGACAAGGTCACTTCTCAAATTACCCAGGGTGTCTGATGCAGGAGCATCCTAGGTGTAAGAGCAATCTTGCATCACCCAAAAATATTTTTGTTTTTGAATTCAATAAGGGATATCTTGTACAGAGCTGCTATTTATGGAAACTTTCTATTTTTAGTAAGTTGGTCATCCGATCTCAGAATGTTCTGATTTCTTCCCTGGAGATTCATTTTGGTCATATCAGCCTGCCAGTGAAGTTTCATTGACAGATCAAGTCTAGCTTTGTAGATATTGAAGATTTTGATATTGGCAATAGGATAGAAAACCTTTGAACTCAGTTTTGAAGGCTTTAAAGGCTCGAGATGAGCTCAAAAATTTGGGTGACAACCGCTTGTGCAAGTCAAGCCTATAGAGCGCTTCGTGGCCTTTCCAAAATGGGGTTATAATAGTCAATCGAGTCAACTAGTGATGACTTATGGTCTCCGAAAGTTGGGCCACCTAAAATGGTGGAAAATAATTTTCCTTCAAAATTTTTGTTCAGGTTTCAAAAGTTATTGTGAGCCAACTTTCATATAATAAATTGAAAAATAAAATAATTCTAAGTTTGGTCGGCCCTAAGGGCTAAATTTCTGGAACCTTCTCAGGCAGTGGAAAATGCCTATATAAAGAAGGCCCGTAGTGTTGTCTAGGACAATTCTAGGTAGTAGATCTGGGTATTGATTTGAGGCTTTGTCCTACAAAATATTGTAAGGGAATGCCCATGTGGCTTTGCATATTGTAATTTTGAAAGTTTGTAATTCCACATTTGTGGAGATAATAATAAGCCCATTTTCTGTTCTTGCATATTTTTGTTGTTTCTCTATTTCTATTATGTGTTTGTGGTATTAAGGGGAGCACCTTGTTGGGACCGAAAACACAGCATGGGTTTTTGAGTACCATGTTAAAATTTCACAGTTTGAAGCCCTTTCAATGCCTTTCATGCATATGTACTGGGCTGCCATTTTGAAGCCTATGAGGTGTCCCAGGTGTTTTACACACTCCATTCAGTATATGCATGCATTCCATTATGTTATTTTTTCATCCCGAATCATTCGATGAAGTCCTATTTCGAGCAAGTGTCAAATTGCACAATTCTGCCTGTGTCAAATAGAATATAGTAGCCTAGTTTGCATTTGAATATCTTGCGTCTAGAGATGATTCATGATCCACCACTTTGAGGATGTTTAGTACGCATATCAAAGAACCTATGTTCCAATTTTCAAATGATTTTGAATCCCTTTGATTAGGTTTTGAACCCTTCAAAGTTGGTAGTTTGTTGTTGTCATGCACTTGTGTATTTGTTCAGAATTCTGGAAGTGCCTATTTGACCAGTCATATCTTTGACCCAGTTGATCCTATTGAGAAAATTCCTTTTGCATCATATTCTAGGGGTCAAATACTTCCTATATATCAATTTTGAGGTCATGATGAATCCATTTGCTCAGTTTGCAAATGTGATTCCAAAAATTTCTGTTGTTTTACAAGTTGTGAAATGTGCAAATTGATTTGTACCCCTGTTTAGGATGTTATGACTTTTGATTCATGATTGGTGAGTATGAATAGGTTGCGCCACTATGTTCTACTCTAAAAGTGCTACAAGTATGCCAAGTTTGAAGTCTTGATGAATCTTCTAGCATACTTTCCCAGCATCATTCCATATGCACAAATCATTGTTTTGCTGTGTTTCCCAGTTTGCAATTTTGAGAGCCTATCTCTGCCTGATTGCCAAATGCACCCTGGTATTTATCGTGGACCCTAATTATGGAATTATACCATCTATATGACAAAGAACAAATGTCCCTCTTTTCAGATCTTGATGTCATGTTTAGCCTAGTTTTCAAAGCCGAATCCGAACCTAGTTTCTATGATTTTCACTATTTTATATCATGATTTTTACTAATGGGCTGATTTTGGTGATCAATTGTAAGCAGCCATTTGATCTTTTTGGTGAATTTGTTATGGATTCATGTTCTTTTTTTGGGGGTGAATCAATGCCCAAGTTTCTAGTCTCTGAAAGTTTCATTTGGTCATTTTTAAAAGCCATTTTTGGAGGCCAGTTGTTGTTAATTGGTCAATTTTACAAAGTGAATCAGCATGTGCAAATCAAAGGTATTCTTTTCTTCAAAAGGTGAAAGATTTAAATGAGCTCCATGGCAAGGAACCAATTAAATTAATAGGACTTTCATCACACAGAGATAGTTTAGACAAGGCGGCTATTGTAAGGTGGGATTCCAAATATGAAGGTTCATGCACAGTGACGCAAGTGGAAGAAACATCTCTCTGTCCATTGGCTATTTCCTCAGCTTGGTACTTGTCGAGATAATGAATGAGGCACACCACGAGATTCTTATGAAGTGGAGCACTTGGGAAAGCAAAAATCTAATGAAACCTCACCCTATTTACCACAACAGTCTTTTGAATTTGAAAGCTTCACATTACAAGATTTCAGTGAAGTCACCACTCTAGAGAGGGTCAAAATGGATCTTGTATCCCAAGAGAAAATCAATAATTAAAATAAGTTGTAGAAATGATCTGTTTGCTGGTCTATTTCTAAAAGAAAAAATGGAAAATATCTAAAATGCTTATTTAAGCCATACACTAAAACAGTACAATGAGGGAAGTAAATAAAATCAAGCATGGAAGCTTCCCGTCAATACAAAATGGTGGTGTGACCATGAAGGGTTTTCTATTAAAATTTGTTGCCAAGCTATGTGTGAAGCATGTGATGTTTATACAATGAACTAAGGGGCTTGCATACTTTATACGCCTGTGTTGAATATGAGGGAGGCCTCCATGTTGCCAACACATAGGCCAAATGGAAAGAAATATGGCACTGGTGTAGAGACCATTCTGAATGGTCAAATCCGCAATACCATATTTTAGTATGGGAGCTTCCAATTTAAGGAATGCACAGGAATAGAGAACGGTGATAAAAGGAGGACTTCTAAAATGTTTTAAGTAAAACCTTTTAGGCATGTAGCAATTGCATTGCAATCCAAAAGCCCTATGCGCAAACAAGAAGATGGGGAGTTGTTTATCAATGGAGTTGATAGCCCACGCACTTTGAATGAAAGCCAGCACTCACACAAGAATAGGGAGGACTCCATGCTTTACTAGCAAAAGTAAACCTTTGGTGCTGCCTGAAAACATAAGGCCTCACATAATAAAGGGGCTAGTTTCAATGTGAATGCCAGTGTTTTGAGACACTAAGTCTTGTGTAAGGGAGAGCAAACTGCAGTTGATTCTGCTACACCAATTACCCCTCTCATAAGGGATGGGAAACTAGAGCTTGGGCCTTTGTCATCTGCACCAGTACAAGAGGTCACGCACAAACTATAAGAAAATGGAGTGGAATGCCAGCCAATATTACAAATGGAAGCCCACACAAAATGCTAAATGAAACGGCCAACATGTTGAATGGGGCAGCTAGCAAGTCAAACACTTGCGCAGTGCAATGATGGAGGAATGTTTTTGAGGTGCTAGCGTGAGGAGTAGGGTCACGCTAATAAAAGGATTCTTGTGGTAAGTACTCAAATGATAGTAAATAATAGACACAATGGCTAGTGTAAAACAAAGACGCCTTCCGCAAGTTTGAATAGAGGCTGGCATTTGACAAAGGTGGCTAGCTCATACATTGGAATGCAATGACAGAATTGACAAGAGCTAGTGCAGGTATGAGGGAGTCCCGCATAACAAAAGGAAAGGACCAGCGCACAAGTGTAAGAGTTCACACAATGCAATGAATAAGGCACTGGCAGTTTGAACCATACCAAGACGTGAGTAATGGGGTTTCATCCTATGATTTGGAGCTTTGTATAAGAAGAGGAGCTTTGCAGGCCTGCGTAAGGCATTGGGAATACCTTGCATTGATTGAAAAGTTGGTTACAAATGGAGGTAGCTAGCCAACGTGAGTGCCATTGAAGCCATTGCAGTTGTAATCGGCTTGCACCATGATCAATGGATTGCCAACACACAATGCAATAGTTTACGCAATGGCAGGCTCGTAAATGCTTGCAGACATAGGATTCATGCAATGCCAGTTTGGAGTCATCCTCTTTTGCCAACAAATGACAGAGGCCCACACAATTTGAAGGAGGCCACAGGCGTGAGTATTAAAGGGATGCCAATGTAAAGGGGCTAGAATGGCATATAAAGTGCAAGTGAGAGAATGTACAAATGGAGGGCAGCCTGCATGGTGGCTTGCACAAATAGTGTTGTGTGATGTGTGCAGTTGGAGGACCTCATGCATTTGAATAAGGTAGAGGCATGTATGTCTGGTGTTTCATGCAACTGTGAACAAAGAGTCACATAGTGGAGTGGCATGGAATTGGCATGAGGTAAAAGGGCCTGTGTTACGCAAAAGACAAGGGAGGATACTAACACTCATGAAATAAATGAAGCTGGGCAAAAATTTGAAAAATAGTGTGTTGGGATATATCCCACATGCAACAACAAATGGGCATTTCTACTATTTATATACCCTGGAACTTGTAACATAAAATAATTAAAGAACCGAGAGGCTCTTGGTGGGCCTTTGTGGTCTCAGTGCATGGTGGGCCCCCAATTTTGGCACTCAGTTTAGAGAAAGCTTTAAAAACTCCCAGAACTAATATCCCGCATGCACGCAAAAAGGGTATTTGTGTTGTTTATATTCAAATCCACTCTCAGTATGAAATAAGTTGAAGCACGGGAAGCTATGCCCACGTGTGATGTGCGGTCGCCTCAGTTTTCATGCCGGCAGGCCCAAAAGTAAGAATTTTTGCAGAGTGTTGACGGTGGACAGGCTGGACATGTGGCGGATGTGCGCGAGGTCGTGAAAAAGAATCAGAGGTTAGGAGATAATCACGTGACTTGGTGGGTGGTTAGCTAACCGCCAGTTGCTAGTTCTCTGAATGGCAGGCGGTTAGAGGCTCACATTTTGCGATCTAGAGAGTATGTGGTCGCGTGATCGCTGAGTCCGTTATAGTTAGAGGCAAGCATTCAGAGACTTAGAGAATGGAGCTTTCGCTAGTTCACTGACAGTTAACCGTGGTTGAGATTTCCTTTTGAGATTTGGAGACTAAGCTTAGTCACCCAATCTCCAATTTTGACTATGGTTAAAAGCATATTTTGGAGATTAAGAGATCAGTGACAGTCGCCAGATCTCCCAATCGGTGGTTAACCTGGGGTTTAATCCAAGCATCAAATAGCATGATGACACTTGGCATTTCCTGATCCTTTCTGAGGGTATATGCAGAAAATGAGTTTAATATGTCATATTTAAAAGGTTTGAGAAAATTAATATAGTTCAGACTATAGGGCATTAATTCAAAAATTTAAAATGAGGAGCTGCTCACGGATTAATTTCTTGGGAGTTCATTTTTTGACAAAACATGCAAGTGTTATATATCATCGAAAAGGTCTCAGAATGAGGAATCCAATGGCAATGATGTTTTTCAATTTCAGTGAAGTGGATGAGAGCAGTTTGGGTTCAAATTCTGAGGACAAGAAATTAGATCAGTTTGTGAGAAATGATTGCAGACTGTGCTTCAGTTTGAGGAATCAATTGCAGGGCAGATGAGAGGAATGTTGAAGATATTGTGTGCTAAGATGGACAGGTGTCAGTTTTCAACTGACCACATTTGCTATATCTGAAGTTTTCTTCTCAATTGAAAGGATGTTGAAAATTCTACTGTATGGAGAGGCTTGGCTCCATTGTTGCAATTCTTGGAATGTTTGTCAGCTTTTGAATGTATTGATACATTAATTTCTACTGGAATACATTGGAGCTCCCTTGATGTTTTTGGTTGTCTTCCTGTTTTGAATCTGAAGCTTTTGTGTCTTGAATCTGTAAGGCAGTTTTAGGACATCATCTATAAGATATTTGTGAATTTAGTCTTTAGTTCCTTTCAAGGAAAGGGTTAAATCTTTAGGTTAATTTATGAAAGCTCAGGATTGCTACAAGAATGTGATGATTAAATATGTTTAAGAAAGGGTGACTTGTGAGGCAATTCATCTGGATTATGTTTGTGTTTCATTTAGAAGGTTTCAATAGACGTATGTTTCTCTATCTGACTCTCTGCCCTAGGATAAGGCACTGGTTTATCCTTGATTTGTAGGGATTTCGTCATCAATCAAACTTAAAAGACAATTTACTTTTCATGTATGTTTGAAAGGACTGAGAAGATAATATTTGTATCAAGGATATAAACAAATGTTGGTGATTCTTTATAGAAGTGAATCTAATAGGTTAGCCTGCCTAAGCCTCTGGGTTCGAAGAGAAGAAGGATGAATATCCTTGTCATAATCCACCAATTTTCATGTCTGCATAAAGGATTTAGTGAGAAAGTGTTGTGTATGCAGATTTAATATGTATTAGGTACACCCGCCTGGGTCTGTGGAGCCTGAAGTGAAGAAGGACTTGGTCCTTATCAATTAGCCTTTTCCCTGTAAGAATCTGGAATTGGGAATCTGAGAGTCAAGCTTAATAGCTATATGGTGATTCTACACGAAAAAAGTGCTAACAAATTGGCGACTCTGCTGGGGATGAAATAAGTTTACCATTAAGAGTATCCCAGAGTCTTGCTATATTTAGTTTGGGGAAAGAATCTCATAAATGTCATAATCTGAAAGTTGTTTTTAGATCTACAAGTGTATTACCTGGATTTGTTGTTGTAAAATTTTAAAGTATATGTGACTTTGTTGTGAGGAATGCCCAGAATCTGTTGGTGTTTCAATAAAAGATCAGTGAAAATTTGTGTCCTTTGAAGAGAGGTGGCAACTCTGTGCTAAGAACAAACCTGAGGTGTGAAGCCTTATTTTAGGTTTTAGTCAAATGTGAAGAGAATAACAACAATCAGCAAAGGCTTCCAGGTATTCTCCATTCAATTTTTATGTGTTCACATGGTCCTTATCAAATGGTTTTGTCATTAAAGAAGGACATATGAGTGTGAAATTACATACTTCTGGTTTGAACCGTGAGTTAATTAAAAGTTTGAGAAGTGTGTTTGAAGAAGTTGATTTGGTAGAAAGTATATAGGTCTGCTGCAAGTTGAGAAAGAGAGTTATTTTTGGGGAATGAGTTCCAAAGTTTCAAAGAATGTCAAATCTCTTTTCATCAAGCATGCAGCCGATTAGTGAGGTTTCCAGATCTATTTCTACCAAGAGATATATGCCATTATGTTTTGATGGTATTCATGGTTTCCCAAACGTCATTCCTAATGATTTTAGAAAAGGTTTTCCTAAGTTTAATGGGAACCATCTTGTTTCAGGAAATCATCATGTTCAGTTATTTAGTGACTTGATGTGTGACTTTGAAATTGCTCATGAGGATGTGCATATGAAATTGTTTGTTTAAACTTTAGAAGGTGATGCTAGAGACTAGTTTTCTTTTCTATTAGCGTGTTCTATTTCATCATGGAATGAGTTACATTCAGCCTTCATGGAGCAGTTTGGAGAAAGGGTAAGCATATATGATTCTTATAGTAGGTTTTTGAAGATTCATATTGAGAGAGATGAACTTGTTCCTCAATTCAATATCAGATTTGCAAAAATTTTAAATGAGATCCCTGAAATTTATAGACCCAATGATCAAGTGTGTGTAAGTGTTTACTTCGATGCATTTGATAAGAAAATGAATTACTTATTGAGGGATAAAGAACCTAAATCATTATATCAGGCATTTATAACTGCAATGGATATTCAAAATAATTTGAAGTATGGATTGACTAGAGGTCATTTTGCGATGAATGTCTGCCGGTATAATGAATGTGAAAGGAAAGAAGAATGTAGTGTTGATACCTCAGTTTCAAATCAGCATATCAACACTTCTGTTGTAGTTTATAACCAAGTTGAAATTTCAAATCAGAATATGTGTATAAATGTAGTTAAGTCTTTTTTTACTAATGAAACATGTGTTCATGATGCTACAATAGTAAGATACATTTTAGACTTTGATAGAATTGAGCAATGTGCTGATATTTTGAATGAATTAGCTACATCAATGAGTTCTTGTAATATTGATTATGAACATGATGTTGCTAATGTTTCTAGACATGAAGTTGCTGCATCTATATCTCAGTCTTGTGCAAATGAAGAGGCTGAAAATTATGTCTCTAATGATGAATTTGAAGTTGTTGACCCAACATTTCAAGAAGAGACGGTAACACAAGATGAAGAATGTGATTCACATGTATATCAGTCATAGTCAGAGGAACATAGTGCTGAAAGTGGTTATTCAAGTGAGAATGAGGAAGGTAGTGATGTTGAGATGTCTTCGTATGAGTCAGATGCAACATGGGAAGAAGAAAGTAGTGATGGAAGTGAACACTCATTTGAAAGTGAAGGTATGAATTCTTTTTCTAAATCTGAAAATGAAAATGCATCTCAATTTTTTCATTATACAAATCAGTTTGAATATGAAGATTTTGAGAGTGATTCATCCTCAAAGTATGAAGATAAGGAAATAGTGATTCAATGTGATACTAATGAGGTTGAACATGAAGATTTGAATGAAAGGTTATCTAATGGTTCTACATTAGATAACAAAGTTGCAGCATATAGCAGAGACTGTAGTAGTAAATTATGGTCTTTCTGTAATGGTTTCCCTAAACAAGGTAATGAAGAGGATGTAATTATGGACACTATATGCTTGGTAGGTGAGGTTGACAGTGAATCTTCATATCATTCTGATTTTTCTTCATATGCTGAAAGTATCCATGAAAATGAAAGGGGTAGAGAGTTTAAAGTGTTTACTAATGCTTTATATGATGAGAATTTTGATGATGATCAACCCATTTTTTGTCATAATGTTCAAAGAGTATTGTTACATGGGGTTATCAATCCGTTGTTTGAAGAACACATGGAGGTTTCAGATTTAGTTGAGCCGAGTGTAATGATGACATACTATCTTCCTGTTATGAGAAATCAGAATGTTCTTGTTCCATGTGTGACAAGGTTTCAAATGATGATGTTGCATTTTGTGAGTTTGATGATGAAGTGCTTGATAAAGTTGTATTTGAAGATCAACTGACACTTTATAGTAAATTTAATAATGACTTATGTGATATGAATACTAATCAGCATTTTGACTATGAAGATGCATTGGAGGGTTTTGGAGTGGTTTCAAAATTTGATGATGATGATATGTGTGAGTATAAATCTGAATATTCATTTGAACTCCAACTAGCTACACTTGAGGATATGCAAAGTCAAGGTATGAATGATGCTTTTTATCAAATAGAGTATGAGACTTTTGTGTTTTTGCTTGATAGCATGCATGAATCAGTAGATGAAGATTAGTTTCAGTTTGATGGTGGTATTCATGAGCATGTTGAGTCTTACTTTCATAGTGAGCAAGATGAAGAAAGTGTTTCAAGTTTTTACATGCACTATGAAAATGAAGACAGATATTTTGTTTTGCCTAATGAGTTGATTAAGAGTATTGATATGCTTGGTGAAACAAATGGGAATAAAATATCCAGCTTACTTCAAGAAGAAAGAAATGAAAATAAAGTATATGATAGAGGTAAGAAGTTTTGAAAACTTTCCGGTGACTCGGGGCCATCGTTTGTACATAGTAGGAATAGTTTTCTTGCTTTCAATAAAGTTGTTCAAGAGAGGTTTTGTGGGGTGGTCTGCTTCTTCCAGAGATCTGAATCCTTGCCATGCTCGCAAGGGACATGCATCCACAGATAGAGCCACTGTTGGGACCAAAAACACAGCATGGGTTTTTGAGTACCATGTTAAAATTTCACAATTTGAAGCCCTTTCAATGCCTTTCATGCATATGTACTCAGCTATCATTTTGAAGCCTATGAGGTGTCCCAGGTGTTTTACACACTCCATTCAGTATATGCATGCATTCCATTGTGTTATTTTTTCATCCCGAATCATTCGGTGAAGTCCTATTTTGAGCGTCAAATTGCACAATTTTGCCCAAGTGTCAAACATAGTACAGTAGCTTAGTTTGTATTTGAATATCTTGCGTCCAGAGATGTTTCATGACCCGCCACTTTGAGGATGTTTAGTATGCATATCAAAGAACCTATGTTCCAATTTTCAAATGATTTTGAATCCGTTTGATTAGGTTTTGAACCCTTCAAAGTTGGTAGTTTGTTGTTGTCATGCACTTGTGTATTTGTTCATAATTCTAGAAGTGCCTGTTTGACCAATCATATCTTTGACCTAGTTGATCCTATAGAGAAAATTCCTTTTGCATCATATTCTAGGGGTCAAATACTTCCTATATTTCAATTTTGAGGTCATGACAAATGCATTTTCTCAATTTGCAAATGTGATTCCAAACACAACTTCTGTTGTTTTGCAAGTTGTGAAATGTGCAGATTGATTTGTCCCCCTGTTCGGGATATTATAACTTTTCATCTGTGATTGGTGATCTTGAATGAGTTGTACCATTGTGTTCTTCTCTAAAAGTACTACAAGTATGCCAAGTTTGAAGTCTTGACGAATCTTTTAGCATACTTTCCCAGGGTCATTCCATATGCACAAATGACTATTTTGTTGTGTTTCCTAGTTTGCAATTCTAAGAGCCTATCTCTGCCTGATTGCCAAATGCACCCTGTTATTCGTCGTGAGCCCTAATTGTGGAATTATACCATCTATATGACAAAGAACAAATGCTCTTGTTTTCGGATCTTGATGTCATGTTTAGCCTAGTTTTCAAAGCCGAATCCGAACCCAGTTTCCATGATTTTCACTGTTTTATATCGTGATTTTTACTAATGGGCTGATTTTGGTGATCAATTGTAAGCGGCCATTTGATCTTTTTGGTGAATTTGTTACAGATTCATGTTCTTTGTTCGGGGGTCAATCAATGCCCAAGTTTTTGGTCTCTGAAAGTTCTGTTTGGTCAGTTTTAAAAGCCAGTTCTGGAGGCCAACTGTTGTTAATTGGTCAATTTTACAAAGTGAATTAGCATGTGCAAATTAGAGGTATTCTTTTCTTGAAAAGGAAAAAGATTTAAATGAGCTCCATGGCAAGGAACCAATTAAATTAATAGGACTTTTGTCACACATAGATAGTTTAGACAAGGCGGCTATTGTAAGGTGGGATTCCAAATATGGAGGTTCATGCATAGTGACGCAAGTGGAAGAAACATCTCTCTGTCCCTTAGCTACTTCCTCAACTCGGTACTTGTCGAGATAATGAATGAGGCACACCATGAGATTCTTATGAAGTGGAGCACTTGGGAAAGCAAAAATCTAATGAAACCTCACCCTATTTACCACAACAGTCTTTTGAATTTGAAAGCTTCACATTATAAGATTTCAGTGAAGTCACCACTCCAGAGAGGGTCAAAGTGGATCCTGTATCCCAAGACAAAATCAATAATTAAACTAAGCTTTAGAAATGATCTGTTTGCTGGTCTATTTCTAAAAGAAAAAATGGAAAATATCTAAAATGCTTATTTAAGCCATACACTAAAACAGTACAATGAGGGAAGTAAATAAAATCAAGCATGGAAGCTTCCTATCAATACAAAATGGTGGTGTGACCATGAAGGGTTTTCTATTAAAAATTTTTGCCAAGCTATGTGTGAAGCATGTGATATTTATACAATGAACTAAGGGGCTTGCATACTTTATACGCCTGTGTTGAATATGAGGGAGGCCTCCATGTTGCCAACGCATAGGCCAAATGGAAAGAAATATGGCACTGGTGTAGAGACCATTCAGAATGGTCAAATCTGCAATACCATATTTTAGTATGGGAGCTTCCAATTTAAGGAATGCACAGGAATAGAGAACGGTGATAAAAGGAGGACTTCTAAAATGTTTTAAGTAAAACCTTTTAGGCATGTAGCAATTGCATTGCAATCCAAAAGCCCTATGCGCAAACAAGAAGCTGGGGAGTTGTTTATCAATGGAGTTGATAGCCCACGCACTTTGAATGAAAGCTAGCACTCACGCAAGAACAAGGAGGACTCCATGCTTTGCTAACAAAAGTAAATCTTTGGTGCTGCCTGAAAACATAAGGCCTCACATAATAAAGGGGCTAGTGTCAATGTGAATGCCAGTGTTTTGAGACACTAAGTCTTGTGTAAGGGAGAGAAAACTGTAGTTGATTCTGCTACACCAATTACCCCTCTCATAAGGGATGGGCAATTAGAGCTTGGCCCTTTGTCATCTGCGCTAGTACAAGAGGTCACACACAAACTATAAGAAAATGGAGTGGAATGCCAGCCAATATTACAAATGGAAGCCCACACAAAATGCTAAATGAGACGGCCAACATATTGAGTGGGGCAGCTTGCAAGTCAAACACTTACGCAGTGCAATGATGGAGGCACATTTTTTAGGTGCTAGCGTGAGGAGTAGGGTCACGCTAATAAAAGGATGCCCGCGGTAAGTACTCAAATGATAGTAAATAATATACACAGTGGCTAGTGTAAAACAAAGATGCCTTGCGCAAGTTTGAATGGAGGCTGGCATTTGACAAAGGTGGTTGGCTCATACATTGGAATGCAATGACATAATTGACAAGAGCTAGTACAGGTATGAGGGAGTCCTGTGTAACAAAAGGAAAGGACAAGCGCACAAGTGTAAGAGTTCACACAATGCAATGAATAAGGCACTAGCAGTTTGGACCATGCCAGTATGTGAGTAATGGGGTTTCATCCTGTGATTTGGAGCTTTGCATAAGAAGAGGAGCTTTGCAGGCCTACGTAAGGCATTGGGAATACCTTGTGTTGATTGAAAAGGGGGTTACAAATGGAGGCAGCCAACGCGAGTGTCAATGAAGCCATTGCAATTGTAATCGGCTTGCACCATGATCAATGGATTGCCAACAATGCAAGGAGCAGGCTCGTAAATGCTTGCAGATATAGGATTCACGTAATGCCAGTTTGGAGTCATCCTCTTTTGCCAGCAAATGACAGAGGCCCATGCAATTTGAAGGAGGCCACAAGTGTGAGTATTAAAGGGATGCCAATGTAAAGGGGCTAGAATGGCATATAAAGTGCAAGTGAGAGAATGTACAAATGGAGGGCAGCCTGCAAGGTGGCTTGTGTAAATAGTGTTGTGTGATGCGTGTGGTTGGAAGACCTCACGCATTTGAATAAGGTAGAGGCGTATATATCTAGTGTTTCATGCAACTGTGAACAAAGAGTCACACAATGGAGTGGCATGGAATTAGCATCAGGTAAAAGGGCATGTGTTACGCAAAAGACAAGGGAGGATACTCACGCTCATGAAATAAATGAAGCTGGGCACAAATTTGAAAAACAGTGTGTTGGGCTATATCCCACATGCAACAGCAAATGGGCATTTCCGCTATTTATATACCCTGGCACTTGTAACATGAAATATTTAAAGAACCGAGAGGCTCTTGGTGGGATTTTGTGGTCTCAGTGCATTGTGGGCCACCAATTTTGGCGCTCAGTTTAGAGAAAGCTTTAAAAACTCCCAGAACTAATATCCCACATGCACGCGAAAAAGGGTATTTGAGTTGTTTATATTCAAATCCACTCCCAGTATGAAATAAGTTGAAGCGCAAGAAGCTATGCCCATGTGTGCTATGAAGTCACCTCAATTTTTGTGCTAGCAGGCCCGAAAGTAAGAATTTTTGCAGAGCACTAACGATGGACGGGCTGGACATGTGGTGGATGTGCGTGGGGTCGCAAGAAAGAATTGGCAATTAGGAGATAACCACATGACTCGGTGGGCGGTTAGATAACCACCAGTCACCAGTTCTTTGAATGGCTAGTGGTTAGAGGCTAACATTCCACGATCCAAAGAGTATGTGGTCGCGTGATCGCTAAGTCTGTGACAGTTAGAGGCAAGCATTTGGAGACTTAGAGAATGGAGCTTTCACCAGTTCGCTGAGAGTTAACCGCGGTTGAGATTTCCTTCTGAGATTTGGACACTAAGCTTAGTCACCCAATCTCCAATTTTGACCATGGTTAAAAGCATATTTTGGAGATTAAGAGATCAGTGACAGTCGCCAGATCTCCCAATCGGCAGTTAACCTAGGGTTTAATCTGAGCATCAAATAGCATGATGACACTTGGTGCTTCCTGATCCTTTCTAAGGGTATATGCAGAAAATGAGTTTAATATGTTAGATTTAAAAGATTTGAGAAAATTAATATAGTTCAGACTATAGGGCATTAATTCAAAAATTTAAAATGAGGAGCTGCTCACAGATTAATTGCCTGGGAGTTCATTTTTTTACAAAACATGCAAGTATTATATATCCCCGAAAAGGTCTCGAAACGAGGAATCCAATGGCAATGATGTTTTTCAGTTTTAGTGAAGTGGATGAGAGTAGTTTGGGTTCAAATTCTGAGGACATGAAATTAGATCAATTTGTGAGAAATGATTGTAGAATGTGCTTCAGTTTGAGGAATCAGTTGCAGGGCAGATGAGAGGAATGTTGAGGATATTTTGTGCTAAGATGGGCAGCTGTCAGTTAGTTTTCAATTGACCACATTTGCTATATCTGAAGTTTTCTTCTCAATTGAAAGGATGTTGAAAATTCTACTGTATAGAGAGGCTTGGCTCCATTGTTGCAATTCTTTGAATGTTTGTCAGATTTTGAATGTATTGATACATTGATTTCTACTGGAATACATTGGAACTCCCTTGATGTTTGTGGTTGTCTCCCTATTTTGATTCTGAAGCTTTTGTGTCTTGAATCAATAAGGTAGTTTTAGGACATCATTTATAAGATATTTGTGAATTTAGTCTTTATTTCCTTTCAAGGAAAAGCGTTAAATCTTTAGGTTAATTTCTGAAAGCTCGGGATTGCTACAAGAATGTGATGATTAAATATGTTTAAGAAAGGGTGATTTGTGAGGCAATTCATCTGGATTCTATCTGTGTTTCATTTAGAAGGTTTCTGTAGACGTATGTTTCTCTATTTGACTCTACCCTAGGATAAGGCACTGGTTTATCCTTGATTTATAGGGATTTCATCATCAATCAAACTTAAAAGACAATTTACTTTTCATGTATGTTTGAAAGGACTGAGAAGATAATGTTTGTATCAAGGATATAAACAAATGTTGGTGATTCCTTGTAGAAGTGAATCTAATAGGTTAGCCTTCCTGAGCCTCTGGGTTCAAAGAGAAGAAGGATGAATATCCTTGTCATGATCCACCAATTTTCATGTCTGCATAAAGGGTTTAGTGAGAAAGTGTTGTGTATGCAAATTTAATATGTATTAGGTACACCCGCCTGGGTCTGTCGAGCCCGAAGTGAAGAACTTGGTCCTTATCAATTAGGCTTTTCCGTATAAGAATCTGGAATTGGGAATCTGAGAGTCAAGCTTAATAGCTATATGGTGATTCTACTTGAAAAAGTGCTAACACACCCTTCATCAAATGGTATCAGAGCAGGATTTCCTGAGTGTGTAAACAGATCACCGATTGTGAGGTAGTTCACACCAGGACCATGGGTTAGGGTTTCTGTGTAAACATATCACTGACTGTGAGGTAGTTTGCACCAGGACCATGGTTAGGGTTTCAGCGAGAGGCGTGAAAATGCCTCCACAAAGAGAACATTGCAGAAGATCTGGTGTTGTAACACCTAAGGTTAGGGCACTGCAGAGACAAGTGCGAACATTGCAAGAGGAGATTCGTAGAGGAATGAATCTTAATGTCAGAGACGAAAGCGAGGATGAAGCTGAAGAATAATATTAAGAAGGAGAAGTTGAAGTTCTAAATCAAGAAGAAGAAAGACTTTTCCAAGCCATTTCAAAGATCAAGAAAAGACCTAAGATCGAGGTTCCTACATTTTCAGAGAATCTTAACCTAGAGGAATTGATCGACTGGATCAATGAATGTGAAGAATATTTTGAGTATGAAGATGTTGAGGATCCTGATCAGGTCAAGTTTGCGAAGGCCAGACTAAAGGGTCAGGCGAAGAACTAGTGGCAAGAGATTTAGTTAGAGAGAAATCGAAGAGGAAAGGATAAAATCACAAGATGGGATCGAATGGTGGATAAATTGAAGCGGCAGTTCATCCCTGTTGATTATGAGCTTGACCTACTGAGGAAAATGCAAAGTTTGAAGCAAGCAAGAAGATTTGTTCAGGAGTATACAGAGGAGTTCTATCGAATCCTCATCAGAATAGGACATGCGGAAGCTGATAAGGAGAAAGTTGCTCGTTACCTTAACGGGTTGAGGCCGACCATTTAGGAGGAGTTGAATCTAGTTTGAATGAACAACATTGAAGAGGCATACCAGTTTGCCTTAAAAGTAGAGGAAAAGTTGAACAAGAAGTTTGAGAGTGAAAGAGGTCATGATGGAAGATCTGGTGGACGGTCATATGAAGATCGAAATGAAGATCCAAAAAAGCCGAATGATGCCAGTAATAGTCAAAATCAGAGATGAGATAATTTTAATCATTTGCAAGATTAGAACAATAGAGATTAGAGAGGAAGAGGAAGAGGACAAGGTTCAGGAAGAGGAGGCTTGCGTGGAACATGTTTTCACTGTGGAGAAGAAGGTCATAGGGTATTTGAATGTCCTCAACATAAAAGAAGGACGAATAGGAGGAATCAAGGCTAGGCTAGAGTTGCACATGTAGATGAGGATGTCAAATCCTCAAATTCTAAAGATGCTAAAAGAGGAGAAATGTTGATTAATAGAAGAGTCCTGCTAAGTGGTGAAAATGAACCTGAGCAAAGGAGGAGCCTATTTCGCACCAGGTGCAAGTGTGAGGGTAAGTGTTGTGATGTGATTATTGATAGTGGCAATACTGATAATTTGGTGTCAGAAGAGATGGTGACAAAGTTGAAACTCAAAAGGCAGAAACATCCACATCCAAATCAGGTTGCCTGGGTGCAGGATGACCACAAGGTCATGGTCAGTGAACAGTGTCTAGTAAAGCTCAATATTGGTGGGTACCATGATGAGGTACTATGTGATATCATATCTATCGATGCATGTCATATGTTGTTGGGTAGACCTTGGCAGTTTGAGAGATGTTTTGTACATGATGGTCATGCGAATGCCTATTCCCTGACAAAGGATGGAGTGTGACATAAGCTAAAACCATTGAAGGAAACAGAAGAAAAGGTATGTGGTAATGCAAGAATAACTTTTGTTGATAGAGGAAATTTCTTAGATGGTATGCGGCATGAGCATATGTGTTTTACCTTAATTCAAAAAGCTGGGAAAGAGGAAGTAGAAGATGTACCTGTAGAAGTTGCATAATTATTGAATGAGTTTCAGGATATTTTATTCGATAATGTGCTTGATGGATTACCACCAGTAAGAAAGATTAATCATCAGATGGATTTCAGCACACAGAATGACACTAGCAGAAAGTGAAGAGTTGAAGACAGATTTGAAGTTTAGTTCATCGCATCATCCACAGATTTTATATGGAAGTAGTCCCAAAAATACATCTGAGTTGAGGAAGATAGATAAAGGAGAAATAAGTAGTGTTGAAGCTAGAGATTTTGTAGAACATTTGAAGAACATCCATGAGGAGGTGAGGAAGCATGTTACCAAGATGAATGCACAATATAAGGCTAAGGTAGATGAGAAAAGAAGGCATAATAAATTTCAGGTTGGAGATGAAGTCATGGTTCATTTGCAGAAGGAGTGATTTCCAGTTGGTACATATAACAAGTTGAAAATGAAGAAGTTTGGGGCATGTAAGATACTAAAGAAGCATGGTTCACGAAATGCCTATGAGGTTGAGTTGGCTACTAAGAAGAATATTTTACCAATTTTTAACATTTCAGATTTGACAAAGTATCATGAAGGAGGTGTTGAAGATGAGGTTACAGCAGCACAGTGGAGTATTCTAGTAGCTAGTTTAGATATCAAGGAGATTGAAGACATACTGGATAGTCGTGTTGGTAGAAGCACAAGGAACAGGACATATGAAGAGTATTTGCTCAAATGGAAAGGATGACCTGTTGAAGATTCATCATGGCTAATGAAGGAGGAGGTTAACCATCTTGGTTTTCCTCTGCACACCTAAGTCATGACAGGGTCACTTCTCAAATTACCCTGGGTGTCTGATGCAGGAGCATCCTAGGTGTAAGAGCAATCTTGCATCACCCAAAAATATTTCTATTTTTTAATTCAATAAGGGCTAGCTTGTGGAGAGCTGCTATTTATGGAAACTTGCTATTTTTATTAAGTTGGTCATCCGATTTTAGAATGTTCTGATTTCTTCCCTGGAGGTTCATTTTGGTCATATCAGCCTGCCAGTAAAGTTTCATTGACAGGTGAACTCTAGCTTTGTAGATATTGAATATTTTCGGTATTGGCAACAGGGTATAGATACTTTGAACTCAGTTTTGAAGGCTTTAGAGGCCCCAGATGAGGTAAAAAATTTGGGTGACAGGCGCTTGTGTGAGTAGAGCTTGTAAAGTGCTTCGTGGCCTTTCTGAAATGGGGTTATAATAGTCAATCGGGTCAACTAGTGATGACTTATGGTCTCCGAAAGTTGGGCCACCTGAAATGGTGGAAAATAATTTTCCTTCAAAATTTTTGTTCAGGTTTCAAAAGTTATTTTGAGCTGACTTTGATGTAATAAATTGAAAATAAAATAATTCTAAGTTTGGTTGGCCTTAAGGGCTAAATTTCTAGAACCTTCTCGGGCGGTGGAAAATGTCTATATAAAGAAGGCCCGTAGTGTTGTCTAGGACAGTTCTAGGTAGTAGATCTAGGTATTGATTCGAGGCTTTGTCCTATAGATTATTGTAAGGGAATGCCCATGTGGCTTTGCATATTGTAATTCTGAAAGTTTGTAATTCCACATTTGTGGAGATAATAAGAAGCCCATTTTCTATTCTTGCATATTGTTGTTGTTTCTCTATTTCTGTTATGTGTTTGTGGTATTAAGGGGAGCACCCTTCATCAATGCATCAACCAATGGGAAATAAGGATTGGACTCGCATGGATCAAGCTCAAAATGAATCTCAATCACACATAAGGTAAGAGCATCTTGGCCACCCATTTTGTCTCTTTGTCCCAAGCTTTGAGGAAAATCCATTTAAATTTTCCCTAAAGGTGGAACCATGGACTTAACCCTAACTTAACCTTGATCAACTCAACTCTACCTCCTACCCTTGCCAAAATCTATAAAAGAAAGGTTTAAATCAATCAAATATCATCCACAAATATGAGAATAGCATCAAACCTCTTGCAATTTTAAGCTAGAAAGGAAAATTTTGTACTAATTAAGGCTTAATTCATTTGGAATTGAACTTTTAGTTTACTTCTCATTCAATTCTCATTTTAGAGCTATCACTAATGGAAGCTTGCTGAGAGCTTTGCATTAGCAAATCTAAATAGAGGTCCATACAATGCTTAATTGTCATTTATTTACTTAAATAGCTTACTCTTTGTGGTAATTTAGTTATTATTTTCATTTATTTGTAATACTAACCCTATGAAGGTTCTTTCCATAGCACACAGTTACAATTGAAATAAGTATGGTCATAAGGCATTTGAATGTAGAGAAATAATTGCTAACAATCCAAGAAAGCCAAGATTTGAAGGTTACTGTAACAACTGCAAGAGATATGGTCATGAATCTGGAGAATGCAGATCATAAAGAAAAAATGAGAAATGGGTCCCTAACCAAAAAAATGATGCAAACAACTGACAAGGACCAACTATACAATGAGACTACAATGCAAGAATCACTTGTAATGCATGTGCAAGATTTGGTCACATTACTGCAAACTGCTTTAGGATGCATGGTATGAACAACAAGAAATCATGAAGAAACTCTGGAATGACTTGTTTTCACTATCACAAGGTCAGTCACTTAGCCAAGGACTGCAGGTACCGAGGTAAAGCCCCAATTGAGGAATAACCGAGTGAAAAGAATCAAGTTAACATTGATGAGATAAGAGATTAGATAAATATGATTTGGATAAGGAAGTATCAAGATTATGAAATGAAACTAGGAACAACTAATGGCACCACATCCACTAGATTGGGTGCACCTATATTCACCTAATCAATCAAAGGTATGTGTAGGAGCTGATAACATAAATTCTATCTTAAATCGGTTCCTAGAATTAGTGTTAAGATCCATATCATCATACTAAGATGCATTTGGATATAAGATGTGAAGTTAACATTTCATATGTTGATCGGTAAAGTATGTGAGTTATTTTATCCATTTGGTGAAGGAAAGTTTAGTTCAGTTATCGGTGAAATGAAGTAGGTGAGAAGCATTTAATAACAAATTTATAGTCGTTGGAAGTCGTAACCCAAGAAAAACTATAAATAGAGGGCATGTTATTATAGTGATACCTTACACTCTCGCAAGCACTTTGAAATATTTGACAGAGAAGAGATCACCAAGCATTTCCAAGAGATCATTTGAGCATTCTAAGCATCTACAAAGCGCACTCAAGGTATTTCTAGCATTTAGCAAGTTGTGTTCACAAATTCTGATTACTATTCAAGTGGAACCCTATTGTTTAAAGAATATTTCTGAGATCAAGATGGCACATAAGATACAAAAACCAGTAATAGTTGAGAAGATTGATCCCATGAATCCAAAGTATAAGTTTCCTCCCACTGTTATTCCATAAATTGACAAAGTTGGAGCCTTATCATCGATCCTACCAACATTTATTCTAATTGAAGATATTCTCAGCTTCATCCATTGCAAAATTGAAGACATATGCCAAGGGAAAATCAACACATCATATAGGAATTTGTGTGTGAATGGAAAATTGAAAAGCGACAACACACATTTGAAGACTAAGGGTTTGGTCCATGTTATGCATGTGCCAATAGTATTCAAACATGAATGGATGAGGATAGTTCTTAGCCGAGTACATGATCAATTCATGTGGCTTGATGGACCAATTAAAATCATGAAAGATGTTTTACACATAATCACAAGATTTCTGGTCGGTCATAGACTGAGGACACACAAGAAAACTGATAAAAATAAGCTATGTGAGCTTACAAAAGCTAAATGAGATGGAAGAGGAATAAAGTTATCTACTATAGATGATCCTGAATTGAAGTTTGCATCTAGCATCATATCATACAGGATATTTGAATCATCTCAGGTAGATAGTGTAGCCCATGGAGAAGTTTACATAGCTTACAAGATTGTCAAGAAGGATATGAAGATAGCTCTTTGTGAAATATTGTTGAAGCAACTAGACGACAATGTGAATACAATTAGGAAAGAAAAGTCCAATACTTTAAAGTTCGGTCCACTTTTGGTATGCATTTTCTTCTACTTTCAAAATTTATTTCCAACAATCGGTGAAGTAACCTGGAAAGCAGATAAACTGATTTTTACCAAATTAATGAGTATACTCAAGGCATAGGAGATAATTTTGATGTAATCATGAATGATTGTTTTAGTAAATTTCAAGCTAGAATGCATAAGAGATTTAGAATTCCACCTCAATTAGTGGAGGAGTACAAAGATGAGATTTGTTTTGAGGTTGATACAGACATATGTATCATAAGAGCTGTAGAGCCTAGAACCGAGTGGTTACCACCTATGGGATATGAGATGAACATAGATGCTACATCGATCCAAATCAAAGGACTGTTAGAGAAACCAGTTGATAGAAGTTCAACTTGGTATGGAACATTTGAGGAGTTAAAAGATAAAATAAGGATAGGTCTCTTGATACCTAAGGCAATAAGAAAAACAAGCAAAATAATAATCACATTATTTGAGAATTTGGGTATTGTTGCTACTGATGAAGAGGTTGAAGAATTATTTGATATTAAGGGGAAGAAAATAAAAGTGAAGAAAGAGACCCCTAGCCAAATTGGTGTCAGACCATCTACAAGGTCTACCTCCACACCAAGAGAAAATAAGAAGGTTGATATAGAACCAATAAAAACAAAGACTTATATTAGATGAAATAAGGCTACTGGGAGGCCTAGAAGGAAGTTGAAGCTACAAAAAGAGAGTGATATAGAATTTGATGACCTATCACAAATTAAGGTTGTGCAAGGTAAAGTACTAAAGGAGAAAAGTCTTAAATCATTACTCAGGACACTTGAAATTTATGGAGGTTATTCGGTTATGAAACAATTAAGGTATGAAACAAGGAATGATGAAGAGAAAAGTAAAATTGAAGAAACTATCATTTCTACTTTGCATAAGTTTAGAACAAAACCAGTTGAAGTAGCACCGAATCTTGAAGATGAAATTTATCATAAAATTGATGCCAGATGGAAGTATGATCTTTCTGCCAAGAAAGAAATGAGAGAAATGTCCCTAGAAATCATTGTCTTGGACCTCACAAAGAAAGGAAACAAAGATACCTTACTAGAATATTCAAAAAGATTATGAGTAAAGGGTAGATTATTGAGCATCATGGTCAGTAAGATTGAAGAAGTTCAAAAAGACACTAATGATCTTTGGAGAAAGATCTTCTCTATTGATCAACCAACTCTTGAAGGAGTTAAAGATCAAGCAAGCAAGTCAAATACAGTTGACTTGACCATAAAAAAAGATGAAGTCATTATTGGGAACATAACTTATCAAGATCTGAATGAAACAATAAAAGATGATGAAGACATCATGGCAACCAAGGCCATAGATACATAAGTAATGGATGTTGATGATTCTGCCAAGGCAAGATTGATGGCAGAAGATCCTATAATTGAAAAAGCATTAAATTTTCTTGAGATAGAGGTAACAGGGGATTTACCTACTGAAGTTGATGCCCCTAACCAGCCAACACAAGATACTAAAACCAAGGAGACTGAGAAGACAATAGAAACCGAGTCTACACAAGGTCAAAATTAGAATAGGTAACCCCTACCAATACTATTGAACAAAAGAAGGATTGGGAAATAGAGAAAGAAAAAGAAAAAGTTGAAAAGAAGAAAGATGAAAAACAAGATAACGAAGAGAGGAAACAAGAAGAGCACAAGAAAGAAAAAGAAGAAAAAGAGAATACATCTACACAATATGATGCAAAGAAGGCATCTAGTTCTAAAGGAAAATCAAAGAAGAGGAAGTCTAAGAAAGAGGTTGATATTAGTGAAAATATTTTTATTCCTAAGGTTGATATCTTAACATTGAGCCCAAAGGAACTCTCAGAGTTCAGAGACCTACTCAAAAGAAAAGCTGCACAAGATAAGCTAATAGCAAAGAAGCAGAAATATATGTTTTGGAACAAGTGAAAGGAATATTGAATGAGATTATACTTGAGACCACTATAAATGAGAAAGATGATATTTATAGTCAATTGAGAGAACTGGTAAGTTAGATCAACTATCTTGGTACAAATACAACCAAGTATATGTTGTAAGTAACAAGAAGGAAATGGAGACAAAAAAGATTGAAGAAATCCTTCAATCAGTTGCATTAGCAAAGGTAACTCTCTCTGAGTTAGTAAATGAATTGGAAAATGAGCTACAATTAATTCTTTCATTATTTTAGAAAATTTGTTTGATTTTCAATCTCACAAAGGATATAAGAGAGAAAGACAATAATGTGGAAAAGGAGCTCACCGAGCAACTATCAAAAATTTCCACCGAGCCTAAGTCCATAAAGGAATATTATGAAAGACTAAAGCACTTGATGGGAGTGTAATATGAATTAAGAAAGGAGAATCAAATTAAAATGGATCTAGTGGAACTCCAAAAAATTTTGATTCCACATATAGAATCATTGCAGAAACAAGTTCTCAAGGCAAAAGATTTAGTTAGCACACCGAATGTGAGTGTTATGTATAGTATGGCAAGTTTGACTGTAGATTTAAGCAAGCTAATCATAGTGTTGCAGACACTAAAGGACACATGGAAGACATTACTGAAGGATGCTAAGGTCAAGTATAACATTGTTTTTGACAAGATCCCCACAACAGAACAAAAGTAAGTTGTTATTTTGGAATTTTTTGTTGAAAGGGGGAAAGTATGTAGAAAGGGGGAATATATATCAATGGAATACATGAAGATAAAAAGGGGGAACATATAATATAGTATGCATAAATGCAAAATATATGTATATGGAAGGATATGTACATGAGATATTACTTCAAGGGGAGTAATATGTTTACCGAGGAATGGTTATATGGACAAGGACAAATTTTGAATTTTGTTGATGACTTTGAAGGTTTTTAATGAAACATACCAAAATAATTCCAAAGGGGGAGATTGATACTCCTAAGATTATTTTTTTTTCATTAGTTATGAGGAAGTCATATTGTTTGTCAAAGTCATTCAGTAATGAAGGAAAGTCAAGCTAGTAAAGTAGGGAAGCTATTCAATAAAGGAAATGAGGAACGGGGAATTTCAATAAAGGAAAAACAAGTTTAGGCACCGAAAAAGATAGTTACGGAGCTAGAGGAAAATATGTTATCGAGCATAACAGGCCGACACAAGGAGAATATTTAAGTACATTGAATGGACACCAAACAGAAAATGGTTTACTAATCTCAAGGAGATTGTATGACAAAACATTGGAGATTGAAACATGATGATTACACATGATTACAAGGTGAGATCTATGAATGAGAATTAAGTATGAAATATGCATTGGAGGAGTAAACAATGCTAGAACTGCTTGAAGAGATTATTCTAGAACACCTAGCACCGCTTCTAGAATTGTATATAAATGGATCAGAGTGTGAAGATCAAAATGCATGCGCAAGTGGTATGATGTGAAGGGATATTTCATGTATGAAGCAGAGATTACAGAGAAAGTGATGAGAAGAGAAGCCACCAAGTATAGAGCAGTAAAGAGTTGAAAAATTATCGTGATTCGTAAGTGAATCTACAAAGCTGAATTGTTATTGTGAGAGGTACACAGTATGAGGTAATGAGTTAATGAGCATAAAGATTCTAATATGCATATGTTTGATGCAAGTTTAACAGAAATATTTGTGTTACTGATTAGAGAGTAATCAGAATTGTAAAGTCTCTTAACCGAGAAGGTCCTAATAGATCTTATTTTGTAAATCCTTTAACCAAGTACATTTCTTAGATTAGAATTGTAAAATCCTTTCACAAGTAGACTTAATAGTCTGAAGACTCTTAATAGGGTAAGCTATTAGAAATAGCTAAACATTGTAGTTCCAACCGAGCAAACTTTATTCTGAAGTAGTGAATTCTTGTGGGTGTCATCCCCACTACAGTTTTTATCCTCTAACAAGGATTTCTACGATACCAAATATTTGTGTTATGTGTTATCTGTTATATCTTTTATATGTTTTATGAGATGCATGCAAAAGCTATAGAATCGGTAAATGGTTAAGAAGGAAAGGTTAATTAGCTTAAAAGTGTTTTACAGTACTGATTCACTCCTCCACTCTCAGTACTCACATATTGCTACCTAATCCAACATTTATAACTTCAGTAACTCCACCTCTGCAAGATAATCAAGAGGTGGAAGAGTCCAAACCAAACTAGAATTCATTCCTTAACTGTTGCCTCCAAACTTGCCACTTTTGACATAGTCAACTTCAAATGAGTGTTGCTCCTTTACTATTGTGAATTAACTTAAATGGTAAAAAAAATATTCTCATTTTCATCTTTTCAAATATTTTTTAAAATCTTAATTTTATTAGGAAATGAGTGAGATATTCCCGATTTACTAAAATTGGTTTTTTGACTTTTTCTGCACTTCCAAAAACATCTGAATATCGAAAAGTGTCAACTTGTTTCCTATTTTTTCTAGCTACATGAAAAATTAAAATATCTCAAATAACATGTTAATCAACCAAAATACTAAACATTTACTAATAACCATTTATTATAATAAATTATCACAGTTTAACATTAACTAGCTAGATACACAGATGCTTGCCAATAAATCATTGATCATAGTTAATGCTTCATAAATCAAGGTAATGGATGGAAATGAATTGGAAAGATATTTAAAACATGGAGTAAAGCGTTATAAAAAATTATATAAACATGAAAAATTATAGGATCATCGCTTCCCCCAGCTCAAATCTTGCTTATCCTCAAGTAGGGAATAAACAATAATTAAACATGAAGACTACCAAACTAAAATCCTATAACTGTAGTATTTTTTATTGTTTTAGGATTTCCATTTCCTATTCTTCTAATTTCATTTTATGCTACAGAGGATCTACAAATATTCTTTCAATTCATTTTTGGTTATGATCATTTCATCCTTATCATTGTATGCTTACCAGTCTCCTTCATATCACTATCATAATTTTTTCTCTTTGTGATTTCTTCATAAGAAAATCATTTTTAATTGTCCTTTCTATTATTGATTTATTGCCTTACACATTTTATAATTTAAATTCATGATGCAATCTTGTCCTTTGCTAATTTGAAATTACTAACCTCTTTTCTTTCTCTTTGTTCTTGCATCATGATGATCTTCTTTTACTTGTTATCCACCAAGGATCTTAGAATTATTTTCCTTCATTATCATTTCCATTAAAGGGCTTCCTTTTTCTTTTGATGTTCATTTTCACTACCCTTCGTTTTCATTCTTATTTTTGCATAGTTATCCTAAACATTTCTATCTTTTGTAATTTTGGAACTTGCATATATTTTTGGTCATTTTGAGGCAATAATGGAAAAGATAAATCAATAGAAAAAAAATTCAAATGAAGCAAACACAATCATGAATGTAGGAGGTAGTATGAAAATCTAAAAGCAAGGTTCCATCCTCCTATGATATATGACATCAATACAAGGTATGTATGTTTCCCCTTGGCTGAAAGGCCATTTGTCCTCAAATGACAATGCATGTAGGAGGGAAACACAATAAATTCATTATGAAGTATGTAATTATAAAAATTATAATTGATAAACATAGTGAAATGCATAGATAATCAATTACTAAAAATGATAAATATTATCAATAAATGTGAATCATAAATGTAAGTACCATTTGTGTTGTGAAAAGCTAGAAACTTGATGAATAACTTAAAGTACATGTCCTTGAATTGTTGAATGTGCACATCTCTTTGAGAGTGTGCATATTTAATATCAATAGTTGTAATTTTTCTACTACTTGGTGCAAATTGACTATTTTCATTAATAAATGAGTGAAATATGCTTGTTTTACTAAAATTGGTTTTTTTGACTTTTTTCTACACTTTTAGAAATATCTAAATATTGGCAAGGGTCAACTTATTTCTTTTGATTCCTAGATGCATTAATGGGTCAAATATCTCACAAACAACATGCTAACCATTCAAACACTTAACATTTAATAATAACCATTTATCATAATAAATTATCACAATTTAGCATTAATGTAATAAACATACAAATGCTTGTTAATAAATCATTTATCATAGTTAATGCTTCATAAATCAAGGTATTGTGACTTGGAAAGATTGTAAACATGGGGTAAAGTGTTATAAAAATTGATATAAACATGAAAAATTATAGGCTCGTCACTCCCCCCAACTGAAATATTGCTTTCCCTCAAGCAGGGGATAAACATTAGTTAATCGTAAAGACTACCAAACTAAAATCCTATGACTATCATATTCTTTGATTTTTTAGGATTTTTATTAATTTTTCTTCTCATTTTACTTTTTGGTACAAAGGATCTACAAATTTTCTTTCAACTCTTCACTGGTTATCATCATTTTGTGATCTTGTTCCATTATCTATTTTGTTGTATATAGACAATTTGCATAAACTTTGACCGTTGCCACCATTGCACTTAATTCTTGTCATTGTCTTCTTAGTAACCTCCTTTATATCATTGTCATATTTTTTTCTCTTTGTGATTTATTCAAAGGAAAATCCTTTTTAAAAGTCCTTTCAATTATTGATTGTTTCCCTTACAAATTTTATAATTTAAATTTATGATGCAATCTTGTACTTTTCTGATTTGGAAGTAATCACCTCTTTTATTTCTCTTTGCACTTTTATCATGAGGATCTTCTTTTACTTTCTATCCACCAAGGCTCTTAAAATTATATTCACCTTCATTATCATTTCCATTAAAGGGCTTCCTTTTGTCTTTTGATGTTTCTTTTAACTGCCCTTCACTTTTTCACTCTTATTTTCACATAGTTGGCCCAAATATTTCTATCTTTTGTCATTTTTTATCACATATGTCTTTGGTCATTTTGAGGAAATAATGGAAAAACAATATAAGGTATTCATGTTTGTATTATTGTCATAGACCATAAGAGAATGACCTTGCTTGTATATTTTCATAATACCTCCTGAATTCATGATTTTGTTTTCTTTATTTGACATTTTGTTTTATTGATTTCTCTTTGCGATTTTTGCCTCAAAATGACCAAATATATATGTAAGATGAAAAATGAGAAAAGATAGAAATATTTGGGGCAACTATGCAAAATAAGAATGAAAAAGTAAAGGGCGGAAAAAGGAGAATCAAAAGATAAAAGGAATCCCTTTAATAGAAGTGATAATAATGGTGAAGAACTATAAGAGGCTTGGTAGATATCAAGTAAAAGAAGATCCTCATAAATCAACAAAGTACAAGATTGTATCATGAATTTAAATTATAAAATGTGTAAGGGAAATAATCAATAATGGAAAGGATAATTAAAAATTTACTATGAAGAAATAAAAAAGAGAACAAAGTATGATAGTGATATGAAGGAGACTACTAAAAAGACAATGACAAGAATGAAGCATAATGGTGGCATTGATAAGAGTTTATGCAAATCATCTATATACAACAAAATAAACAATGGACTAAAATCATGAAATGATGATAACCGTCAAAGAACTGAAAGAATATTTGTAGATCCTTTGTGGTAAAATGAGAAGAATGGACAATAAAAATCCTAAAACAACAAAGAATATGGCAGTCATAGGATTTCAGTTTGGTAATCTTCATGATTAACTAATTTATATCCCTTTCTTAAGGACACAAAGTATCTTAGCTGGGGGGAGTGATGAGCCTATAATTTTTCATGTTTATATTGTTTGTTATAATACTTTACCCCATGTTTATAAAATATTTCCAAGTCATTTCAATACGTTACCTTGATTTATGAAGCATTAACTATGATCAATGATTTATTGACAAGCATTTGTATGTCTAGCTAGTTAATACTAAATTGTGATAATTTATTATGATAAATAGTTATTTTAAATGTTAAATGTTTTGGATTATTAACATATTTTTAAAATATATTTGACTCATTCATGCAACTAGAAAGAAGAAGATACAAGTTGACACTTGTCAATATTTAGATGTAGAAGTGGGAAAAAGTAAAAAAAAACTAGTTTTAGTAAAATAGGAATATTTCTCATTTCTTAATTAAATTAAGATTTTAAAAATAATTTGGAATGATGGAAAGGAGGAGAAAAACCCTTTTGATTATTTAAGTTAGTTCACAATTGTAAAGGAGTAGCACTTGTCTGAAATTGATTAAGTCAAAAGTGGCAAGTTTAGAGGCAACAATTAAGGAATGAGTTCTAGTTTGGTTTGGACTCTTCCACCTCTTGATGATCTTGTGGATAGAGTTATTAAAGTTATAAAATAATAGAACAACTTGTGGAAATAATAAATCATGATTCCTAAATTATTATGACACGTATTTATGCACATATTCGGCCATTTGTGTAATTTATTGGTGTAAGAGTTTGAAGTGGATTAAAACACTCTCAACTCATTTTAGTTTGGTAGTTATTATTAGTTTGCTGGGGAATAAGTCATCCCCTTGATGTGGTGGGAGAAATGATATTTGTTACAAGTTTTTAACTTTGCAATTAATCCAAATCTTAAGCCTCATGTATATTTATGATATCATGTTTGAGTTGAAAGAGGAGAGTATCTAGTTTTTGCTAAGTCTTGTTAGTAGTGTATTTGTTCAATCAAAAAGTTTGCTATCAATTTATGTAATCCATTTGATTTTCAATAAGAAGATGATTTCATCAATTGATCTTGTATATTGAAGATTGAATGGTAGTAGGTAAGATTCTAGCCACTCAAGCAAGGGCCACTTGAGGTACAATTACTTTTATAATTTTTTTAGAGTAGTTTAGATTGTTGTTTAAATGTTGAGTAATCAATAATGTGTTGTTTGGGATGATTTGTGTTGTAATAAAGTTAATTTCAATAGTTCTACACCACCTGCACCCATTGTTTTAGTAATTAAATAGTCAGTTTGCAACCATTGGTGTGTCAATTTCACAATTTACTCACAACCACTATTATGCAACTACCTTTATTTCCAAAATTTTCATCTTTTTAATAAGTTATTACTTTCAATTTTATTTCCTTTATGCAACAGATAGGATATCTTGGAGTTTTTGATCGAACAAAGATACTACTAACAAGCCTTAGCACAAACAAGATACTCTCCCCTCCTTGTTGATTTTTTGCTAATGGACTACTTCTTTATCCCCGCTTTGATCCATAAAGTCCATTTTGCATGACTAATTTGATATAAACATAATTTTTTTTGCACTATTCTCATGTTGCTCATGATTTTGATCTGTAGAAGATACTAGTTTAGTATACAAATTTAAGAAAAATGCCTCTAATTCATCCCAAAATTGGTCTTCTTTAATCTATTCTTCAATTTTATACATGAAAGGACTAATTTTCACTTTATTGCAGCTCTCTTCTTGAAGTAGGAATTCTAATTTGTTATCATCTTCAATTTGACCAATAATCTTGTGTATTTTAAATTCTTCATTTTAAAAGACAAGGTTGTCCTCATTTTCCTCCTCATTAAACAAAAACTTGTCATCAATACACGAACAAATTTCCTCTATGATGCTAGAAAACATGTCTCTATTGAATTCCAAATTTGTTACAAATGACACTGGCTCTTGGTTGTTATTCTTCATGTATCCAAAATACTATTTTTTTTGCTAGATCTGATTGTGGTAGCTTTCAAAATGCCAAAAAAGCCTAAGTGCTTTGAGTAAAACCTATGGTTTTAGGAAAACAAGAAAGATATTGTATGAAACTTAGAGACACTCATAGCTTGACATCATCCTCGATGATGGTACCAAAAATGGTATGTCTAAGTGCAATAGATTGGTGCAAACAACTCAATGCACATGCACAATAAGGTGACTAATCCTTCGTTAAGTAATCCATTGTCCTAGAGAGGATCATTAAATTATCGATTAGGGAAGCATAAACTTGCAATGGGTCTACACTATATGTGCACTATGGGGGACTCCAAGATATCCTATCGATTGCATACATGAAATAAAATTGAAAGAAATAACTTAATTAAAAAATAACAATGATGGAAATCAAACTAGCTGCACAATAGTGGTTGCAGGTAAGCTGTGAAATTGAAATAGTAGTGGCTACAGGCTGACTGGTTAATTAGTATAACAATGGTTGTAGAGCTATTGAAATTAACTTTGTGCAACACAACTAATCCCAAACAACACATTACTAATTACTAAACATCTAAAAAAATTAAACTACTCAAAACAACTATAGTCATAGTACATCGAGAGGTAGTTGCTTGAGTGGCTACAATCTTAGCTACTAGAATTTAATCTTCAATATACAAGCTCAATTGATGAAATCATCTTCTTATTTCAAATCAGGGAATACATAAATTGATATTAGACTTGTTGATTGAACAAAGATGATACTAACAAGACTTAACACAAACTAGATACTCTCCTTATGATATTTCTATCAGGATTCAACTATGTAGTTTTTTTGAGTTAAACTCATTGACCCATGTTTCATGAATAGTGGCTCACATGATCTCAGCTCTCATAAGAATGAATGGAAAAATTAGCACTCAATGCACATCTAGGTGATGCTCCACCTCTATTAGCTCTCGTTCTAAAAGAGCCGTGTCTATAGCTACTTTCTTACCCTAGATAAGTAGATGTAGTATCATGTATGTGTCCATCAAATTTATCAACATCTCCTTAGTTGAGAGATGAAAGGCCATAATATTCGCATCCCATCTCTCAATCAACACCATCAACATTGATGCATGTAACCACATCTTGGTCATTTGGTACATCAACTAGAGGTTCACCCATTAGAGATAACTGCCATGGCTTGGTGCTATGTCTCTCACCTGATCACAAAAAATGATCAATAAATGTATGTTAGTGTTCTCAAAAACCTCTAGGATAGCATGGAACCAATAGATAATAATATATGAGTCACACATCATATCTTTGAATCTTTATCAAAATTTCAGTGCTTAAGTCCTAATGACTCATATACAAACTTAGGATGTCAACATAACTAAGATCTCAGGACACATGTGTAGCTTGAGGACACCAATGTGTCATGTGGATGCCACTGCGAAACTTGTCCTAGGATGACTATCCGAGTATGGTACACATGCACAAAAAGAGGACACGTGAACTATGCCAAAAATTAAAATGCTATAAAAGGCACCCACAAAGAGGTGAAATGAGGCCTACCTCATCTAGGGGATTATCCTTGTTTATGATGGTGCACAAATCCTCAATTTAGGTGGGCTAGAACTCTTGTTTGTGTGGCATTTTCACTATAGCTCTATAGAAATTACAAAAAAAAATCCTGATGATGAATAGTCCAAATGACCCTTCTTGGTCCCCACCTTTCCAATATATAGTTGTATTTTCACCTAGAAACTTAAAATATTTTTGAGGCAATCTTGGCTTGTTTTCCTTCTTGTTTTCCCCACCAATTGGGGCCAACAACATGAGGGCACATATATTCTCACTTTATCAAATTTTTCATTTCAATTATTGCTAATGTCTCTTAAGAATTGTTTTCATCAAAGCATCTTCTTCCATTTTTGGCACTAACAAGTTTTAATTCTTGTAGTAACTAAATTTTCATGACATGTTGTGGTTTCTTGTTGAACACTACGGGCATGACCTATGTTCACATGCTTGACCTCTATAGCCACTACAATATCCATTTTTTGAGGTGATTAATGCATTTAATGAACTACATGAGCTTAATGAACATATCTTTTCAAGCTACTTTAGTGTACCTAATCCCTTGAGTTAATTGGTCAACTAAAGTGGGGGTAAAATATAGTGTCGCAAATTACAGTTTGTGCATTTATGACACCTAAGTATTAGGCTCGGTTCTTTTATGACAAAATATAATATTTAATTTTAGCATTTTGACATAGTGGATCTCAAAGGTGAAGCACTAGTGACCCATGACCTACACTTGGGATCAATTTGGTCAGATGACAGTGCAGTGCACAAACATCCATGTGGCACACAAACATCCCAAAATGATTTTAAATTCAAAATGAGCATATTCTATATTAGGCCACTTTTGACACATGTCCCTTCTCTTGGACACATTCAAAATGACCACTTCCACCCATTTTGAGGAACAAAACCCTCCATTTTCAATCCATTTGAACACACAAAATAATTCCTAGCTCTTGCCCTAGCTCTCTTAATAAAACTCTATGAAAATCTACACAAGATCTCACAATGGCTATATCTTCTCTTCTATGGTTGCAAACTATCATCTCAAGAGGTGTCTTCGCTACGTAACACTATCTCCTCTCTTATCTCTTATCTCTTGTATCTATTGCTTTGTAGTGTTATTTGATTTGCTAAATCTCTAAGTGCAGTTATCACCTATTTGCATTTATTCTCATGCAATAGGGGTTTTCCTCCATTAAGTAGGGAATTTTTCTAGGGCACAATCAATATCATTTTATCTTATGTAATAGGGGTTTTCCTCCATTAAGTGAGACTAATTTCTATTATGCTATCATTTATTGATTTTATTCCAAATCCATCTATCTAGCTATCCATGTAAGTGGAAAGACCAAAATGGGGGTTCGATTGCAGTGAATCCCTACATAGCCCCCTTCATTTTTCTTCTCTCTCTGTGTGTACATAATGAACAGGTCCCTGGAGCACAAGAAGCTTTCTAGAGTGGATTCCTAGAAATTCGTTGTATTGTGTTTGCACAGAATATGATGCAACATGTTGACATCTGAGGTCGAGGCTTTGGCCATCTCAAGATAAAAGGTATATAACTCTATGTTCTTATTTTTGTAATACAAATATATAAATGTCTATGTATTATTCAAGTATTGCAATATTTTAGTTATTGTGCTTAGTTAGAAGCTTTCTCATTGAATTTACCTTCCTAGCTCTTTAAAGCTCTAGTAAAGTGAGATAGCAAAAGGTGCTCTTTGGGGTCTTGATATCTTGAGGGTAGCAAATCCCCTCCTCTATACAAGTATGCCATAAAGTTGAGTCTTATGCACCATAATAATCATGTTAGTGTTACCCATAAACATGTCATCAAAGTAAAACATAATTCAATATCTTCTCATCAATAATTTTAGTATAAAGACAATGTTCTTCACTCTCAACAAATCCTAATTTAACTGCAAAAACATCAAATTTTTGATACCATATCTTGAGCGATTGTTTTAGACTATAGAATAACCTTTTTAACTTGTAAATCAAGTATTCTTTTCCTTTCACAAGAAAACCAATGTTAAACTATCACATATAATTTAGCTCAAAATCACCATCTAAGAAAGTAGTTTTAACATCCATTTACTCAATTTCGAAATCACAAGCAACAACACTATATATAGGAATTTAATACATGATAAGTTACGAAGAAAGAGAAAAAAAAACCAGTAAAGTCAACTTCCTCTCTTTAGGAGTAGCACTTGGTCGCTAGTATAACATTGTACCTCATTTGTGCAATAACCTCTATAAGTTACCATAAAAAACAATGAATGCAATGGTGGCTATAGTAGATGGTATTGTTGAAAATGATTCAACATGTTTTTAGACTCCTAGTTGATCCCCTAAAAATCTCTACCAAGGATGTCAATCACATGAAAACTTCACTATTAATGGGGACACTATACACATGTTATGAATTGTATGATTTTTTTGAAACTTATCGTTCTATAATAAGTGGTCCCCACTAGTGTTGCTTCATGATGTATTTTGGAAATAGTATGAGACATTAATTTTAATGATGTTATGGTATGCTAGAGGCATGTTAGATGGTATGAATAATATGAAGCTTAGCTTTTGCCACTTCATATATGATTACATCATTTGTCCACATATAACTACACAAAAAGACATCACTACAACATGAGCAAAAGGTGAATTGTGATTGTGTATCAACAAAAACCCCTCAAATTACCTTTGAAGCTCATTTACATATTAATTTATTAATATTTAATAATAAACATGTTACTGGGGATAATTTATTTTATTAAAGAAATTGGTAAGCATAATTAAATAAATCTATTTGAAATAAATAATATCTAAAATACAACACTTCTCAAATAGATATTAAATTGATAGACAATATTTATGTCTTTTCTTATCTATCTTCCTTGCAATTTAGATAGATATTACAAATGATGATAACATAGAAATATAAAATTACTTTTGAGATAGAAGTAAGGGAAGTGACCCGATAACGATTAGGGGGTCGAGTAACCGTGACCTTTTTGTCATGTTTATCCCCCAATTACTACTATTAAAGGAGCCCTAAAAATGATAACACATGTACCAATAGCCAATCACACATGTACTAATTGTCGATCATTTTTTATCTTTTTTGGTTGGTGATTGGCCCATTTGTGCATCACTATTGGGAATTTTCATAAAGACAATTGGGACATTTGACCACAAGTGCTGACATTTTTGAGTGAACAACTATTAATGCAAGAACATGGTGGGTATCATGCGACACTTTGAAAATACCATTTTTTGACCACTTGGTGTTGGACAATCTCTACAGAGAGATCTATGAATACCCAGAAGTTGAAACCTTAGCTTTAAGTTGTTAACTCACATACGGAGATACACCGAAAAAATTGTTGAAATCTGACTTACAGTTTAGGAGTTCTAGGTGTGCGATGTTAGCCTAGGCGACTACTGGATCATCTTCCCTAAATAATATTTTAATATAATTTTAAAATAGTTTCTAAGTGTATGCTAAAATAAATAATAGTTGAGATATTTTAAACTATCATAAATATCTTCATGTCTTATTACAAAAGTTTAACATATATAGTATAGAGACATTTCAATATTGATACCTCTCAATTCTTTTTGGATAGATACATTTAAAATATCCTAGTCATATATTTAGATATTGTCTCAAAATATAAATAAGTACCAAAAAGTTGTAGTTTAATTGATGGACCATGATTGATGAAGATGGTATGTTCCTTAATTACACCATCCACCAAGAATCAACTCCTACAAGGTGTACTGGGTAAGAGATAAGACTAGATTTATGCTACTAACAACTTTGGTAGAATTAGAATAGACACCTCATAGTACTTCAATACTACTCATAAAAACTTAAAACTTAAAACTCATAATCTAAATCTCGTACCCCCCTAACTAAAATGATTATGGACTCTTTTTTTTATGGAGAGTTTTGAACAGCCCATAGATGTGCAACTACTCGACACAACAGCTTGAACTCCTTCGGCTAAGAGCCAATGATTGAGGGGTATCCATTCCCCCAAAATTCACCTAGGGTGTGATCCCAACCTCATCCCTTATGATGTGAAAGCCTCGCACTTAACAAAACTTGATCAATAGTAAACTCGACCTATTGACAATTACATAACTTTTATACTAAATAAACATGCAAATCTCTTCATCCTTTAGTATTAGTCAACAAAATTTCAACTTAAAACTCATAATCTTCAATGCCCCATTCACACCCATACCCATATGTGACTCCTAACCTAACAAATTGGATAGGTAATCAAATCTCGCCATAATAATCATTCAACTAAATCCTCCATGGAGGAAGAGATAGGTTGAGAATTAAGAAACAAGTTATGAGGTGACAAATGAATAAATGCGGAATCTTTAGTTGATAACGGTTTGTCCGCATGTAATACTTCACTTAACCAGATGTCTTGTTGCCTTTTCCCACGCCAAAAGCAAAGGCATTGAAACGCCACTTGCCTTGTCATTCCACAGCCTTTGCCCGTACTCCTCGTGTCCATCAAGTTTCAGTTTACACTTGCCAGCCCATTAAAGAATAAACACATTCTTTCCTTTCCCTGGATTTCTACACTCGTTTTCTTTCCTACTTTCTGCACATATGCCCTATCTTAAGTCTTATCCTACAAACAGCGCATCTGTATGAAAGCAACAGTTTACCATAAAAATTAAAAAGAAAATTAGTCCCAAGCATTCATTCATTCATTCACAGACCCATGACATTACATTTCATGTTTACAAGATAATTTTATTGGTCAAATAAACTGTTCAATGAGACAAAAAGAGGCACGGCTGGTAGCCAGTCCATTAATTGTTTTGCATCAACAATTACCTAATGTATGATTACTCTGCCCTGCCAGGCTGCCAGGATGAGTTCAAAAATCAGGATGCTCTTCTGTATTCCATTGCCATGGATTACATGACAGAATCCAATGCTTACAGAAAAATAATAGTCAGAGAGGATTGCAAAGTGGGTGCCATTGTCCGGGAACAATCCCAAGTCAGAAGCACTACTACACAACAAGACTTGCAAAAGCTGGTTGACCTGAACATAACAGTGCAAATAGAACACAGACCTATTAGAAACTAATATGTCATCAGGATTCTGAACTTCTGCCAAAAAAAAAGCCTTAAAAAATCTGATTAGTATAAACATAATAAGAGTGAACATTTCAATTACCCACTTGGTTTTCCTATTTTAAGAAGACAGATGAATAGTTTGGGATTAATTATTGTTGGTGACAGAATCAGAGTTTTGAGTATCACTATGATCAATAATACATTCGGATTGGAAAAGAGAACTTGTTTCATAGATTCCTCATCAACTTCAATTTGCAATCTGAATTGGGTCTGTTTGTGTGATCCAAAACTTTAATTCTAGTTAAAAGTTTGTGCAGAGTTCTTCATATTAAAAAAACAAACATTGAAGTGCAGAAGCTTAAAGTCTACTACAATACTTACTGACTTGTTTGTTAAGCAGTCTTGGTTGCCACTTGCAGCCATGGCCGATGAATATCAGTCTTGAAGTCACCCTTGTCCTCAAACTTACTATTAACTGGTATAGAAAATATTCTGCAGTGGCTGTCTATCCACCACTGTGGGGTATAGGAAGAAATGTTGTTATGGGCTTCCATAGAGTTGAGCAGATTGCAGGGTTTTATTTCATCAACTTCATCATCCTCAATAGGTGCAGGCAAGTTAAGATCCAACAATATGGGCCTCTCTTTTTCTTTCTCTATCTCTTTCTCCTGCTGAAGCTGCTTGGGACTGGAACTGCCCGGACTGTAATTAGGACTAGTAATCCAATGTGACCTTTTATGGCCACCCAATGCTTGCCCAGATCCAAAATTCCTATGACAAATAGGACATTCATGTACCTTGGGCTTGTTGGTACCAATTGCATGCAAGCTTAGGCTTCCCTCGCTAACAACTTCATCAACAGATGATCCTGTGACCTTATTCTTGACTTGTTCCTGCTCCATACAGCCATCCTTGATCTTTCTATGACTTGCCCTGTGCCCACCCAGAGCTCGATTTGAAGAGAAAACCTTGTTGCATGTTGGGCATTCGTATACATTGCTGCTAGGCTTCCATTCACCAGCTTCCTCATTAGGAATAGAGTCATCTAGTTCATCTGATGCTTGACATGCATTTTTCAGATCTATGGATCCAGCTATAGAATTGCAATAACCCAACATATTCTGTGCTTCTGAAACCTGGGTCTTGGGTGGCCTCCATGATCCCTCAGCAGTAGAAAGCATGACCAAACAATTTGCTACATCTTCGTCTTGGTTGGTTGACAGAGCCTGCTCAATAACATGCCTGGACCGCTTCGATGACCAACCCTTCATTTTAGGATTGGAACCCGGGTCATTCATACCTCTCTGCATGTGCATGCTTGCTTGCTCACTATTACTGGTACTAACACTGGTACCCTCAATATCCCTCAGCAGATCAGACTGACTGCTTGGCCCTTGCAAACCTACCTTCTCTTCTTCCTGCCATGCTTGCTGGAACATCGATTCAGAGCCTCCAATTTCTGATACCTTGCGTTTTTTCTTCTTCTGAGGACACAGTGAAGCCTCTGTAGGATTTAATTGACCGCCATGAATTCTCATGTGACCACCCAAAGCCTTTCCACAGCTGAATCTCCTGTTGCAGACCTTGCACATATGCTTCGAATCCTCCATCTTTTCCTCACCCTTTTCCCCTTTTCTGCTTGTGGGTTTCTTATGAGCCACACCAGCTGCAAAATCCATGGGAATTCCCAGCCTACAACTTCCTCACCTCATGCAATGAAATGATAGCGATGAGACATCTGCTGTCAGGCTTATTTCCTCTCAATCAATTAATGTTCCCCAACACCTTATATTCTCCACTCGGTGTAAACAGGCAACTATACCCTTTTAAATTCTAAAACAAGTATTTTCGTAAAAAGTGCATCCACCATGCTGGATAAACACAGAGGTGTTAAAAAACATTCACAAAAAGAAACAAACACTAAAAGTGACCAGTAGTACTAAACCAGCCAAATGTCATGTCTCTCTCAACTTTATCACTACCTACCTTAGCTATATTCAACTGTTCACCATCAACCCAGCACAGGATGAAAATGTATTAAACAACCCAAAACTTCATTTCTTCTTTATAGAAAAAGATAAATAGTTGGTGTCTTTTGGCTAGGTACTTACTCCTCAAATGTGCTCCTCACTCTTGAAAAGGCTTGAAAATTAAAGATTTTTTTATTTTATTTTTTAAATATTGATGATGTCTATAAGATTGTAGATGCTTATGGGTAGCCTTATAAGATTTGAGAGTTGAATTGTAAAATAGAAAGTAAAACCCCAAAACAACAACCCACAAACCCTAATTACCCTATTTATAACTGTCCCCTATTTCTTTGCTGATCATAAATTTCCCTCAGGAATGGAAGGACCACAAATTCCTTTGCCAGGTAACAACACAAGAAAGATTGATGTGCTTCACTGTTCACAAAGATAAACAAACAGTTTACGCTCTTTGGGAGTAGGTAATGAGCAAATTTCATTGGACCGAACGCTCTCATAGCTTTTGTTGCTTTTAGCAGTTGGTACTAATTTTAACAAGTACTGCTACCGTGTCTATTCAAACCCATAATTCCACGGCATTCTTGATATTATCCACAGGTTTTAGTTTTTTCATTTGATTAAATTTATGCATGCATCCCTATTCTCCTTCTCGTAATTCCCACAGATTGTCAAAAGATAAATTCCTTTTTGTGAACTATTACCCATGATTTTAGCTGCTATTTCTGTCCTACTATTTTTATCACAATACCTATGATGATTTAGCTCTATTTTTAGAGAGGGACCATCACGTGAAAATTGTGATCAGTGATCGCCCAGTTTTTATAATTATTCGTCCCCAGATCAACTCCATTTCTATGTTAGAATGGGTGACTGTGACTGTGACTGCTACTGATCCTTCCGTACCCCCCCATCACAATTCTCCTCCCACAATCACGCTTACTAGATAATTCGACACAACTGGAGAAATCAACACTCAAATTCAGTCTCTTCCTTTAAAAAATCTAATTTTCTAATAACACGGAAATTTAGTTTTAAATAAACTTCTTTTCCTAGGAAAACTGAATTTCTAATTAGAATAAAATCTAATTTCAATTAAACTTCTTTTCACAAGAAAACTCAATTTTCTAAGAGAAGAAAAGAAAGGTTCTTCTATAGTCCACGACACCAGCTATTTGTTTTTGGGTCTATGACAGTGATATGGTTCTTTTATAGTCTATGACACCAGCCATTTGTTTTTGGGTCTATGACAGTGATATAGAACTACCTCGTACTCCTTGCCGGAGGCACTTCTTTCTATTAGAAAACTCAATTTTCTAATAACACGGAAATTTAGTTTTAACTAAACTTCTTTTCCTAGGAAAACTGAATTTCTAATTAGAATAAAATCTAATTTCAATTAAACTTCTTCACAAGAAAACTCAATTTTCTAAGAGAAGAAAAGAAAGGTTCTTTTATAGTCCACGACACCAGTTATTTGTTTTTGGGTCTATGACAGTGATATGGTTCTTTTATAGTCTATGACACCAGCCATTTGTTTTTGGGTCTATGACAGTGATATAGAACTACCTCGTACTCCTTGCCGGAGGCACTTCTTTCTATTAGAAAACTCAATTTTCTAAGAAAAGAGCACATTTTTTCTATAAGAAAACTCAAATTTCTAAGGGAAAAGCACATTTTTTCTGTAAGAAATCTCAATTTTCTAAAAGAAGAGCACATTTTTTCTGTAAGAAAACTCATTTTTCTAAGGGAAGAGCACCTTCCTTCTATAAAAAAACTCAAATTTCTAATCACATTGAAATTTAATCTCAATTGAACTTCTTTCCTTATAGCCAACTGTGTCCACTCTAAATTTCTAAATATGTCTAGTACATCTTATTTGAAGAGTTTTTTTTCTTTGTATGAGATTTAGGTAATTACATATAGCTTATTCTTCTAACTTCCAGATAGTAAGTGTCATAGAAACACATTCTTTTTTGTCTCATTATCCATTCACCAAAAAAATCCTACAATTGATCCAATACTTCTATACAAAATTTCCAATAATCATATGTTCCTAACTTTGTTTTCTAAAAAAGGGATCGTTATTGGTCCATTATTGATCAACTAGATATTTTTAAATGGACTTTTAATTAGCAAAATAACATGGACATAATTAGTATATACAATGAGTTGTTCTAATAGTGAAAGAATTGAATTTCTTAAAAAGATCATAAGTTCAAATTCCACAAAAAACTAAAAGCTCATTTCCTTTCTCATCCTAATCAATACTAAAATTTATTCTCAAAATATACTTATTCAAACAACAAAACACAGTTTTCCCATGAGAAAGCCTGTGATGTTTTCACCAACTGTTAGAAATTAGAATGGATAACCGCCATTTAGGAATGAATTCCCTGACAAGCACGGTCAAGTGTCAAAATTAGCACAGTGAAGTGCCATCAACTTCATCACGAGAGAATCAAAATCAGCAAAAAGCCATGAAATGTGCTCGGTACTCAATAGATTTGCATGTGCCAAACAAGTTTGCCCAAAGAGAAATTGTGTCTGTACTGTGTTTACTTGGTCTCCAATGTGGTTTTTGATTTCATTTATCTTGTGTACTTAAGCTGGGGATTCTCCTTGCTTTTTATGTGTGTGCCTAGTTCATAAAAAAAACACCTTTGCTCATTATTATTATTTTATCTTCAACCATAATGATGGGAAGGGAAACTTGGCATGTACCCAATTCGTTGGCAAATGGATAACTCAATTGCTATTGAGCAATCCAACTACTTTGAACAACTTGTGTCATACTCTATATGGAGATGGGGCCTAGTAACTCTTCTACCTAGAGATATTTTACTTCACTGCTATGATGGAGTGTTGTTTTGTCTGGCCACATTTTTCTTCAAGGGAAACTACATTGTAGAGGGGAAGAGGACTTCACTTTTAGTTGGAGGGAGGAGATGCTTTCAAAACACTCACTCACCATAGAAAATGCATGTTGTAAGAAAATAGTATATGTAATTCATTAATTATAGTGGGTCTTACATAAGTATATAAAATTTGATTGAATGAATAAAAGCTATTAGTTTTAAAATTAATTATGGAAGAATGATGTAAAATTAATTTGTTATAATTGGATAATTTATTGACATTATATGACAACTGTCTTTCACTTATGAGTTATGTGTTATCTGAAATTTTTTGTAGTTAATTCATGAGCATTGCAAATTTGAACTTGGATGTCGTGGATTTCATTTGTTGTATATATTTCATCATATTATGTATAGCTAATTTGATAGAATGAATGTATGCCTAAAAACTTGTTTGTATTTGTCTTTTAGATAGCTAAACTTATAAAGTTAAAGAACATTGTTCACAAGTTTATTGACTTGATAGGTGAATGGCTCCTCCTATATCAAACCCCTTAGTAGGTTGGAATATGATACTAAAGATAGTGTACACAATATGTGTAAATCGTAATTAATTGACATTATATGATGATTGCCTTGGGTAATGTATTGTCTTGAGAAACTTTGTAGTTTACTAGATTAAGAAGTGCCAATTTGAACTTGGTTGTCGTAAACTTTTTTATTGCACATATTTCATCATATTATGTGAGATTGATAAAAATGGAAAGCATTTGTGCCTAAAAACCTATTTGTGTTTTTCTTCTAGATACCTAGACTTATCAAGTTAAAGAACACTATTTAGGTGTTTTTTGAATCGATTGGTGAATGATTTCTTCTAGATTGAACACCTTAGGTGAAGAGCACCAATTACCATCCACATTCCAATAATCATTCACTTCATGCACACTTGACTCCCCAAAAAAAACTTTTGCATTTAGCTGATTATAAATTTTAAAAGGGCCAACAAAGATTTTCATCCTACACCAATACATGTTCACTAGTGAATATGTAATTGACCAAAGAAAGAAAGCAAGTCTTGGTACATATCTATTTCCAATCCAAGATAAGTTGCACAAAATTACCCACTTTTACATTTATAAAAATAATTTAATATTTACAATTACCACTATATGCAAGCTTATAATTGTAATGTCGTAAATTTGCACCCTTGTGTAATTTACCATTATGTAATCTTCCTACCTTAGCTAAAAGGAAAATTTCCACGTAAGCCTCTACATCCCTTTGCTCTTCCTTATCTTTTTTCATTTGAATTTTTAGTCATGTAGCTTAGTCAACAAAGGACATGTGTGAGCCAAAGATATGTCAGCACTACACACATTTGTCCCATGAATATGTAGATGTGCAGTGAGTCATTGAGACATTACAACTGCCACCCTTGCAATATGATGCCTCCTACCATGACCCACTAATGCCAAGATTTGAACCAGAAGCTTAAAACTTGATCTTTTCTCTTCATTTGGCCTTCTTCAAGCTTCTTGGACTTTCTTCAAGTTTTCTCCACACTTTCTTCATCTTGACATCACTCTCATGCTTCTTTGAGAAAAATATTGTATTGGGACAACTTAAATTATCTCAATTTCACCATCTTAGTCATTCGTTCTTTCACTCAATGAAGCCTTGGCTTCGTAGCTAAGAAAGGGAGTCACTCACACTACTTTACTTTATATTTTTTCAACCATATTGTAGCTTCTTGATCATAATATTGATATATTATTATCCTTCTTATTTGTCTATTTATCTTTGTGGTTATTTGTCACTATTGTCTCATATGTTTGGTTGTTGTGGATGTGGAAAAACCAAAGAAGGGACAAGTGACTAAGGCAAGTCTCCAAACAACCACCTAATAGTTTTCCTTGTTTTTGTGTGTGTAGGTCTCGTGGGAAAAATAGGTGGAGCAACTTATTGGACATTGCAGTCTCCTCCATTTTAAGCATTTTTTTCCCTTGTTCTCTTTCATTTTTTCCATTTTGATAGTGTAGTCATATATTGTTATTTCCTATTGAATAGTCTTAGTTAATTTTTGTTATTTTATATTGTGTTTTGGGTTTTTGTCTTGGTTTCAATTTGATGTCCAAACTAGACAAATGTGCACTGCGCAAACGATCTACATTTGTGTTGTCTTCCTCAACTTGCAATGGTGTCCAAGGTAGTGAAACAACATAGCTTGTCAGCTAACCCTTGTAGTTACCTCTTTTATTCATGATAGTAATTTTTTTTGTCAATTACAATATTTGAGTTGATCTAGTTCTTATTATTTCTACATTTTATATCATTTAATCTTTAAAAATCTTCTTTATCATTTAACTTGTCTTAATCCCCTAGCTCACCAGAGCCCTAATAGAAGTGAGGTGGAGCAAGGGGTAGTTCATCATTTGAGATTTTAAATAGTCTCAAAGATGGTAAATTTTCCTTCTCCATATTTTGGTGAATCTAATGTGAAGTTCTTTAACCTTGTGATTCTCAAAGTATCTTCCCTATGAGCTTTACCACCCTCACCACTTCATGAACTTTTGTAAGCAGATCTTTGAGACCTGGTGTTCCTCCAAAATAGTATAGTACAACTAGACTAGGCCTAATGTTTATTAGGAATATGGGTCCTAATGATCTTTCAGGATCTCATTTCTTTAAAGGTCTGATGTTGGGACATAATACTTCTCTAAAGCCCAGGTCCAAGAACTATACTCCAAAAAACTCCCCTCGTGAGTCCCCTCACACAATGGATCCTAAGGCTTGATCAGATTCAGTCCCTCGAAGAGGAAACATACACAAAAGATAGACACAAGTATTTATCCTAAGCAGAAACCCTCTAGGGAGTAAAACAACTCAAAGTTCCTAATTGGTTTATGTGTAAAACTGCTTTTACAAATGTCTCACTGACTAAATTGTCTCACTGACTATATGCCTCACTGGATTTTACTCTTTTCAATTTCTTTACAAAACAACACAGAGTACTAACTTTATTTCTTTTAATAACACATGTGTTTCATCGATCTAAGAATGCATACATTATATCATTACACATATTTTGTATTTTATGTACAACTATATACTCTATGTATTCTTCATATTTAACACTCTATTTACTGAAATCAATACAATGCATTTTATCTATAAAATATATCTCAATAAACCCCTCTATCTTTGTATTTGTTCTCCTTTGAATTATACATCTTTAGGTTCATCATAGTAACATATATAATGACCTTTGATTCTGAATTGAAATGAAACTATGATACTAATCAAAATTGAATGATCAACTTCTTCTCAAACTAAACATAAACTATTTTTCTTAACAAAATAGGAATATGCATCAATTTAATATACTAATGATCCTTTTTTTATCAAATGAAGGATAAATCTGATAAACATAATAACTCTCATCAAACCGAATGAAACAACTAAACTAGGGTAAAATGAATACACAAAGTAACTACCAAACCCATGATAAAATGTTCTACAAAACCCAATAAAGGTAGACTTGTATGAAACATAGAATCACAACTTCCAACCTAAGGTTTCCAAAGATTACTTGTAGGAGACAACATAATGATAGAAGGATTTGAAACCCTAGCGGGCTTACTTACACTAAAAGCTTATTGTTGGGAGATTTTTTAGCATGTCAGAGATTGTTGATTAGACCTTGTTTATGTGTGTTGACATTAGTGTTTTGTCATTGATGTCAACATTGTTATATAATTGAGAGGGGGGGTGAATCAGTTAAATCTAGTTATCCTACAGTCCCAAATACTCTCAGATGTATAAAACCAACTTCAACAATTAAACTAAACAACTCGGTAAAAATTTGTCTGTACTTTTTTGTTCATTAACCGATTACAAGTAAAATTAACTAGTATATATACCGATCAAACCAGTAATTGTAATGTGTAAAGTAAAATAACAAATCATTACATGCATAAACATTTAACACTTAATTTTTAACTTGGAAACCCTGTTAGGGGAAAAACCACTTGGGACTGATACCCGAAATAATTTCACTCTTCTGAAGTGAGCTCAGTTAAGAGCCAACCTGTTAAAGGTTACAAAATGCACTGTAAGGTGTGACCTTGTTATAGGATTTATCACTAATAGTTCTTTGTGACCAAACACACACTTGGGGTCAACAGGAAAACAATCAACATTCATTGAATGTCATAATGAAATAAATAAAGATTGTTAGGCCCCACTTGGTTAAGAGATTTTGTCTGTAGAAATGGTTAGAATGCAACAGTAAATGATCTAATTCAAATTACAACTTCCTTTGCATATTTTCAGATCTATGCTAAGCTCATAATACATCTGGCCATCATAATCTCTTAAATTCCTTCTATCCTCCAACTCTGTTTTGCTCGGTTATCTCCTTTCTTTGATGCTCAATGTAGTCTGCAGAATTGATTAGTTCTCACTTCAACTTGTTTGACCAACTTTGCATGAATGAAATCTTCTTCTCGCGTGCATTAACTCATTTTGAATCTCATGTCTCCTTAAATAGACATGATAAGTTGTTTTCTTCTCAGCCATAGATTTTAACTCTTAATTTCTATCGTTGATTTTGCCGCTTTAACCTTCCTTGGAACTTGTATCTCAAACATGTTTCAATCTTCATCATCTGATCATCCTTGAATATTGTTAGTCATTGATCTTCATAAAAAACTTTATCTTTAATCTCAAAATCATCCATATTTGTCCATCTCATCATCTTTAGTCAACAATCACATGTTCCATATTATTTCTTTCACTCAGTCAATATTGTGATGTGTCAGTGACTTCTTACTTGGTTAATATTGTACTCAGTATACACTACACATGCTTGGTGTATACTAAGTTCTTAATTTACATTCCACATAAACTTGTACATTCTTGATCTTCAATTCATAACAGAATCATGTAATACTATCAAATCACTATCATAATGTCATAGACTCATCAATAAGTTACCCAATGAATACCATACTCATATCTTTCCCGTACATCTCATCTTTTTGTTAATATCTCATCCCTTCACCATTATTACCTTCTTTAGATATTTGCAACTATCATGATAAGTACAGTCAAAACTAGTTGACATCAATGACAATATAATAATTGATCTAATGTCTCACATATACCTATATATCTCGGTGATCATCTTCACATTTTGTTCTCCAACTAGTTAATCAATTGTAGTCTATCAAACATACTATTGTTATTGTAGACAGTGTGCTTAGTTTGTTCAGAGAAGATGATTTCAGTTCTTTAGGTGATTTGTTGAAGATCATTTGCTATTATTTTGGTTGGTTTTTAAGATATGTATGTAGTTGATTCTAGTCAACTTACAGAGGATCGCATAACAGATTGAGTGAGTTGTGATTTATTTATCATTTGACTACATTTTAGTATTCCTATGTTCTGAGGTTGAATTTTTTCTTCAGTGATGATCATAATAATTGATTTAGTTGATGTGAAGTTGGTGGTAATGTTGGTAGTCATTGTTGTTTCCTCACCTAGTTTTTTTCATGATTCATTATTCAACGGGTTATCATTTTAGTGTGATAGATTTATGTGTTCAGTGTTGTTGGTATCCAATACATAAAAAAGTTTCAAATTTGAGATCAAGCTGATGCAAAGGTTCAAGAAGATATTACTACTTTTTTCTAGTATTCTTGGATTGTGTTATGACTGTATTGATGGTTCACATTGATCACAATGATCATATTTTGGTGATTTTCTAGCGTGTTGGTGTTTCTTCATTTAGGTCCTAGCCAACTCGGTGAAGTAACGTATTGCGATTCTTGGCGCAGATTCGGTGAAGTTGTTACATGTTCAAGGGTGAAGTTTTGAGTCCTATATAAGTCTTGGATGACATGATTTGGATCGCATTGTAGTTTGAGTATAATGTTCATATCATTTGTTCCTATAGGTCTTAGTCGAGCTCATTGTGGACTATTGATTGTAATATGTATAAATGGGAAATCATTTGTGATTTGGAGTGTGTGTAGAAGAAAATAAAGAGGATGTTTGTATTCTATGATTGAGGTATAAATTGTACTTCATCGAAACTATATTGGCATTGTTGATGTTGTGAGTCAGTTTAGTTGTATTTCATAGTTTATCCACCTTTGTGAATTTTAATCATAAATTTATCAGTGAACCTAGTTGAGGGCTAGATCAGTGTATTGTATTGTGAGCAATGATCTCTAGGCAATGGGCATGTGCATTCCTCTCTTATTTTCATTTTCTCTTAACTGGGCAGTACTTTTAGTAGAGTACATCTATCTAGTGGGTTTGACTCCCACCGAGGTTTTCCCTTAACTGGGTTTCCTTGAGAGAAAATTTGGTGTTTTTTGTTATGTGTTGTGGATCTTGCATTACTATTTATCTTTCACATCACTAATTGGTTTAAGTGGTTTCAATTTTTAATTGTTAGTTTACAACTGATTATCCCCCCCTCTTAGTTTTTATTTCCTCCTTTTGGGCCTAACAATTGGTATCAGAGCCAAGTCCTTTTGAAGAAGCCTAATTTCTTGAAGGATATCTAACATGTCGAGAAAAAGGAAAGATAACCCTAAGTTTAATGAAACTAACTATCTTATATGGAAGGAACAAATGACTACTTATCTGATATGTGTGGGAGATGAATATTGGGATATCACAAATAAGAAATAGAACATTCCTAATGACTTGTCTCGGGATATGACTGATGAAAAGAAGAAATTTAAGGAGAACAAGATAACAAGGGAAGCTTTAATTAGTGCCTTGTTAGATATAGAATATTCTCACATCTATGGTTTGAGGACATCACATGAGGTATGAACTAAATTAGAAGCTATTTATGAAGGTGACAAGTATGTTAATCAAGCTAAGTTGTAGGGACTAAATTGTGGCATACTATATGCAGAGACTAAATGATCTGGTTTGTTCAATCAAATGTGTTGTTGGTACCTTGAGTGATGATGAAGTTGTAAGCAAAATTCTGATATCTTTGTCAACTTGCTATAGTGAGAAGGTTGTAGCTATTGAAGAATTGAGAACAATAACATATATCTCAAGAGAGGCTTTGGATGGTAGACTTTGTTCCTATGAGATGACTACTCTCAGTAAGGAACTTCTAAAGGTTGAAATTGCATTCAAATCCAGGGTGGCTAAGCATGATAAGGGAGAGAGTTCTTCTAAAGATAAATTCAACCACCATTCTAAGAAATGGGAAGAGATCATGGAAGAGGAAAGGAAGATGGATGAACTTGAAGTCTTGTTTTCAAAAAGACTAACTAAGGGCTCTAGTAAGTATGATGGAAAATTGTTGTTGAAATGATTTAACTATAATAAGATTGGTCACATTGCATCTAGATGTCCTAATAAAGTTTCTAAAAAACCTAAGATCGGATCTAAGAAATTTCACCCTAAGGGTCATAAAATATTTTATGTTGAAGAAGGTATGACTGATGATGAATTTGGTGCTAGTGAAGAAGAGATATTGTTTATTGTTATTTAAAAAGATAATCTTAAAGAAGAGAAAGCTTTGGTTTCACATGTTGATAAAAGAAATGAATGGTTCATTGATAGTGGATGTTCACATCACATGACTAGTGAAAAAAATAAGTTTGTGAAGCTTGAAGATTATGATGGTGGTGGTGTTAGATTCAACAATAAAAGTCCTTGTTTCATTAAGAGAAAAGGATCTATTACTCTTGATGGTAAGAATAGTACTGATGATGTTCTATATATTGAAGGTCTAATACATAACTTATTGAGTGTTGGACAACTACAGGATAAGGGCTACCAATTGGAATTCATTGAAGGAATGTGAAAAATCATTGGAAGCACTAGAAATATAATTGCATTTGGTAAACACACTTTAGGTAATCCATTTTATTTAAAAACTGTTGAGAATAAGTGCTTGGTTGTTAAGATTGATGACTGTTGGTTGTGGCATAGAATATTTTTTCATGTGAACTTTGATAAGATGGTGAAGGTTAGCACTACTAATGCTATAAGATATTTTCCTAAGTTGATGAAGCCTAACAATATGTGCAAAGAATGTCAGCTAGGAAAGATAACTAGATCTACTTTTAAGAATAAGACATACACTTCAAATGGATTGCTAGATTTGGTGCATACAGACTTGTGTGGTCCTACTAAGACAAGAAGCTATTATGGAGATAGATAATTCATGCTATTTATTGATGATTATTCAAGAATGATGTGGGTCACATTTTAAATCAAAAGCCATTCAGAAGTTTCAGATATTCAAGATGATGGTTGAGACAAAGTCTGTATAGGGATTGAAGTGCTTAAGATCAGACTGAGGTGGATAATTATCATCCAGTGAGTTGTATGATTTTTGTGAAGAACATGGGATAAAGAGGTAGAGTTATGCTCTCCGAACCCCGCAAAAGAATGGTGTTGCAATGTGAAGGAATAGAATTATTTTGGACATAGATAGAACCATTATGATTGAAGGAAATATTTCAAATATCTATTAGCGAGAATCATTTAGCACTACAATATACACTTTTAACTAAGTGTAGAAGAAAAAGGAACCGGTAAGACTCCTTATGAAGTTTGGTATGGTCATGTTCCTATAGTGAATTATTTTAGAATTTTTGGAAGAAAATGATATATTAAGAGAGATGGGGATATTGGAAAGTTTGATCCTATAAGTGATGAAGGGATATTTCATGGATATTATACTAAAAGAAAAGCATACAAATGTTATAACCTTAGATTGAAGAAGATTGTTGAAAATGAAAATGTTAGAGTAGATGAAAATGTGCATAGATCAAAAAGAACTTGGAGGTATGACATAGCTGAAGAGGATAACCAAACTATGGAAGCACAAAATCAGATTCAAGATCTAAATGGTCTAGAAGAACAAATCAAACCTGTGGAAAATGAGGAGGATGTTGATACTGAAGGTTCTTCTACTAAGCCTACTCTGAAGACTCCATGGTATGTAAGGATTAATCATTCTAAAAATGTTATTATTGGTGATAAGAATAGAAGTGTTCAAACTAGAGGAAGAATTGCTAGAGATGAAACATGTTTGGTATCTGAAATTGAGTCTAAAGATATAAATGAAGCATGTAATGATAAAATTTGGGTGAAAGCAATGAAAGAAGAGCTTGATCAGATTGAGAAGAACAAGACATGGATTCTTCTTCCCAAACCTTTGAACAAGAATATGATCAAAACTAAATGGGTATTCATAAATAAGTTGAATGACGATGGTAAGGTGATTCAGAACAAAGAAAGACTTGTAAGTAAAGGGTATTCCCAAATGGAAGGTAGTGATTTTACAAAGACCTTTTCTCTTGTAGCTAGACTTGAAGCTGTTAGATTGCTTCTTTTGTATGTAGCTTACAGAAAATTTAAATTATATCAAATAGATGTTAAGTCTGCATTGTTGAATGGTGAGTTAGAGGAAGATGTTTACATTGCCAAGCTAATGGATTTCCACTAACCAAGGAAGGAGATATGGTTTGTAAAGTGAGGAAAGCATTGTATGGATTAAAGAAAGCTCCTAGATCCTAGTATGCAAGATTGGATAGACACTTGAGAAAGATTAGATTCGGTAAAGGTACTACTAACAGTAACATATATTTCAAAATAGTTCATGATAATATCTTGATTTCTCAAGACTTTATTGATGATATCATATTTGGTGGTAATGATCAATTAAGTAGAGGTTTTTTTTATGGAATACAAAAATATTATGAGATGTCTATTATAGGTGAGATGAAATTCTTTCTTGGATTGCAAATTAGACAGTTGGATAAGGGAATTTTTATTACACAGTCCAAGTATGTCAAAAAATTGTTGAAGAAATTTTGTATGGAAGATTCACAAGTGGTAGGGAATCCTATGGTTACTAGTTGCAAATTGACTAAGGATGATGAATCCCCCTCTGAAAATCAGACAAAATACAAATCAATGATTGGAGGACTGCAATATCTAACTCATACTAGACCAAACATATCAAATGCATTTTGAATTGTTGTGATATTTCATGCAAATATCAAGGAATCACATATGATTTCTGCCAAGAGAATTTTCAGATACTTGAAGCGTACAGTTGATTACAAATTATGGTATGGAAAAGATGTTGATTTTACTTTGAGTGCATATACTAATGTTGATTGGGAAGGTATGTGGATGATAGGAAAAGTAAAAATGGGGGTGAATTCTTTTTAGGTAAGAGACTATTTTATTGGACCAGTAAGAAACAAGATTGTATCTCTCAATATACTATTGAAACTGAGTATGTTGTTGCTTCTATAAATTTTAATCAAGTTGTTTGGATGAAGAAAATGTTGAAGGATTTAAGGATAAACATTGATGAACCTATTGTTATTTGTTGTGATAAATCAAGTGCTATAAATATTTCATAAAACCTTGTGCAACATTCAAAGACAAAGCATACTTCTATTAAGTATCATTTCTTGAGGGATAAATTCAATGAAATAGAAGTAAAATTGTAGTATGTAACTAAGGAATAGATTGCTGATATCTTTAAAATGCCTTTGTTAAAGGATACATTTGTGTATCTCAGAGATAAGATTGGGGTTTTAGCCCCTCCTACTCAGAGATAATGATGTTAAGGATGGAATCAATCCAAAAATTTCCAAGAATATCATTCTTTGGATTGATGAGTTTGGGGACTTATCCTAAGGGGGAGCAGTCATGTGATAGGTTGATGTGAAACATTTATCTATTATGCCTTTTTAGGTGAGTTTAGTTAATTTTGATGTCTTTGACCCTCTTCCATTGATTTTAAAGGGGAAGAGATTGTGTGAAAAATACAGAAAAAGATAAGATTGGGGTTTTAGCCCCTCCTACTCAGAGATAATGATGTTAAGGATAGAATCAATCCAAAAATTTCCAAGAATATCATTCTTTGGATTGATGAGTTTGGGGACTTATCCTAAGGGGGAGCAGTGATGTGATAGGTTGATGTGAAACATTTATCTATTATGCCTTTTTAGGTGAGTTTAGTTAATTTTGATGTCTTTGACCCTCTTCCATTGATTTTAAAGGGGAAGAGATTGTGTGAAAAATACAGAAAAATCAGGAAAGATTTTCCTAGGGATAGATTGTGTTGAGAAGTTTGAAGCTGGATATTCTGAGTGATCAGGTGGATATATTGATGTCTTTATGCATTAATCAGTTTTTCAATTCGTATGTTTCCATCAATTCTAAAGGGGGATATTGTTGATCATGTCAGAGATTTTTTATTAGACCTTGTGGATGTGTGCTAACATAAGTGTTTGTCATTGATGTCAACATACTATTGTTGTTACAGACTATGTGCTTAGTTTGTTTAGAGAAGACGATTTCAGTTGTTAAGGTGATTTGTTGAAGATCTTTTGCTTATATTCTAGTTGGTATTTCAGATATATTTGTAGTTGATTCTGGTCAACTTACAGATGATCATATAATAGATTGAGTAAGTTGTGATTAATTTATCAGTTGACTGCATTTCAATATTCTTGTGTTCTAAGGTTCAACTTTTTCTTTGATGAGGATCGTTATGGTTGATTCAGTTGATGCAAAGATAGTGGTAATGTTTGGACTCATTGGTGTTTCCTCAACTAGTGTTTTTCAAGATTCAGAGTTCATCAAGTTATTTTTTTAGTGTGACTAAGTTTTGTGTCCAGTGTTGTAGGTATTTAGTAGAGAGAAGAGTTTGGATTTTGAGATTGAGTTGATGCAAAGGTTTAGGAAGCTATTCTTGCTTCTTGTTGGTATTCTTGGATCATGTTATGACTGTGTTGATTGTCCACATTGATCGTGATGATTGGATTTGGTGATTTGCTAGCATGTTGGCATTGATTCATTTAGGTCCTAGCCAAATTGGTGAAGTAACATGTTGCAATTCTTGGTGTGGGTTTGGTGAAGTTGTTGCATGTTCAGGGATGAAGTTTTGGGTCATATCTAAGTCTTGGATGACTTGATTTGGATCGCATTGTAGTTTGAGTATAATGTTTATATCATTTGTTCTTATAGGTCTTAGTTGACCTTATTGTGGATTATTCATTGTAATATGTATAAATGGCTAATCATTTGTGATTGTGGAGTGTGTTTAGAAGAAAAGAAAGAGTATGTTTGTATTCTTTGATTGAGACAAAAATTATACTTCATCATAAGTATATTGGCATTGTTGATGTTGTGAGTTAGTTTAGTTGTCTTGGACAATTTTTCCACCTTTGTGAATCATAATCAGAAATTGATCGGTGAACCCAACTAAGGGACATATCAATGTATTGTATTCTAAGTAGTGAGATCTAGGAAATGGGATTGTGAATGCATGTGTGGTCCTCTCTTGTTTTCATTTTCTCTTAACTGGATAGTAATTTTAGCAAAGTACGTCTATCTAGTGGGTTTGACTCCCAACAGGATTTTCCCTTGACCAGGTTTCCTCAAGAATAAATTTGGTGTTATGTGTTATGTGTTGTGGATCCTACATTATTGTTTATCTCTTAGATCACTAATTGTTTTACGTGGTTTAAGTTTTTAATTGTTAGTGTACAATTAATTCACCCCCCCCAGTTGATTTTGCCTCCTTTTGGGCCTAACACTTATACCATTTCTTAATCCATAATGTTACAAAGGTCATTACTATTTAGTGGCTAAACATAATACAAATATTTCTAATGAAAAACTAAACATCTTGTTAGAATATGAGAAAATAGATTAAAACTATAATCAAAATGAAAGGGTTAGATCAAAGAACTGCAAATGAAATGGACAGAATACCATTACGTAGAGAATCTTGATGTGAATGCTCAACATCAAAAGAAATATCCTAATATTTCCAATATGTATTATGCATTATGTGTTTTATGTTATGAAATACAAGAAAGGTAGCCAATTTATATAGGTAAACACTAATAGGAAGAATGGACAAGGTTGAGACAAGTGTCTCAACCTATAGTAAGTAGAGTCCTGATAGAACTCAATATTATCATCTAGAAGAGTTAGATTCAAAATTTGACTTAACCATATCATAGGAGGAGTTAGAGACTAAATTGGACTCAACTGTGAGAGTTCAAATTGGACATGACGATCTTAAAGGATGAGTTTGAGTCTAAGTGGGACTCAATAATATCCACCTAATAAAATAAATAAGTTCACCTAAGTAAACTTAAGTCAAGAGTAAAATGGTAAAAGACCATTTACTCTAGCACCCCCACCCTTAAGTGCAATTTAAGGAGTACAATAATGTAGTAAAAATGTTATATAGGTCCTAACAAAACTACCATGTTAGGTACCCATGTACAACTATAATGAAAACTCTCATAAATAGAGAAAAGGAGAAAAACTAGTGGGAGAAAACTCATCTCCAAAAGAGAGAAAGGAAAGAACTAACTCTACATGTAAATTGCTATGATGTAGTGTCCTTCACCCCAAGAAGGATGCATAGAAAGTAAAATGCAAGAGACAATGTACCCCTTCACAATGTGTAGTCAATGGTAGATGCTCAAAATTGTTATTGGAAGAATTTTCTTAAGGAAAAGAATGAAAATGCCAAGATCTAGAATCTCAATTGATAGCACAAGAGAGACAAATATGATATGATCAATTGAATGATTCAATAATGATCAATAATGAAAAAGATACAAAATCAATTAAAAAAATGAATACAAAGTAGATGTTCCTGAATATATAGGCAATGTATGATAACTAGGAGAGATACAAATGATAACCTATGAACTAGACAAGGTGTAATCACATGTCCACCAAAGGTGGATCATCCTCCATTGTACATAAAAGTATGTGCAACATGTGCAACAATGAGAGGATGATAATGTGATAGGAGCACTAAAGGTGGATCTCACACCTAAAGTGGAAATTCTCCTACACCATGTGCTAAAATGACATGCAAAACCCTAGGTGTCTCAATGAAAACTAAAATGAAAATGCATTATCATAAGTAAACTTAAGTAAAGTGTAATTAGGAATACTTAATTACACCAACATTTATCGATCTTTGAACAAAATTCTTCCCCTTAGGAAGAAATAAAACTAAGGATGTATGTAAGATATCCTTCCATTCCTAAAAGGAATATGTAGGAAGAATGATGAAGATGTATGATGTCTATGAAATATTCTCAAGTGTCCCCATGTCAATTCCAACATTTTTCACCATCAAATAAAGTGTTGTAGGCCATGTTGTAGAACATGACAATCCATAACATAGTGGAGATAATGTAGGATAGAATCCAAAGACAAAAATATCTTCTCTAAAGAACAAGACACCTCCTATAAATTCTTATCAATAGTGGCCAGAGTCATGTAAAAATGTGAGAAATGGTCATGTGGGTAAATATCAAGAGGGTCAAGAGTTTACCCCACATCTTCTGAAAAAGACATAGCAAGATCATCAAAGAGAATATGTATGCACTCAATAGTGTCCTCAAAATTTGTAAGATAGGACTCATAAATAGACCAACAATGTTTGTCAAGTACTCATCCCTAGGATTTGTGTTTGGAAGAAAATGAATGTCCTACTGTACTAAATCAATAGAATTCATAACAATACTAGAATCATCAGAAACAATAATTAATGTAGGATATGTAATATCAATACATATCTCTTGAACCCAAGTTAAAAGAATACAAAGATTCACTTGATCATATTGAATCTCCTCAAAAGTATCCACACTAGATGCCTTAGTGTGTACATTATCCAAAGGAACAACAAAATAAAAGTGTGAGAAGGTGTATAATCAAGATTGATGATCTACCTCGCCAACTGCCACAATATCTCTACTATGCAAATCTTGAATAATCATAGAATTTGGATTGAACTCAACACTTTTTCCTTCCCTACCATGTGTGATCTGATAGATGGAAAGGATATTTATGGAATATGAAGGTACATAAATGACATCATTAAATGCTCCTTTTTCTATGTCAATATACCCTTTCCCACAAACACGCATATATGTGGTGTTAGCCATAAGAATGTGTAGTGATGAACAAGGTTTAAATGAAGACTACATACTCTATGATGAAGGGATATGATGTGAAGCTCTAGAATCAAGGATCCATTTTCCTAACTTAGAATATGTAATTGTAACAAGTGCTTTCCCTTTTTATTTCTTTGAATATGAATTAGATGAATATGGTGAATCTTTTGAAGGTAAATTTATTTTATTCTTTGTCAAAAGATGCTTCAACTCATCAATTTGTTTTAAATAACATTGATGTTCATCATGCCCAGATTTCTTGCAATATACACATGTGGGTTTCTCCTTAGATGACTCCCTGTTTGAGGAAAAGGATTCAAATTATTTATGTTCCTTGTTCTTTTTCTTCTTTTGTTTCTGATCAAGATTCATTGATTCTTTCTATACCTTAGGCTCACTAGCAATCAATGTTTGTGACTTGGATGTCTTGATGATAGCCATTTGAATTAAATTTTCTTCATCTTGGATTAGAATATTTGAAAAGAATCAAAAGTAGGATCAACATATGCATCTCCCATAGAAACTCTATTGGTATGAAAGGTAGAAACAAATAAAAAATACTTGAGAGAAAACTTGGATAACACATTGAGAATCAATTGTATATCCTCCTTAGTTATCTTGCATCCTTTAGTTGTGGTCTTAGTTGTTTAATCTTGGAGATGTATTATTGGATGTTGTTGAAACTTTTTGGATCGAGATTTATCAAATCATTAGCAATATCATAACCCTTAATCTTGTTAGTTGTACCATGAAAATTTTCAAGAGCATCCTAAGCCTCTTTAGGTGTCTTGAATTATTCAAGATGAAATTCTAAATTAAAAGAGACTAATGAAAAATGTAACCAAGAGCTCTTTCAGGATTGTTCTTCCATGCTTGAAGACCATTAGCATCATTAGGTATAGGAATAGATTCTTTTACATAACCTAAGAAATCTTTTACCCTTAGAAAATTCCATACTAACTTTTTCCATGATTCATAATTATATGGAGTTAGGAGTTCAATTTGACATTTCCCCATTATAATAACACACAAAAAAAAGGAACCAAAGCAATCAAAACAACACAAGATCACCCCCCCTGATACAAGAGCATCTCGGGTCCTTGACAATCCTATGTCAACAAGTTTGAGTTTTCCTATGTTGCTCAGTTCCTGCTTCGATCGAGTTGGCTCGGTAGTTGCTCAATTTCCTTTGTTAACTGAGTTGGTTGGTTAATTCCCTGGCGCTTGATTATCCTTTCTTACCAAGTTGTTTGTTTTAGTTTTCTATTGAGGCTGACTTGTGCACTTAATATTGGTCATGGATTTAATGTTGGTATCTATCATTGGAAGCGTGTGGACCTAGATCTAGTCATTCCTTTCATTATGGTGGGTCTGAAGGCGGACTTGTTCGGTAGCCTCTTGTATATATTGTAATCTTTGGTTGTAGTTTTCGGACATCATTTTTAGAAGGAGATAGAAGTTAGAAGTTACAAGATAGTTTTGAATCCTCACATGTTGGATGACTTTTGTACTTGAATTGTAATATATGGCCCTAACCGGGAAGGCCTTACAGCCTAACATGTATAAATCTATTTGATGAAATATAAAAGATCAGATTTGCATTCCCTCTTTCAATTGTGTGTTGTTGCTTCCATTTGTTATCTCTGTAGGGTAGATCTGGATTAGGGTGTTCCTTTGGCCCCTTGTCCTCCTCTTCCCTGCACCAGGTGGTATTAGAGTGAAGGTTAGATCTGGATCTAGGTTTATGAATCTAGGTTTGAGGGTTCCTTCTCGTCAAACCCTAGTTGATTTTTTGTGGGGTAGCATATTGCGATCTGGCCTACAATTGTAGAGGGTTTCAAGATGGTTCATGGGAGGTGAGATGTGGATCTAGGATTGGCTGACATATTGAGACAACTTGCTGCTAGGTTAGAAGCTATTGAGATAGCCCAATGTAGAGGAAGACATCTTGAAGATGTTAGTGATGATGAAAATGAGGAAGAACAAGGTGATGTAGAACCTGCATCGGTGATGGATCAAGGTGAGGAAAGATTGTTGAAGGATTTGAAAAATCTAAAGTCTACACCACATTTCAATCCTCTTGAGTATAGTGGAAAGCTAGATTTGGATGAATTAGTGGACTGGATCACCGAGATGGAAAATTACTTTGAATATGAAAATGTCCCTAAGGAAAAGAATGTGAAAATTGCAATCACGAAGTTGAAGAGTCATGCATCCTTATGGTGGGAACATCTGCATTTGGATAGAAAGAGGAAATGCAAAGACAAAATTAAGGTATGGATTAAGATGGTGAATAAGTTGAAAGGAAAGTTTTTACCTTGTGATTATCAGATTAACCTAGTTAGGTGAATGCAAAGTTTAAGGTAGAAAGATAGCTCGGTAAAAGATTATACTAAGGAATTCTATAGATTAGATATTAGATCTAGACATGATGAAGATGATGTGGAAAGAATTTCTAGGTACTTGAATGGATTTAGAGTTTCCATCCAAGAAGAAATCAGTTTGGTTATGTTGGAAAACATTGAAGAAGCTTATCAATTTACCTTGAAAGTTGAGGAGAAATTGAACAAAAGACATGAGCAAAGACAAATATGTAGAGGTGGTAGATTCCCTAGAGGAAGAGGTAGATCTTATGGTGAAAACAATAGATCTAAACCAGAAAAGAAAAATCTAGATAAAGGCAAGACCGAGTAGAAAGGTGAAAGGCCATCAAGAGGAAGAGGAAATAACTACCGAGGTGGTTATAATAGAGGTGGTTTCCAAGGAACTTGTTACAATTGTGGAGAAGAAGGATATAGGCTATTTGAATGTACACATGAAAGTAAGAAGGTCGGTAGCAGTAGAAATGCTTTGGTGAAAGAAGATTCACCGAATGAACCTGAGAAGGAAAAGAACTTGATGGTAAGGAGAGCACTTTCGAGTGAAAGTAATAAGGAAGATCCAATAAGGAAAAGTTTGTTCAAGACCAGATGTAGATTTTCTGATGAAGTATGGAAGGTAATCATTGATAGTGGAAGCTCAAAGAACTTGGCATTTGAGGAAATGGTTACAAAGCTGCAGTTGAAAAGGTTGGAACACCCGAAGCCCTATCAGATTTCATGGATCAAGGATGAGCATACACTCTTGGTAAGTGAAAAATGTTATGTGAATTTGAAAATTGGAAAATCCTATCATAAGGTGTTATGTGATATCATGCCTATGGATTGTTGTTGTATTTTGTTGGGTAGACCTCCCAATATGATAGACATGCTATATATGATGGGAGATTGCATAAATATACTATTTGGGCTGATGGGAGAAGACAAATATTGTTACCTTTGATTGAAGAAACTGTTAGTAGTGTTTGTACATCTATGAAAGTTTTCTTGATGGAAGGAAGAAATTTTGTTAAGGATTTGAAAAAGAATGATGTATGTTTTGTTGTGATTCCTAACAAACTGAGTAAGAAAATAAACGATAGCATACCTCAAGAGATTGATAAGTTACTCATCGAGTATAGAGAGATTATTTTTGATAATGTACTTGATGGTTTTCCATCAAAGAGAAGCATTGATAATTGTATGGATTTAATCCATGGAGCTAGTTTACCAGATAAGGCACCACATCGGTTGACACCTACCGAGAATCAGGAATTGAACCGATAGATTCAAGAATTGTTACAGAAAGGTTTGATCTAAGAAAGTTTGAGTCCTTGTGTAGTACCATCTATATTGGCACCTAAGAAGAATGGAGAATGGAAAATGTGTATAGATTCTAGAGCAATCAACAAGATAATAGTTAAATATAGGTTTCCTATACCGAGAATGGATGACATGATGGATAGTTTGACTGGAGCAAAGTATTTTACCAAAATTGATTTGAAAAGTGGATATCATCATATCAAAATTAGAGAAGGTGGTGAGTGGAAGACTGCTTTTAAGACAAAAGAAGGTTTGTATGAGTGGTTAGTTATGCCTTTTGGTTTAACTAATGCACTGAGTACTTTTATGAGATTGATGAATGAAGTTTTGAATAAATTCTTAAGTAAATTTTTTATTGTATACCTAGATGATATTATGATATTTAGTAAGACTAGAGAAGAGCATGTGTTGCATGTTAAACAAGTATTGCAGAGATTCAAAGAATCAAAGTTGTTGATAAATCTGAAAAAGTGTTCTTTCATGCAAGAGGAGATTGTGTATTTGCGATTTGTGATTTCAACTGATGATTTGAAGATGGATCCTGAAAAGGTTAAAACTATTTTGAATTGGCCTACACCTGAGAATGCTAGTGAGGTAAGATCATTTCATGGTTTGGCAAGTTTTTACCAAAAACTCATTAGGAATTTCAGTTCAATTTGTAATGCTATGACTGAGACTATGAGAGGAGACAAAAGAGAATTCAAGTGGACACATAGAGCTGATAAAAGTTCTGAGACTCCGAAGCAGAAGGTTGTTGAATTGCCTATGTTAGCATTGTCTAATTTCAATAAGGTATTTCAAGTGGAATGTGATGGAATTGGTAGTGCAATAGGAGCTATGTTGAGTCAAGAAGGTAAACATGTTGCTTTCTTTAGTGAAAATTTGAATGATGCAAAAAGGAAATATTTTGTGTATGATCACGAATTCTATGCTATTGTTCAAGCCCTAAAGAAATGGAGACATTATTTGATACCGAGTGAATTTGTGTTGTATACCGATCATAAGGCTTTACAGTATTTGGGTAGTCAGAATAAGTTGAATTTGAGACATATGAAATGAGTTGAGTATTTGCAGAGTTATACATTTTTAATAAAACATAAGAGTGGAGTCACTAACCGAGTTGTTGATACATTGAGTAGAAGAAGATCTTTGATGACCGCGATGAAAATTGAAGTTCTTGGTTTTGATGACATGAGAGATTCATATGAATTTTCTCTTAATTTTTCTAAGCTGTGGAGAAAGTACAGAGCACCTATTCAAGATCAACCGAGTACTAAATGGGAAGTATATTTCATTCAAGGAGGTCTGTTGTTTAAAGGTATTTAGTTGTGTATACCGTGAGGATCAATGAGAACTAATTTGATAAAGGAGAAGCATAGTAGTGGTTTGGTTGGACACTTTGGTGTTGACAAGACATTGAAGTTCCTTAAGGAGAAATACTTTTGCCGCAATTGTATAAGGATGTTCAAAAATTTGTCAAAAGTTGTGGAATTTGTCAAGTTGCAAAGGGAGTAAGTCATAATACTGGATTGTATACACTGATTTCTATTCCTGAGAAACCTTGGACTGATATCAGTATGGATGTTTCTCTTGGCTTACCGAAGACAATAAGAGGTAATGATTCTATATTTGTTATTGTGGATAGATTTTCTAAGATGGCACATTTTATACCTTGTAGAAAGACATCAGATGTAGTACATATAGCAGGTCTTTTCTTTAAGGAAATTCTCAGATTGCATGGATTACTAAGGAGTATCATCTCTGACCAAGACAGTAAATTTTTTGGATACTTTTGGAAGACTCTTTGGAGAAAGTTTGGCACTGAGTTGAGGTATAGTTCTACATTTCACCCACAGACTGATGGACAAATAGAAGTTGTGAATAGAAGTTTGGGTAATCTTTTGAGATGTTTAGTTGGAGACACACTGAGTAATTGGGATTTTTTGTTGGCACAAGCAGAGTGTGCATACAATAATTTAGTGAATAGGAGTACTGGAAAAAACACCTTTTGAGATTGTAAATGGAATTCAACCAAGAGGTATATCAGATTTGAGGGATATTGCTGATGAAGAAAAGAGAAGTGCTAAAGGAGTAAAGTTTGTCAAGTTCATGAAGACATTGCATGAAGATGTGAAACATAAGTTGGAGAAAAGTAATAAAAAATAAAAGGACATACCTGATAGATCAAGAAGACATAAGACTTTTGCAGTTGGTGATGAACCTTTTGGTTAATAATACTTTCCAACCACAATTTCATTATCCAACACATCCAATAATGGCAGCTCCTACATTTCCATTTCCTATTCCAAGTCTTATCAACAATCCTAACCTCAAGAACATACCTGCTTCAGCCCTTCCAAAGTTCTATGGCCTTATCATAGACGATCTTGACACCTTTTTGTTTGATTTTGACATATTGTGTCAAAGTTTTGACTATAACACTGATAGTCATAAACTTAAGTTGTTCCCTGCAACACTGAAGGAGTCAGCTCTTAGATGGTTCATGGGCTTAGAAGAAAATGCAGTAACTGATTGGGATGGAATGAGAGATTTGTTTCTAAGGAAGTATAAGGAATACTATAAAGGTGGTGATTCAAAAGGAGATTAAATCTTTCATATGTCACAGAAAGAAGATGAGACACTAGAGGACTACACATCACGTTTCTTATACAACTTGCAAAAGAATCCTCAACATGCACTGTAGGAGGATTCATAGAAGATAATTTTTCTAAGAGGAGTGAATGATAAATGTCTGAAAGCATTAGACCTCATGGATGGAGGAGCTATATCTTAGTCTTCTTGGGATGATCTAAAAAAGATTTGTTTGAACTATTCCAAAGCAACAGTAAAGAAGGGAAGAGGATTTCATCCAACACTGGCAAAAGGAAGTGGCCCCAACATTTCCAAGATAGAGATCTCAAACCTGCTATCAGACTTCAAGAAAGACATCATTAATGATGTTGCTACACATCTGGACATGATGACTACCAAAAAGAAGCATACAAATGCGGAGGCACAGCTAGGTGAATACTGTCCCCATTGCCGCAAGCAAAAGAAGGATTGTTAGCGCAATCTAGTGGTGAACCTGGAGAATCAACATCTTCCAACTGAGTACTTAAAGATAGAAGGAGAGTACGAACAAGTGTTCTTTGTTGCTCAACATCAGCCATGGGCTACGAGACAAGGTATGCCTCAAGACCCATTAAAATTTTCAAATCCTTATAATAGTCAGTGGCAAAACCAGAATGTCCAAAGTCCTCCACAATATAATCAACCCACTTGGAATAATGTCTGGCCAAATAGTCAATAGAATCAATGGTATCCTCCACAAAAAACCCCAATGGCCACAATTCCCAAACCAATGGCAACAACCACAAGGGAATTGGCAGCCCACTAACCAATGGAGAGGACCTTAGTAATGGCCTAACCCGAATCCTAAATATCCACCTTCACCACCTCCAATAAACACACCTGCAATAATGCCACCGCCTCCAAACACAGGTCCTCAAAAGTAGATGCAGTTACCTGCTCAACCTCAACCAAATCCCAATATTCAACAACCACAGTAGCAAATGTATGCTATCGATGCTCAATAGTACCCTGCCTATGCACTTAACATAGCTGATATACACTTAAGATCAGGTACTACCTTGCCTGCACATGAATCACCTCTTATTACCGAAGTTCCAAAAACTCCTGCAGCATCAGTATCGATTCTAGAGAATGCTTTACCAAATAATGTTGTCCCTGATAATGTTTCCAAGTTAGCTAATGTTCATACATCAGTTAAACCTCCTTTTCTTCAGAGGCTCAACCTAGACAAACCTATACCAAAAGAAGACAAGCTATTTGATATCCTTGACCAATTAAAGAACATGCATATCCAAATTCCCCTGTTTCAAGCAATAAAGGATGTCCCTATCTATGGAAAGGAAATAAAAGAAGCTTGTCTTAAAAAGCCTAGCAAAAAGAAAAGGGATCCTACAACAGTTCATGTTATAGGAAAATTAGCTGATATCATGTTGGGAAAACTAGTAATTCCAAAATACTCAGATCCAGGGAGTCCAGTTGTTAACATCATCAATAATGGTCAGTCTGTCAAAAATGTCTTAATAGATTTAGGTGCTTCCATTAATGTAATGACTAAGGATACTATGAACAAACTGAGCATAGAAGGGTTAAGAGCTACTCCAACAATATTTTAATTAGCAAACATCTCTACTGTCACCCTTGATGGAATGATAGAAGACATAATAGTTGCCTTAGATTCTTGGGAATACCCTATTGATTTCATGATTCTATCACCAAAGGTCAATCTTGTTGGTTACCATGTTATTCTAGGACATCCATGGTTAGCAACAGCTGATGCAAACATTAGTTGTAGAGCAAGGAACATGACAATTTCAGATGGGCAAGCCACTAAGAAACTAGTATTGTACCCTCCAGCTCAACCTCAAACAGATTTAAGTACACCTATATGGCTAGATTTAGGAGATGGGGAAGAAGAGTTGAATTATGTGGTTCAGCTCATGATGTTACATAGGCAATCTTTTCTAAAGCTGCAAGAGGAAGATGAAGTCATTCGAAGCATTCTTAATAATGACTGTGTTGTAATCAAAGATATATCTGAGAGTTCTGTGTTTGAGTTAACTACATATGAAGACCATTTTGAAAACTATTTTTTACATTCAAATCCCAATATTATCCATCAGTTGCTACCTTGTGAAATAAATACGAGTCCTATCCCTAAAGTATCCATGCTTGACCTTACAACTACTGTTGAGAGTTCCAAGGGTCATAATCTCCATGTAAATAATAAGTTGCCTTCACAACAGATGGAGCAATTAACTAAACTCCTGTAAACACATGAGAAAGCCTTTGCATGGGATTATGGGGACATGAAGGGATTAAGCCCCACACTTTGTACTCATAGGATTTATATCAATGAAGGAAACCTACTACTTCGTTAGCGTCATAGGAGGATTAACCCAGCATTAAGAGAGATAGTCAAAACCGAATTACAAAAGTTGCTAGATGTTGGTTTTATATATCCTATATCTGACAGTAAATGGGTATCACCTTTGGTTATAGTGCCCAAAAAGGGGGGTAAATGGAGAATCTATTTAGATTATAGGGAGTTAAACAAAGCTACCAAGAAAGATCATTTCCCATTAGCATTCATTGATCAAGTACGTGATACTTTAGCCTATAAAAAGTATTTTTCCTTTCTTGATGGATATAGTGGATACAATCAGATTAGCATTGCTCCAAAGGACTAGGAGAAGACTACATTCACATCCCCATGGGGAACATATGCATACCTTTTTTTACCATTTGGTTTGTGTAATGCTCCAACAACATTTCAGAGGGCTGTAATTAGTATTTTTGCTGACATATCACATGATTGTATGGAGATATATCTGGATGAATTTACAACATTTGGAGTGACATTTGAAGAGGCTTTGCAGAATCTTGAAAAAGTGCTAATATGATGCAAGGAACACAATATCTCCCTTAATAGTGAGAAATGATTTATGATGATTCAAGAAGGAGTGGTACTCAGGCATTTTGTTTCAGCAGTAGGAATTCAAGTTGATGCAGGGGCATCCAAGGTTAAGGTAGGGGCATTCTGTGTCCTCGGTGAAATTGCATGGAGTGTTAGTATTTTGGCCGGTGTTACTCAGTTGCAACCTTGACCGATGGTCTTAGTCATTGAAGGAAGCTCGGTCATTGAAGGAACTCATTAGTCTCTGGTGTTCGGTGACATTGTTACTTGGTCATGCCTGTGGTGCTCGGTCGGCATTGGTGATCGGCGATGCCTGGCTTGCTTGGTTAATTTACTGTCACTCAGTAGTTTTGGTTTATCAATTGGAGTTCTATGTGATTTTTTGAGCCAACTTGGTGAATTAAATTTTTGTATACATTTGTAAGCCAACTTGTATGGTATTTAATTATTTATTTTGGGGAGTTAAGGGTTTCATCTTGCCGACTTGTGGCTGATGATTAGTATTTAAGGAGTGTTTGGGTAGATGTTTAGAGAAAGAATTTGGGGGATCAGGGCTTGACAACTTAGTAGATCTGGATGTCAGATGTGAAGCTTGAGAGCTGAAGTTGGAAAAGTTGTGGAAAAGTTCTTGATGTTCTTGCAGATCAAATTGTAATCTAATAGTTGTTTGTAGCAGAGCTAGGGGTTTGCATACTTGGGAACAAGGAGATTTCTTGGAGGTTTGCGAGCTCAAGTTTAGATCTACCTTAGGGTTTCCATCATCTTCTAATTGTCTTCAGAGCTGAACTAGCTGAGTTTGTATTGGATCTGATTGTGGATCTTGAAGAATTGTTTTCTGATTGTAATTAGCCCTAACCCGGAAGGCTTACAGCCAAGCATGTTAATGAAAATTGGTGTTAAACAATTATTTTGTGTTGCATTGTTGAGTAATCTGCTGTGTAATTCTATTGGCTGCAAGGTTTGGACTATCCTTCATTGGATCCACCAACCTTGACTGCATCAGGTGGTATCAGAGATGAGAGCTTGATCTTGTTGAAGCAGAAGGTTGACCTAGCAAGGCTGATCTTGTGAAGTTGATCTTCATGTTGATGAAGAGATTGTGCACAAATTGGATTGTAGATCCGAAGCACTAAACTTGTGAAATTGTGCCCTAGTTGTTCGCAATATTACAGGTCAAGATCTGACTTGTTGCAACTTGGAAATTGTCACAAGGTGGTCAGTGAGGGTTTTTTGCAGAGAGTTTCTCTTATCTTGAATGATGCCTTTGAGAAGATTGTACCCTAGAGTTATTTTTTATCTTTGTGATACTGTTGAATCCCAGATCTCAGAGAAGGTGAAATTAGATTTCAGATCTGAGATGAAATTGATGAAAAATGATATGGTCACCAAGATCATGAGAACTGTTGCTGGTATACCTCAGAATGTTGGTATTGAGGATGGCTATGAAGACGCCGCTGAAGAATTTGAAATTGTTGGATCTAGTGGTGATGACTAGAGGAACAGATCTGGTGAAAACAAAACTAGTCGATTACCTAGATCTGCTACTCAGTTTGGTAATTATCGAATGGAAGTTTCTACTTTCTCTGGTACTTTAAAGCCCGACAATTTGATTGATTGGATTGGTGAACTTGAAGATTTATTTGAGCTAGAAGAAATTGGAGATCCTCTTTGGGTGAGATTAGCACAGACAAAGTTGAAAGGACATGTTGCTCTTTGCTGGAAGGAACTAAAAAGAGACCAAGAAGATGAAGGTGAAACAAAGATCAATCAGCAGAGGTTGATGGTGACTAAGTTGAAAGCTAAGTTCATACCAGCTGACTATGAGCTTGACTTGTTTAAGAAGTTACAAAATCTGAAACAGAAGAATTTGTCTGTTGAAGATTATACCGAGGAGTTCTACAAACTTACTATTCAATTTGGACACTGAGAGCTTGGTAAGGAAAAGGTAGCTCGGTATGTGAATGGTCTGAGATTCAATATTCAAGATGAGCTTGGTATGCTAAAGATTGATTCTATTGAAGATGCTTATCAGTATGCTCTGAAGGCAAAAGATAAGTTGAAGAGGAAACAACCTAGTAACTCCCAAGCGAAGGAAAAGATTGATCACTCGGTGAAGGATAAACCAACTGATGCAGAAGATGAACAGAAACCTGTGGAACCGAAGAAGAAGAAAGGTAGAGTTATCTTTAAGGGTACTTGCTATAACTATGGAGAGGAAGGACACCACTATTTTGAGTGTACATAGAAGAAGGTTGACCGATGAACTATTGTGATGAATGAGAACATTCAGAATGAACCCGAATCAAAGAACTTGCTACTTCAGTGAACATTGCTTGGTACAAAGGATGAACCTTGTCAAAGGAGTAACTTGTTTAGGACCCGATGCAAGACTGAAGGTAAAATCTGTGATGTTATTGTTGATAGTGGCAGTACTGATAACCTTTTTGATGAGGACCTGGTTTAGAAACTTGGTTTTGATAGAATGAAACATCCTTGTCCTTATAGGCTTGGTTGTTTACAAGATGTTCATGCTTTGGAAGTTAGAGAACAATGCTTCATTGATGTTCAAATTGACCAGTACAAGGATCTTGTGCTTTGTGACATTATGAAGATGAATAGTTGTGATATATTGCTCGGTAGACCTTGGCAATATGATTGTAGAGCTATTTATGATTGTGTCTAGAATGTGTTTACTATTGAGAAGGATGACAGGAAGTTTTCATTGATGTCTTTGATGGATACAACGCTTGGTAGGAGAAGCTTGAGTATTGGTAGTTGAGTTGAGATTGTGGATCTAGAGAAAATGAATGATCAGTATGGAGAACCGACCTGTACATTGTCAAGAAAAGACTTGAAGAGACAGAGGAAACTGAAGTGGAAGAATTTGCAAGCAGAAAAATTGGAGGACTTGTATGTGAAGATCCAGTTCGAGATTTATGTGTTGAATCCTAGAAGATGTTCTTCTCACATATGAAAATATTTTGGAACCTAGGGTGTCTGATGCGGGGGAATCCAAGGTTAAGACAGGGGCATTCTGTGTCCTTGGTGAAACTGCATGGAGTGTTAGTATTTTGGCCGGTGTTACTCGGTTGCAGCCTTGACCTATAGTCTCGGTCATTAAAGGAATCTTGGTCACTGAAGGAACTCGGTAGTCTCTGGTGCTTGGTGACATTGTTACTCGGTCATGCCTGCGGTGCTCAGTTGACACTGGTGCTCATTGATGCCTGCTTGCTCGGTGAATTTACTATCGCTCAGTAGTTCTAGTTTACCAACTAGAGTTCTATGTGATTTGTTGAGCTGACTTGGTGAATTAAATGTTTGTATACATTTGTAAGCTGACTTGTATGGCATTTAATTATTTATTTTGGGGAGTTAAGGGTTTCATCTTTCCGACTTGTGGCTAATGATTAGTATTTAAGGAGTGTTTGGGTAGATGTTTAGAGATAGAATTTGGTGGATTAGGGCTTAAAAACTTAGTAGATCTGGATGTTAGATGCGAAGCTTGAGAGATAAAGTTGGTCAAGTTGTGGAAAAGTTATTGATGTTCTTGCAGATCAAATTGTAATCTGAAAGTTGTTTGTAGCAGAGCTAGGGGTTTGCATACTTAGGAACAAGGAGATTTCTTGGAGGCTTGTGAGCTCAAGTTTAGATATGCCTTAGGGTTTCCATCAGCTTCTGATTGTCTTCAGAGCTGAACTAGTTGAGTTTGTATTGGATCTGGTTGTGGATCTTGTAGAATTGTTTTCTGATTGTAATTGGCTCGAACCTAGAAGGCTTTACAGCCAGGCATGTTAATGAAAATCAGTATTAAACAATTATTTTGTGTTGCATTATTGAGTAATCTGCTATGTAATTCTATTGGCTGCAAGGTTTGGACTATCCTTCATCGAATCCACCGACCTTGACTACATCACAAGTGGACCCAGCCAAAGTTGAGGTAATACTCACATTACCTACACCTACTAAGAAAAAAGAAGTAAGATATTTCTTAGGACATGCTGGATACTATAAATGATTTATTCAAAATTTCAGTCAAATAGCTAGTCCTCTATAAACATTGCTTAGAAAAGAGGTTGAGTTTATATGGACAAAAGCATGTGATGAGTCCTTCCTGCAGCTCAAGACACTTATAACAACTGCACCAGTCCTTAAAGGACTGAATTGGTCTATCCCATTTCACATCCATACAGATGCATTAGATTAGTCCATGGACCTGAATTAAAATACATAGTTACTAAAAATGAACTCCTAGCTGTAGTTTATGCATTGAACAAATTCCAACATTATGTAACAGGCTATCCCATCTTTATTCACACTGATCAGTCAAAAATAAAATATCTAATGAAAAAACCTACTATAACAGGCAGATTAGTAAGACAGCTTCTACTATTGTAGGAATTTGATATAACAATTGTTGATAAGCCAAGGAAGGCAAATGTAGTTTTTGATTATTTGTCGAGACTCCAAAATGCTGATGCAGACACTACTCCGGTTGAAGATACATTTCCTGATGAACACCTATTCCATATAGCAATAAAAAATCCATGGTATGTTGACATAGCCAATTATCTTGCAGCTAGTAAGATGTCCCCACATTTCTCACCCAAAGACAGAAGAAAGCTTGCAGAGAAAAGCTTCCAATTTTCATGGATTGATAACAATTTATTTTATACTAGTCCAGACCAAATCATGAGAAGATGTGTGAGAGAAGATGAAATATATGATATACTCCACACTTGTCATGATGAGCCATGTGGAGGTCACTTTGCAGCAAAGAGAACAGCCCTAAAAATCTTAACAATGGGTTATTATTGGCCAACACTACACAAGTTTGCAGCCAATTATACAAAAAAATGTGATAAATGCCAAAGGATGGGTCACCCAACAAAATCAGATGAGATGCCACTTAATCCACAAGTGGTGATAACACCATTTGACAAATGGGGTATGGATTTCATAGGACCAATCAATCCTCTTTCCAATGGAAAATCTTACATCCTGGTATGCACGGATTATCTGACAAAATGGGTGGAAGTGAAAGTAATGCAGAATGCTAGACATAAAAAAGTAGCCAAATTCTTGTATGAAGATATTTTTACCCATTATGGAGTCCTAAGAGAACTAGTAACAGACCAAGGAGCACAACTCACTTTAAATTTGATCAGTGAGCTAATGAAGGAATATACTATAAGGCATCAAAAGTCTAGCCCTTACCATCTGCAGGCAAATGGACAGGCAGAAGTCACAAACAGAGAAATTGAAGCAATATTAACAAAGACAGTGCAATTGCATCGAAAGGATTGGAGCAGCCGATTAATTGAAGCAGTCTGGGCTTATTGTATAACCTGGAAAACCACCACAGGGTTCACACCATTTGAATTGGTATATGGAAAGGTAGAAATGTTACCAATAGAATTTGAACACAAAACATTATGCACAGCTTTGGAGTTGAACATTAATCTTCCTGCAGCACAAACATAACACCTTCTCCACCTCAACTCCTTAGATGAAATGAGAAAATCAGCATTGGAGAGAACATAGCTAATCCAGAACCAAAGGAAGAGGTGGCATGATTCACATATCAAGAATAAGCACTTTCAAGTGGGTGATTGAGCTCTATTATATGATTCTCGATTCAAAGAGATTCTAGGAAAGTTGCAGACCAGATGGCTAGGACCATATGAAATTGGTATGTCTTTGGCAATGGAGAAATCCAATTGACCACACTAGACCCAGTCCAATTCAAACTACTTTTCAATGGATACCACTTGCGCTTGTATCACAAGCCCCAAACTAAGGAAGAATTCCTATAGCAGTTCAGCACACACAGTTCAACAGCACCTCAAGTATCAGTTCCTGTAGCAGAAGGTGAAAACCTTGCTCCTGCAGCCTCACCATAACATGCCTTTAGAAACCAATCATAATAAAGCTTCATTTAATATGAGGTACAATTCTTCATTCACTTTTATTCCTTCTTCTCTCCAAATCATCTCATTTCTCTTTCTTCCATCCACTCACAAACCGCGTCACCCACAATTTCTATTTTCACTGCTTTCAATAAATACCACGTCAGCACTCTCATGTGGCCGCTAGAATTGACACTCTCATCTAATTGCATTCATGTGTATGGTAAATAATCACCAAGTACAACTCTCTCAATCCTTACTCACTTTTAGCACACATATTTTACTAATTATATATAGTACTGCATTACATATATAATATAGGTGTTACGCCAGTTTCCCATTCTCGTACGAAATATATCAAGTGAGGACACTTGTTAATGTTTCATAGGGGACAGGGGAGTGTAATAAATTCCAAATGACATTACTAAGCCATCCTAGTCACATCCTTATCACTCTAAAGTTGTACTTAGGCTTTGTTCTATTAAATTATTTTATTCCCACACATTTGTCGTACTTGCAAAATTTTGATTTTTTGAACTTGATATGACTTGAAAGGACTATAATTAAATTGCGTGGTAACTCACACTTAAGGCTATGATATCCTCTGTAATCAATGTCATTATTATTTTTCATGTTAAGCATAATGAAGGAAATGAAAGCGATAAAGTTGGTGTTTTCAAGAAAAATATTAGGATTTCAAGAACAAGGTATTTGCAGAGCATAAGAAATGGAAAGATTAATAGTGGAAGTGGAGAGAAAAAAATTGAAGACTGGGTATTACTAAGATGGGTGGACAATTGCAGAGGTACAAACCAATTCACCATGGCATTTTACAGTTTACTAGCAGATGTTGAAGCAGTCTGAAGATTTAACGCATGTGGTTGGTTGGGGTATTTTCTTCAGTTAACATCATTTAATGAGGAGGTAGTAGTAAAATTTATGGGCACTTTTGAAGAGGGACAAGCAACTGTGTGGGGTTTAATAGTTGTTTCCACTAAGGAAAGAATTGTAGAAGTCACTGGATTGCCAGTCATTGGAGAGAACTATCCTAACGAGCATGACGCCAGGTCATCTCAACCTCAATTCTCCTGACCACATGATCCTCCTCTCAAAATTACCAAGAAGGGATGCAAGAGACTATCTCTCCCTCCACAATTTCTAGAATTGGAGACCCACATTATCAGGTGCTTAACTTGTGAAGGGAGATCCTCAAACTTGCATGCCCATCATTTCAAATTGCTTAGTTGTATAAGGTATAATCTTCAAGTCTATGTCCCTAATTTTCTATATAATATGTTAAGCATTAGTGCCGAGGAGACACTGAAGGGTAACACAAATTCCATAAGCCACCATGCCCTAATAAAACTTCTGGTTGAAAAATCCCTTAGGGATGTCTCTCCCATGGCATGGATAGAATTTTTTCAGTTTAAAACTTTGCAACCCCAAGTTAACCCTGTTGCTCAACCTCTAGGGAATGAAGTAGAGTCTTCCAAGCCTGCTAAATAAATAGCTACAAAAGAAAAAGAGCCATAATTATCCCAAGAAAATAAGTCTTCTGAGCCCACTCCAGAAAGTAATATTCGTACTTCTTCCATAAAGAAAGGAAAACAAAAAGTTGAAAAAGAAATCCCTAACCTAGAAGGTGAAATTCAAAACCCTACAGTTCAAATAAATAAAAGAAAAAGGTCAAGTCCTACAACTTCTACTCCTGCAGCACAAAGGCCAAAAAGATCCCGCCAAAATAAATTTGCAGTGGTCAAGGAAACAACTATGTGAAGAAGTCCTCGCATGCGAGGGCAAGTGTCTCCACCTTCCCTTGGAAATCCAAATGTTCCAGCATCAAAACCTACTCCAGAACCCTCTATTGAGTACATTTTTTATGACTCACCCAAGCAGACAGAAGTGTCTTCATCTCCCAAAAATATGGAAGAATCCCAAAATGTGCAAGAACCTGGTGGTAGCATACCACATGATGATTAGGGAATGTCTGAGCCAAGCCCTAATGTAGTACAAGAGAGAATTCTCGAGGATGATCAGATGACTCCTCCACAGCACCCTATATATTCTAATGTATCCATTGTGCCCTACAAATCAACATGGTTCACTGAGTATTTTTAGCAACTTTCCAAAGAAAAGAAAAAGAAAGCTTAGCTGGAAGAATTTCCCTCACCAACAATGTAGTCTATACTCTTTAATTTATACAATCAATTTGTTTTCCAGAAGACCTAGTGGAAACAAGAAAGAAATAAAATGCAGAAAGAGATATTTGATAAGGATGAGTAAATTGAAGCTCTTAAGCATCAGATAAAGAAATAGAAGCAACAAATGGACCAAGCCTTTAAACTAGCTAATCAGGTCATAGCTTGTAGACCGCCACCCAGGGTGTATGCTATTTGTTTAAAAGAAAAATTCCTCTTGTTTCAACTCATGATGACCATGAAGGGTATAGATTGTGAATTAAAGTCAGCCTAGGAATTTTATGGATTATATCAAACTCTTCCCCCATGGCAGAAAAATTTACAGTGTGAGATATATTTGCATAACTTTATCAATCCACATGAGACAAAATGGAATCCTTTGCTCCATATAGGGGATATCCATTTAAGAGCTTTGATGTCATGGATGCACAATGAAGGAAACTATGATAGGTAGTTGAAAATTTACAGAGACTTTGAGAAATCTGAACCCTTACCCTTAAGGGCTGAATCACATAAGCCTTATGTCCTCTTGAGAGATTGGCTCAATTTAACCTATGGAAAATAGAAGCTTGAAATAAGGGAAAAGGTCTTTGCATTAAGAGACAAGGTCTACAGAGAATACCAGGGATTTCCCTACTTCTCATTTCAAAGAGGTCTTGTAGGGGTAAGAATCTGGTGGAATAGATTACCAAAGGCCTTTAAGAAAACAGAGCCACATAGCCCTATCAACTTTGAGGTAGCAAAAAATAGAGCAACTAGATATATGCAGTTGGGGCATCAGATCAAAAGGGAATTGTGGATGCCTTTGTCTTTCCAGCCACCTACACTCCTATGGCACCTATATGACATCAACACCACCAGATTGGATCATTTGCAGGAGGAGCATCGAGGACATTACTTCGCAAGAACAAGAGGATTTTATTACAATTTCAAGAGTAGAAAGAAGATAAAGACAACTGTCAGTGATTTCAGGTCTACAGCCTGAAAATGCAATGCTTGAGGACAAGCATTATGTTTAGTAGGGGGAAGATGATGAGACAATTTATTGTCTCTATTTTGTTATAATCTTCATACTTTGTTGAGACTCTTTATGCTCTGATAAGACATTTCTAAAACATTTATGAACTTATACCTATGTGAACTTATGATAAGTACAACTAGAGCCACAAAGACTATGGGTAGTTAGAATGACATGTTTTTCTGACTATTATGTTTATAATGCAATACTTCATATAGTTAGTTTAATTTGTGTTCTAACATTTCAGTAGGAGTTGAAATGTTGACTTGTATATATATACTGAATGCTACTAACCTTCCAAGTAAATAAGAAGCAGTACAAGAGTGGTACAACCGCATTAAAGAAGGAGCGTTAGAAGCTAGCATGATTCCTAGGATTATGCAGTGCGTAGAAAGGAGCTATTGTTCCAGAGGATATAGGAAATAAGTTTTGCTATATTTCCTCAGAGTTGTTATTTTGTTATCTGCACTAATTGTAATATGTCGTGGTTGTTTTATCTCTTCCTTATTTGGTGAGATTTAATCAAACTTTTCTGTTATGCTTTCAATAAGTGTCAATCCTCTATATAAAGGGATTTGATTGATTTAGATAGGTAATGAGAAAAATATATCAGAATTTCATGTTCAATATAACAGAGTTTCTCTTTTTTGTTCTTGATGTATTATTCAATCACTATGTAATCAGTTTCTGAATATATAATGAAAGAGTGATTTTAAAGTATTTTATGTGTTAGTAGTTAGCAAAAGCCAAACAAGGGGGCCCACTTGGGAGGTGTATTAGATTAGGATAGAGTAGATTTGCTTCCTGCATATTTCTATTCTTTTAAGTAGAAGTTACTGCTTTACTCCTGCATCATTGCTACTATGGATGTTCCTGGAACACTTGTAGAGATAGGCATAGTTGACACTTTGAGTTGTTAAACAGGTTTAGGATAAGTTTACAAGCTTTATGTAGTCATTTCATTAAGTAGTTAAGTGTGTTTACTTTCTTGCAACAATAGCATAAGTTTCTTTCATGCACTTTAGCTTCCTGCAACATAGGCAGTATGACTCCTTGAGGAACTTAGTGCACAAACTGTGCTATCCCATTTCAAGTCTACATCCCTAGGTTGACAATCTAAATGCATTCCATTATGGGAAAAGTAATTCTTAGTATGAATACATTATTCTTAAGAGAGACAATGGCATGATTATCACTACCTATTGTGAGACTATTCAGTATCTATCATTGGAAGCATGTGGACCTAGATCTTGTCATTCCTTTCGTTATGGTGGATCTGAAGGTCGACTTGTTTGGTAGCCTCTTGTATATATTGTAATCTTTGGTTGTAATTTTGGGATATCAATTTTATTAGGAGATAGAAGTTAGAAGTTGGAAGATAGTTCTGAATCCTTGCATGTTGGAGGACTTTTTTACTTGAATTGTAATGCCTGGCCCTAACTGGGAAGGCCTTACAACCCAACATGTATAAATCTATTTGATGAAATATAAAGGATCAAATCTGCATTCCCTCTCTCAATTGTGTGTTGTTGCTTTCGGGTGTTATCTCTGCAGGGTAGATCTGGATTATGGTGTGCCTTTGGCCCCTTTTCCTCCTCTTCCCTGCACCAACCCCCCAAATTTACCAGATCCAAAATCACCCCCAAGATGTTACAAGTTGGGCACTTTATAGTTTAGTGTGTTTACAATGCTAGAGTAATTTTCTAGAGTTTTATAATGTCCAAGAAATGAACCCAAATATTAAAAGTAAGAATAAAAACTCAAAATAAGAAAATAAAACTAACACCAATTTATTGTTCTTGAAAAAATACCCACTTTCAAAAAAATAATGACCTTGACCAAAGATCATATGTGAAAGTTATAGTAGTTTAAAGTTCAAAAAATGAGGGCTGCCCTTCAAATCTACTAAGAAAACTAAATTTATGGAAAAATGGAAATTTATGAGAAACAAATTATTACACCATTGAAAAGAGCATGAAATTATACCCCTTTTCAAAGAACATCTCTGAAAAATACCTCAGTGTGACTAAGAACGAGTCATTTGAAGATCAGGTGCAAAAATAAAAACTACAACACTGAGGCATCCAACTGAAGCATTCAGTTGTGATCTTCTCATGATTTATTATCTTCTTGAAAAAAATAAGTAATACATAGATATATTGTTTATGACATGAAGAGAACCTAGAGAGCATTTTTCTTTATCACTTGCATAAAATGTGGCCCCAGTGTAAAAAAATGCCTCCAACAAGGAAAAATGGCAGGCAAAACCTCCATTTTTGGATCTACTCCAACCTCATATGGAAATGAGGGATTTTTAGCCTCCCAAACAAAATGGAACAACATGAAATGCTTCTAGAATTTTATAATCACCCAAATTAAAAAACCATATATGATAAACAAGCATACTAGATCTTCATAAACCTTTGTTTGTTCTCCGGATTGTGAAAAATGCAAGAGAAAACATATAAATATTTTACAATATCTCTAAATAATCTAATCTTTCAAAACATGCTTTGGTACCATGTTAGAATCTGAGAAAATAGATTAAATTTATAATCGAAATGAAAGAGTTAGATCAAAGAACTGGAAATGAAATGGACAAAATACCATTACTTAGAGAAACTTGATGTGAATGCTAAACATTAAGAGAAATCTCCCAATATTACTAATACGCAATAAGCAGTATGTGTTCTATGTTATGAAATACAAACAAGGTAGCCTATTTATATAGGCAAGGAGTAATAGGAAGAATGGACAAGGTTGAGACAAGTGTCTCAACCTAGAGGAAGTAGAGTCCTAATAGAACTCAACAATATCCTCTAGAAGAGATAGATTCCAAATTGGACTCAACAATTAGAGTTCAAATTAGATATGGGCATCTCAAAAGATGAGTTAGATTCCAAGTGGTACTCAACAATATCTAGCTAATAAAATAAATAAGTTCACCTAAGTAAACTTAATTCAAGAGTAAAATGGTAAAAGACCATTTACTCCAACACATCTTAACAAAAATTAGGTATACTTTGCAAGGGACCCATATAAGGGTTTGCAAATGATTAGGCACAAAATTAACAAAGCCATTCTTTAAAAAAGAAACATCAAGGATGTCATGCCCTAATAGAAAGACTCAAACTAAAACAATGGTAACTAACATAAAAAAATCTTTAAAAAGATTTGATCAACTATTAAAAAAAAGACTAATCAAAGATAAAGGAATGAGAACACCTATAACCAATTATTAAAAACTGACTGTCTTCAAGGTCAAATCATTCCAAACTTCCTCCTCAAGAAAATGTCAATTCCTTCACAAACTAAGTATCTCAAAAAGTACTCTTTAGATGCCATCCATAAACTGCCATGTCACAAAATCTCAAACCAAGTTCTATCTCAGATCGCTCCCTATATCTCTCAATTGTGCTCTAGCTCAAGAACCTGATCGAGCTTATTGTTTCCCAAATCTGAGCATATAAAAAAATGATCTTCTTTGCAATAACATGTTGATAACAAAGGCATATCAAACTTTAATCAATAAACCTTATCACATATCACATGTCATTACACCGCCATTAAAGCATTGAGTTGAAAATATACTTCAGTGCTTTTACAATATGCCAAGTATGTGTGCAAATTAAAATACTGACCTTAATGAATTTGCTTTGAACATACATTTTGATGCCTTAGGCTTTAATTTCAAATGGTTGAGATGTTCCTAGTCACTTATAGTGTCTAAAATCTTGCAAAAATGGATTATGATCTCTTAAATGAGATTTTCATATAATGGTCAAAGTTATAACCATAACATCACCAAGATGGGATATGATCCTTCTCACAAGCTATTTTTATAATTGAAGGATTGCCTTATTGAAATTTCACATTCAACATATCCAATTAAATACATTAGTGACCACTATATTTCTAAAAGTAACTTTCTCATGTCAATCTAATCATTGTGCCATATCACTGCCAAAGCAAATCAAATGAACAAGTGTCATATCATTGTCATGTAATCACAACTAATCAAGTATCAATATCAGATATGAGATGTTGCATCAAGTATCACTATCATGTATGTGCATCAATTTAGTGTTATGTCATCAAGGATAAAAAGCTAAGGGGAAACACATTACTCCAATCAAGGATGGATATTTTAAATAAAATTGATGTGATGGACCATCCAAAGAGATCTATTTGGTATCAACATCCTTAAGAATCTTGTTCCCATTGGTTATCCCATCGACAAATCTTTGAAATCCCCCCCCCCCCACAAAATTGGACTTTAACAAAATATGAGTAGATCTCTTTAACTAAATATTCAACATCTTCTACTAGAGTATAATTGCTCACAATTTAAAAATATAGATTCATTCTATGGGCCATGTTGTGAATGGAAGTCATGAAGGTTGAACAAGAAGTTTGTAGCTTTATGTAAATACTATTCCTTTGACCTTGCATTATTTAAGATTCATCCACTCCTAAACATACCAGCTTTTTGGCAATCATCAAGTTATCCATACCTCTTGTATCATCCTAAGAAGTAATCACCCTTAATTAGGTGCTCATTTTAGCCTCAATTTAGTATGTATGGATTTCCAAATTGATTTCACACTCTCCCAATGCTAATTGGACCTTCAAATTAATATTACAAAACTTATATTGATTTAATTTCTTCAAAACTTGAGGTTAGCCCTTATTCCAAAGTGAGATCCTCTATTTTTCCTCCAATGAAATAACTCATTTTATCTCCTAGGATCTATCTTACTCTTTATGGACTTTACATGCTTTCTTGACCTCGGAATGAGTTATACCTGGAAATCAAGTACTTGTTGATTGTCTAGGACCCCCAGTCAAAAATTGATCCCTAATTAGAGGGAAAATAATTTCATTAATATTTTTTCCCTATTATATAATTCCATTTGCATTCTTTCTCCAAGGATTTAGAGCTAAACTTGGCTTGGGGTCTTGTGACAGGAAATTAGCAGGAGATCTGGTCCTATGGTTGGCTTGCCTGAGTTTTAACCCCCAAAATGATGGATTGATTATATAAAAACCCTATCTATCCTCATTTTGGTATCTATTATCATGTGAAAGAATTCACTATCAAGTTTCCAAGCATTCATGATCAATTAAGAAATCGAAGTTGATGATCTCTTCTACAATTGAGCATCCAAGTCTTCAATTCTTCAAAGCAATTATTTTCTTCATCATCAAGAATTGTTGGAAAACTACAATATCCATCATTCAAGGAATTTATTTCATGACTTCCTTTTATATCAATCTATTTCAATAACTTTTGTGATCAAATTCAAAAAAGAATTGCATCATCAAGGTATAAGATGATTTACAATTCAGATCTAGCTTCTATTTAATCTTTCCTTATGCAATTTCCTTTTATTTTCAAAATTAATTCCTAAATAGGGGTTTTGTTAGAAGAATATTAAAATATGTGCCTAAGAGATGTGTTTTCACACTCAAGAGGTGCTTTGTCATTTTTATCAACATATTTATCTGTCTGTGACAGTGTTGCAAAGATGTTCAATGAGTTCGTGTAGTTGGTGTTCTTGAGGTTTGGTATAATGATGCTAGTGATTCCAGTAATTTGAGTTGGTGTGGATGTTTTTGTATGTTTCATGATGCTTTTGGATATTTCTAAATCATGCTCTTGTTTTGTTTCTATTTTGCATTGATCACAATGCTCACAATTGAAGATTTTAGTTGGTGATTTCATGTTCTTCATGTTCTTGGATGACATGATGATTGTAGCATGTTGTGGTTTCAATCATGGGTGACCCCACAATAGTGGGTTACACTTTTTTAGAGATGCTAATTTTTTCTGAAATAACATATTTTTAATAAAATATAATTATTTAAGCCTTGAGAGGTTCCATTTGAAGGAATTAGTTATAAATGGTTATCTCAAAGCCTCTTAGATAAAAAAAAACATTGATATAACATCTATACTCCTCCTTCATACCTACAATGGAGTCTCCTTCGCACCTATTAAAATGATGACAAAAAAGCACTTTGACTTTATCTTTTGGCAGACCAAATGAATCCATTTGAAAAAATTATCTATGTAGTAAGGTTCTACTGAGAAAACTCTTTCCAATGATTATAATGTTAATACACATTAAGTTTATTATGACTTTGTATTTTTAGTTTTACTAAACATAGATATTTCACCGTATGTCTACCTCTATGTTTGACACTTATGGAAAAATAGTAAATGAGAGAAAAAAAAATTATAAAAAATATCTATTCCCTAGGTATTGAAGTTCTTTTTCTATCAAAAAAATAAAAAATGAAATTCGACAAATACACAAGTTATTGGCTATGTAGTCAAGGTATGTCAAAATTACAGTTTAGTAAACTTTAAATGTTAATAAAATATGAAATATTCATGATAATTTCATCAAACCAATTTTATTCCCTCCATATGGATGTTAAAAAACTAAATTCGAAAGAATCACATTGATATCTATTTTAGAAAAAAAGTTATGCTCTACGAAAACAATGCAACTCTTTGAAAATGACCTTTTTAGCAACCTACTAGTTTTCATGGGAGAAAGAAAAAGCCAATAAAATCAATTCAAAAATAAAAATAAAAAATATATTTAGAATCTAGACATAAAATCCTAAAAGACTCTAATTTACTTCATCTCTCAATTCCAAATGGTTTAACGAGTATATGCATTCAAATCTGAAAGTTTTTTTCAAAATGTAGAGTTTCGTGTCCGTTCAGGCAAAAAAGTGTAACCCACTATTGTGGGTTCACCCTCGTGTTAGAAATATAAAGCCACACCATACAAATGAGAGGGGGGTGAATCATTTGTATGTAATAATTGTAAACTTTAAACTTCTAAATCAAATAATAATATTACAATTCTAAACAAGATGAACAAGATAAACAACAACACCATAACACATAGCGTTTTGTTCTCAAGAAAAACCTTGTTAAGGGAAAAACCCTAGCGGGGATGGAACCCACAATATATTTCAGTAGTAAAAATGTCCCTATTAGAAGACCTAGCCTTGTTAGGAGCTAATACAATTCATCCATTGCAATAGCCCATGTTAAAGGATAGAATCCTTGTTTAAAGTTCCTTCAACCCTATTAGGAGTTGATGACAACAAAAAAGGCACATTTCCCAAGCACATTTCTCTAATGATAAGGTTAAACCCACCTCCAAGACTCACTATCCAAATACAATGAAGTGAGCTTACTATTCAAATGGTTGAACTGACTACTAGCAACTTACTTTCCTTTAAAGTTCCATTGAAGTGCATAAGGAATGATTGTAGATTCCACTCATACCTCTTATCTTCATCTCTTCTCTAATTACAATTCTCACATCCACAATCATTCATACCTCCCATACACATTCCTTACCTTACATTAGAGAAATTACTCTCCTTTATACAAGTTACAAATATCAATTAGGTCAGTCTGTTAGGGCTTCCCCAATGCACAAACAATTTAATTACCCAATGCTAAGGCACACATTATACCTAATAAAAAAATAATTACAAATATTAATTTACGCACCAAGATTCCCAATTAACTCTCACCAATCTATAGAATGTGTTACACCACCTAGTCGGCTCCCAAAAGAAATTATCCAATTTTCATACGCTAACGCTAACATATGCATAACCCAATCAAGCCAAATATCTAAGAATGTACTATATCTCATGTCTTTTTCCATGCCTTAATCTTGCATTTAACATGATTCCATCTTGCAATCAACTTATGCTCAAAACTCATCAACTAACTCTATCAAATTCCCCATCTTTGTCCTGTAACTAGTCTTCACCAAAACAATTTTAACTCACTCAAATTATTATATTAATCCATGTGACCTTAGATAAAAGGTCTATACACCTTAATCATGATAAAACAAAGCTTTCATACTTTGAACTGTCATACAATGTCCTTACATTTGTATCCAACTGCCTATAGCAACAAATAACATGGTTTTTCTTAAACAACCAACTCAAAACTGAAGTAAATGTCATATTTTGACATCAAGGAAAAAACTTAAATAGTAACAATAAAATAATTCCAACCAATATCCAACAATATCCCCCTTTACAATTGAAGACACCATATGTGTGAAAAACCATCAACCCAAAAGCATTCACCTTAGTACAACCTTCTCAATATCTTCAACAATGATCCCCCTAAGATAGTAGGAGGTTTTTACATAAGTCTCTCCTCCCAATGGAAAAGAGTGCCAACTTTGGTCAATCAAATGTCTCTCCCTATGATGTAGCTTTTTCAAATCTCCATGCCTGCAACATACCAGGTGCTCTGTTCATAAAAACTTCATCATTTTTACCTATGTGACTACTCCCCCTGAGGAGTAGGACCAAGTGTTAAGTCCAAAATAATAATAGGGATTTGATAATTACTGGACATACGTTCTTGCATCATTTAGTTATCACAAGGTGGGTCCATCACCCCAAGCATACCTATGAGATACTCAAAGGTCTCTTTTAGCAAAGGCTTTGTTCCTTTATGCTGATTTATTCCAATCTAACTTCCTTCTCTACAACTTTATCTCTCAAAATGTGATATTTAATTGATGAACTCTTTGTCTTAGAGTTTAATACTGGATTCTTTGATATATTGACTATACTTTTGTAATCACGATGAATAACAATAGGATCTTTGATGCTTACCCCAATATCTTTCAACATATATTTCATCCAAATAATCTGAGTACAATTAATAGCAGCAGTAACATATTCTAATTCAACAGTAGATTGTGATATACAATCCTTCTTCTTGCTCAACCAAGAAACCAATCTCTTTCCAAGGAAAAAATCTCATCCACTTGTGCTTTTTCTATCATTCACACTACTTGCCCAGTCTGTATCAGTAAAAACATGTACAATAAAATTATCAGATCTTTCATACCACAAACCATCATCTAAGGTTCCCTTCAGATATCTCAATTATCTTTTCAGAACAACACAATGAGTTTTCTTAGGTTCAGTTTGGATTCTAGAAACAATCCCAACTACGTTGGATATATCTGGCCTTGTATGAGTCAAGTAATGCAATCCTCCAATCATTGACCTGTACTTTTTTTGAAAAACATTTTGTGATTCATCAGTAGTGGTTAGTTTGCAACCTATAACCATAGGTGTTCCTACTAGCTTATAATCCTCCATTCCAAACTTTTTCAATAATTCCTTAAGATACCTAGTCTGAGATATGAAAATTCCATCCTTACTTTTAGTGATTTGCAAACCAAGAAATAATTTCCTTTCCCCTATCATAGACATCTCAAATTCACCTTTCCTCTCTTCAGCGAATTTATTACTCATAGCATCATTTCCACCAAATATGATGTCATCAAAAAATACCTCAATAATTAAGATACCATCATAATTAGTCCTTAAATATAGATTACTATCAGAATTAACAATTCTAAAACTAAGATGTAAAAGATACCTGTCAAATCTAGCATACCATGCCCTTGGTGCTTGCTTCAAGCCATATAATGTTTTCTTCAGATTGTATACCATATCGACTTGATCAGTTAATGTGAATCTATAAAGTTGCTCTATGTAGACTTCCTCTTCAAGTTCATCATTCAAGAATGCATATTTGACATCCATTGTATAAACCTTAAAGTTCTTATGAGATGCATAAGAAAGAAATAATTTAACAACCTACGATCTATCCACAAGTGCAAAAGTCTCATCAAAATCAATACCTTCTTGCTGTGAGTATCCTTTACAAACAAGTCTTTCTTTATTTATTACAACTTCACCCTGCTCATTCATCTTATTCCTAAAAACCCATTTAATTCCTATAAAAATTTTGTCTTTAGGCCTTGGTACTAGCTCCCAAGTATCATTATTTTGAATCTTATTCAGATCTTCTTGCATTGCCTTAATCCAAAATTCATCTTTACGAGATTCAACTGTAGTCTGAAGTTCTACTTGTGAAATTAAGTACAATTTATTTCTAACCTTTGACCTTGTCACACCTTTGTTTACATCTTGAATTATCATTTTATCAAAATGATTTATTGATACATACCTCAGTGTTTTAGGAGTCCCTTTTGGCTCATCAATACTACTTGTATCCCATTGTCAATCTCAAAGAACTGTTCTTCTTCCTGCTCCTAATTACCCTCATTATCTGATCCATCATCATATATTCTTTCTTGAATCTAAAATTTCTCATCAATCTTCACATTATCACTCTCAACTATCTTTCTCAATCTATGATTGTAACACTTATATGCCTTACTCCTATTATAATATCAAAGAAAGATTCCTTCATCACTTCTAGGATCAAACTTACCTAACTTGTCATCCCTTTTGATATAGAATTTACTACCAAATATTTTGAAGTATTTAACTATAGGAACATGACCAAACCATAACTTATATGAAGTCTTACATGTACCATGTCTTATCTGAACTTTGTTCAATGTATAGATTGTGGTATTAATTTCTTCCCTTCAATGTATCTATGGTACCTTTCCTTCAAGCATCATTGTCCTAGCAACATCAAGAATGATTTGATTTCTCTTTTCTACTATCCCATTCTATTGTGGTGTCCTATGTGCATAAGTCTATCTCTATATCCCATGTTCCTCACAATATGCATTGAACTTATCTAATGTGAACTCACCACCTCTATCGAACCTTAAACATTTAATCTTCAACCCTAATTCATTCTCAACTTTTTCCTTGTAAATCTTGAACTTATCAAAAGCTTTAGACTTTTGTTTAAGAAAATCAACCCACATCATTCTTGAATAACCATCAACAAAAATCATAAAGTACCCTTTCACGATAATATGACCTTGTTCTTATAGGACCACATATATCTATATTTACTAGATCCAATATTCCTTTTGTTGAAGAAGTCTTGCTTTGAAAGTTAGTCCTTGTTTGTTTTCCCATAACACATTCTTTGCACATCATATTAGAAGGCTTCACAATCTTTGGTGAATCTCTGACTGCATTAGTGTTACTAACATTCACAATGTTATCAAAATTTATATGAGAGAACCTCTTGTACCATAACCAACTATCATATATCTTTGCAAAAAAATAATTTTCTTTAGTTGGATTCAATTGAAACACATTACCTTTAGTCTTAGTACCTGATCCAATCAAATTGCCTAACTAATCTCTACTAGTACATTTTCCATCCTTGAATTGCAGATGATAACCCTTATCCACAAGTTGTTCAATATGCAATACATTATGTTTTAGTCCATCAACAAACAAAAATTCAGCAGTATTAGTTTTACCATCAAGAGTTATAGATCCTCTTCATGATCAAGCGAGGAGTGTTATCTCCAAATCTGACTACACCTCCATCATACTTGTTAAGTTGCACAAATTTTTCTTTATCACCAATCATATCATGAGAGCATCCACTATCTATAATCCATTCATATTTATTTTCTACATGTAAAACCAAATCTTTTTCTTCATGAATAGGATCTTCACTTTAATAGAAATAAACCCGATCTCATCTTCATCATTCATAGATTCATCATCAGAAGTACCCTCACTAGCAATATAACATTTCATAGGATATTTAGGCTTGTATGGCTTAGGCTTATACTTTGGAAATCTAGTAGGACATCTAAAGGAAAAATGACTTGTCTAATTACATGAAAAACACTTCAAAGGTAATTTTCCTTCATACTTTCTCTTACCTTTGTTTTTCCTGTTTGCGACCAAGGCTACAAGATCATCCAATTTTCTTTCTTCTTCCTCTATTTATGTCCACTCCTTAGAATATTCTCCAAGATCTTGATACTTGTCACTTCTAATGGTGCTCATATTATTTTTTAGCATCTTATTATCCTTATGAACAGTAGCCTTAAAAGAAGATTCAACTTTAGGTAAAGCATCTTGTAATTTAGAGGTTTCAAATGCAAATAACTTACCAATCAAAGTCTCCCTTGTAAATCCCTTTGTGAGCGGTATAAATCTTTAATTTTCATGAACTTGGTGTCATATGCAGGTGTCAAAAATCTCAAAATATTCACAATGGTTTCATCTTCTTTAATAGACCCTCTTGTATTTCTAATACTAGTTACAACCTTTGTCACTCTATGAACATATTCTCTATAATAGACTCATCTTCTTGCATCCTCATGTTCTCAAACTTTGTTTTCCAACACTACAAGTTGGCCTGTTTGGTGTATTTGTCTCCTTCATATAGTGCTTCTGACTTTTTTTAGATCACATGTGTCAACTCAAGCTCATTAACCACTATAAAATCTACCTCAGAAAGTACATAATTAATTAGGGCTTCTCTATCAATCATATTGCAAGTGAATTTATTCCTATCATCCTCTATACTATTTTCCAATTCATCCTTAGTCTTAACATATAACTTTTTCATTATAATCAAAGAGTATTCAATCCCCAAGAAAATTAAATGATTCATCATCTTGCTCTTCTAGTTGTCAAAACTTTCACCATCAAGTTTTGGTATGTCCTTCCTATAGGTCTCCATTATGGATCTCCTCAAGTAGTTAAGCTTTCTCCAAGAGGACCAACAAGTCTGATACCAATTTTTCACAATAGCAAGCCACACCACACAACTAAGAGGCGGGGGGGGGGGGGGGGGTGAATCAGTTGTGTGTAATAATTTTGAACTTTAAAATTCTGAATCGTATCATCAATTAAGAATATAACAGTGCTAAACAAGATGAACAAGATAAACAATAACACCATAACACAAAGTTTTATTCTCAAGGAAAACCCTATTAAGAAATAAAACCCAGTGGTGATGGAACCCAAAGATAGTTCACTAGTAAAAATGTCCCTGTTAGGAGACCTAGCCTTATTAGGAGTTGATACAATACATCCAGTACAATATTCCTTGTTAAAAGGTCCTTCAACCTTGTTAGGATTTTATGAAAACAAAAAAGGCACACTTCCCAAGCACACTGCTCCAAGGAGAAGGTTAAACCCACCTTCAGGACTCACTGTCCAAATACAATGAAGTGAACTTACTATTCAAATGAACGAACTGGCTGATAGAAACTTACTTTCCTTTATAGTTCCATTGAAGTGTACAAGGAATGATCATAGATCCCAGTCATACCTCTTCTCTTAAACTCTATCCTGATTATAAAGCTCGCATTCACAATCACACATACCTCCCATACACATTCCTTACATTACATTAGGTAAATCACTCTCCTTTATACAAGTAATAAAAATATAAAATAATTACAAATATTAATTTATGTGCCAAGATCCACAATTAATGCTCACCAATCCATAAAACATATTACACCACCTAGTCAGCTCCTAAAAGAAATTATCTAATTTTCATATGCTAGAGCTGACATCAGCATGATCTAATAAAGCCACAAATCTTAGAATGTACTCTATCTTGTGTCTTCTTCCATGCCTTAAGATCACATAACATGATTCCAATTCGCAACCAACTTATGCTCAAAACTCAACAACTAACTATGTCAAATTCTTTATCTCTATCTTGTAACCATTCTTCACTAGAATATTTGTAACTAACTTAAATCATCATATGAAGCCATGTGACCTTAGAAATAAGGTCTATGCACCTTCAAAATGATAAACCCAAGCTCACATACTTTGAACTATTGTACAATGTCCTTACATCTTGGTCCAACTACCTATAGCAACCGGAAACACAATCTATTTGATACAACCAACTCAAAACTAAAGTATATGTCATATGTTGACATCAATGAAAAAACCTAAACAGCAACGACAACAATAATTCCTACCAGTATCCAACAGATCAAGGAATAATTCTTGAAGGTGTTTCATGTTTGAGTTGTATGATATTGGTCTAATCTATGTCTTAGCCAACATTTCTTGGTTCACATTTAGTATTTGTAATTGAGAGGTTATATCTTAAATATTTAGGTTGTGAGAGTTTTGCCAACCTTGAAAGAATAATTTGATGAGATGTATAAATTTAATTGTATTCTTGTGTGAATATTGTGCGAGAGAGTGGATGATAAGGTATATGAATGTGTTGAATGGATACATCTTTTGAAGGAAGAGATTAAGTGTGGAAAATAAATTTATATTTGTGCTTTTATGGAACTAATCCAAGTATGTTGAAGATGTTATTATCTAGCTCATGGTATGTGGATTGTAGTCCATAATTATTTGTAAGGTAGTGAGCCTTCCCAACCTTTATGTATTTGAGCAATGAGCTCTATGCAGTGTGCCTAAATGCATGTTCATTCCTATTGTAATACTCATATCAGGGTATAGTACTTTTAACAGAGTAGATGATCTTGTGGGTTCATCCCCACCATCTTTTTTCCTTGACTGGTTTCCACACAAAAAAACTTTGTGTTATGTGTTCCCAATTTTTTGTGGATATATGCTTGCATGTTTAATTATCATATATGTGGCTTATGGTTTAAGTTTGGTAAATTTCATAATCGTAATTATTTGAGGTGATCCAGGATGACATTTTTCAAAAAGGATAGTCCAAGATTTGATGGTACAAATTACACTCTTTGGAAAGGTCACATGGAATGTCATTTGAGATGTATTAGAGAAGACTATTGGGAGATTATAAAGAAGCCATATGCTTCTCCTTAAAATATTGCTACTGCTACTCCTATTGAGAATAAAAAGGATTAATAAAACATTAGAGAAAAGGAAGCATTGTTGAGTGCCTTGATTGATACTGAGATGACAAATGTTATAGAATTGAAGACTACTCATTAGATCTGGGAGAAGTTGGAAACATTATATGAAGGTGACACTTATGTGAAGCTTGCAAAGTTTCAGAGCTTGAAAGGAAAATATGAGACATTAATGGTGAGTTAAGATGAGAAAATTACTACTTACATGTACTTTGAGATTTTAAGTAATTTCATATGTCAGAAAATCATTTTTCCAAATCTATGTGCACACACATAAGACTCTTAAGATTGGGTGTTGCAAGCAAATTTGGGGTATGCAAGCAAAAAAAAATTTCCATTGCATCTACATGATGATTATGTCTCCTAAGAATACAATTGATGGTGTACTAATAAAAATGTTTAACAAGAGTCAAGACCAAATCTCGTTATTGAGACAACTTTGATTGCTTAGGATAATACACTATTGTGATCTATTTTACAATCAACACAAAGTCACCATGAATGCAGATATGTGAAATTTCAAAAGAAACCATTGTATGCAAGCTAGCAATAAGTGTAGTGCCCACCCATAGTTTATTTTTCAGTTTTATATTGCCAAACTCTTTTAGGTCACGTTTATGTGTGCGTTGATATTTTAGTTATTATATGGTTTTGGATGTAATATGACACTACATGGTGATTTTAATAAATGAATAATTATGGATATTATATTGATGCAGTTAGATGATGTTAGTTATTTAATGATGATGATTTACATGTTTTAAATGATGCTTATGATTATGATTATACTTACAACATACTTGCATGTGTATGGTTATTATGTATGCTTTTACTTTCCTATTTGAGATGTTTGATATGGTTTAGGGATGGAGCCGTAGTTACCTTCTTGTTGGATCCACATGATGTCTCAATCCCCACCATTTCTTTTTTTATATAAATCTATGTACATGTTGGTCTTGTCTGCAGGTTTGCAGGTACTAGGCATCAACTTCCCTAAATTTTCAAGATGAGCATGCCCTATCGCAAGTCTCAATGGTAAAATAGGGGAGATAATATTCAAATCCAAATCCCAACCTAAGTCATTATATTGTCCTAAAATAGTGGACAAGATTCTGATATTTTACCTTTCCAAAACTCTTCCAGGTGGCGTGAGTTTATAGTCCCTTCCTTGAACATGGTTATGGTTCTTTAAGTTAAGTTGATTTTTGATTAATTGATGTGATTGCTATAATTAGATAGTTTATTTAGATTAATTGTTTAATTTAAATTAATTAATTTTTTTTCTATTTTTAGCTATTTAAATGTGAGAGTATTTAATTAATAGAAATTAATTAAATGTATTTATTAAATTTTAATGATTTTTAATTAAATGTCTTATTGTGAAAATAAAGATATTTAATTAATAAAAATTAATTAAATGCATTCATTTTATATTTATTTATTTGTAAATTTAACTTTTCGAATAAAAGGTATTTATTAATTGAGAAATTAAATAACATAAGGAAATAATAGTAGACTAAATGTTATGATTTAATTTAATTCGAATGCATTAAGTTGCACAATCAAAATTGAAATAAACTAAATAAAAAGAATCAGTCAATTTTGAGTTAAGTGGTTTAACAAGAGCAATTAGAAAATTAGACTTGAGTTCAAAACTAAAAAATTAGAGGAAATTAGGAATTGATGGAAAGAAGGCTCTGAGAGGAGTTGAGTTCCAAACTTTGCACGTGGAATTCAATTTCGTATATTGTGAAGGTTTGACCATTATTCTCAACACACAGGTTTGGAGAATTTTTGGGTGAAGGATTTTAATTTGGTGCAAATTTTTGAGAGCTTGGATTTGTATTCATTTCTCGTCATTGTCGAATTTATCTATTTGGTGTTTGAGGTAGGGTTTGGTAACCCTTGTGATTGTATTTCTGTAATTTTGGAAGGAGTGTTTTCTTCATGGCTGTCAGCTTTGGATGTCTTGGATTGTTCATGAGAATCCTCTTCATGTTGAGTTTCTGGAATTTGATAGTAGGAAATTTTGGTATGCATGCAATTCTTGGTTCAATTTTGCTTGAATTTAATTAGAGTTTCAAATTATTGGAAGTATTAGAATTTAGAATAATCAACTACAATTCTATGAAAATACAATACAAATTTAAGCTAAGAATTGAAATTAACATCCATGACATCTCATGGTTCTCTATCCAAGCTTGGTAAGTAGAGCTCTCAACTTATTCTCTACTATTGAAAATCCTAGAATGAGAAAAATGATAGTACAATGCTTAATCTAGCTCTCAAACTCTCAAAATGAAAATCATATCAGGTATCAAATCAGGATCTAAATCAATTATGTATCAGTTAATCAGGACCTAAAAGTGATCAGGACTTAAAATTTTCTTTGAATCAATGCTCTACAAACATCAATTCAAAGAGGGGCATTTGTAGACACTCAAAAATGGACAAGTGCTTAAAATCATTAAAATTGCAAAATCTTAACCACATGCTCTAATTCTCATCAAAATGGATCAAATCAAATTCAAAATGGACATTTATTAATCAAAATTGGACAAAATCATTAAATCAAAGAAAAAATCAAATAATGACGTTAAATAATTAAATACAAGCTTAAAGGGATCAAAAACACTATATAATTAATTTTAATCAATTAATTGTATAGTTTTAAATCAAAAATCAAATTGAACCTATTCCCTTACATGGCTAATTTAATTAATTAATGGAATTTAATTAATCCTAATATCTTTCAACAACAATTTGAGCAACCAATGGGAATTGAGAACAAAATGGATCACTCCAAAATAGTTGAATCTCAATCACACATCTCAATTTTGAATCTCAACTACTCAATTTTGTCTTTTTGTCCAAACCTTTGAGACAAACATTTAAATTGTCCCCCCATTTAAAAACATTGCAAAATTTTTTACTCAACCAAGGCTAAATCATGATTAAATAACTCTACCCCCTAGCCTTGGGATTTTACTATAAATAAGAGTCATTTTGAGAGCATAAGTATACTAGAGAATTCATTTGCAAAGCATCATCATTATAGGCAATTTATGAGCAATTAAGAGCAATTGAGAGCATTTGAGTTAGTCTTTGTATCATTTTGAGAGTTTGAGAGCTAGATTAAGCATTGTACTATCATTTTTCTCATTCTAGGATTGTCACTAGTAGAGAATAAGCTGAGAGCTCTACTTACCAAGCTTGGATAGAGAACCATGAGATGTCATAGATGTTAATTTCAATTCTTAGCTTAAATTTGTATTGTATTTTCATAGAATTGTAGTTGATTATCCTAATTTCATGAAGGTGTTAAACATTCACACACAAATGGCACCCATCGTGGGGCGTTGAGCCTCATCATTATCATTTTTATCAAGTTTTGTGTGTTTTTGTCTTCACTTTTATGTGAATTTTGCAAAAAATAGAAGTGACACCTACAACGGATTCAATAATGCTCCTGAGCATTCTATCAACGCCTGACAGTAGTTGACTAACACCTGAGTAATTCTTTCTCTTCTATCTTTTATTCTTCTGACGCCTGTGAGATAAAGTGTTACACCTGCAAGTGTAAAGCGACGCCTGTGATTTGAGAACTAACACCTATCAACTAAACTTTGCCACCTGTGATCACTTCTACTACGCAATTTACTATGATCTGTCACACCTAGTATTCTTTAATTGACGCTTAGTAGTTTTTATATGCCGCTTTAAATACTTTATCATACGCAATTTGTTGAAAATATTCAGGAATTAACCGAGTTACTGAGAGGGGAGGGGTGAATCAGTAATTCCAAATTTTCTTTCATCTACAGATGTATTAACATGTAATTTACTTTAACCTTTGCATACAGAAAGCATGAAACTTAAAAACATTCACAACAGTGACACATAGATTTGGTTACCCAGAAACCTTCAAAAAGAAAGTAAAACTGGGGTGGGGATGAAACCCACAAAGCTTTAATACTGCAGAATAAAGTTGGCCGGTTAAGGCTTACAATTTGATCACTTCTGATGATCTGCCCTGTTAGGAGCAATAAGGATTGCTAAATCCACCCTGTTAAAGGATTTACAAACATACAATGAAGTATGCACTCGGTAAAGAGATTTTACAAAAGACTGTTAAGTCTACCCGGTTAAAGGATTTAGTACTGATTCACCTGTTAGGATGAAACAGTAGATCTCTTGCTTTGCAACTGGACTGCTGATTGAGATTCGTTGATGTACTGATCACCTTCTGTGATGAATTTGTCTTTGTTGTTCCTTATACTGCTGAAGCCCTTTGTAATTCGCTTATCTCTGCCTTTTCTTTTTATTCACATACATACTCATACTATCTCATCTTGACATCTTTACAACATTGTTTATATACAAGTCTAAACAATTAATTACAATTACAATTACAATTACAAAGTCGGCTTGACAAATAAACATAAGTGCTACTAAGTCGGCCCAAGTATGGTTACACGGTTCCTGCAAACTAACTCGGTGACTTTCTGATACTCGGCGTCCACTGCATTACTTGGCATCGTCATGCACTCGGTAGAAGTGAAGGCATGGTTCATACTGACCACTCGGTAGGTTTTGAACTCAGTAAATACTGGTGACTCGGTAGACATGATGTTACTCGGTTTACACTGTCCTGCTCGGTTTGCACTGTCTACTCGGTTTGCACTGTCTGCTCGGTTTGCACTAAGAATGCAAATAAGTGTTGTCACTAGTGGCAATTCTGCTTAATGCCAACAATCTCCCCCTTTGGCATTAGTGACAAAAACACTTATTGGCCAAAACTTATATACATGAATCATGCTGAGTTTTATTTTGTTTTTTTCAAAATTTGTCTTTGTTATAGGGCTTTATACATTGTCTCCCCCTTTCAATGTGCTAACTTTTTCTATACAAATCTTCTTCTATACATATATCTCCCTCTATACATATCTCCCCCTTTTTGGCGATAATGCTAAAGAATCATATACAAGTGATTTACAGAGAGAATCCAAAATTTGATAGAAAATCAGAATGTACCTTCATTATTAGTGCCAGGGTTCTGTCCCAACTTTCTTGCAGAATCTTGCATGTTTGGATTGCAATTTGGACTTCTGCAGAGAGTTCAATCATGTGATCTGCTATAGAGAACTGATTGTCATGAATCAATGTTTTGGAATGTTCAATGTGCTTATACATTGTATTCATGATGGGAAGGATCATGTGTTGGATGTCTAGCAGTGTGGACCGGATCCTTGTGTCTTCTTTCAGTAGATCTGACTGCATATTTGATAGATATGAGACTTTCATGTGATGAGCAGAGCTTGAACTTAGTTCAAGTTGCAGCTTCTGTATGCTAATCTTCATATCCTCATCCATTTTATTCATTTTATCCTTAACATCCTTTGTGAACTCGGCAATATTGCAAAATCTAGCCAAAAGAGAGGTAGCATTCGAATAGGTAGATTCAATGTTTGACAAAACTGAAGACAATTCTACTTGGTTAATAGCTATGTGCTGAGCAATGTGCTCAAGCACTTTATTGTTGAATCTCTTCTCAGCTCTTTCAACTAACTTTTCTGTTCCAGATGAGTCCTCATTGTATTTATTGACTGCTTCTGCTAATTGTAGCAAAACATGTTGGGAGGAGTCTACTTTAATACCTAATGCATCAGACAAAATGTCCTTAGCATCTTTGATGATTTGATATTCCTTGTCTCTCTCCTCTTTAAGCTTCTTTTGCTTTGCTTTCCTTTGAAGGATTTCACCTATATTTTGCATTTGGTCCGCTGATAGATTTGCAAAATCTAATGTTGGAATCTCTATTTCTTCATCTAGGTCTATATCCTCTACTATATTTTTACCCAAAAATTTTCTACTCGGTTGAGCTTTAGGCTTATCTGTGGTTAATGCCTTAGTAGTAGTGACAGTAGATATAGTAGGGCTGGCTATAGAGACTGGTATACTTTCTACTGGAGAGCTCAAAATATTTACACTTGTAGATTCAAAAACTGGAAAACTTACAACTGGAAAACTTGATGATGTGGGAGACTGCAACTCGGTAGAAGAAATGGTAGTTGCTTCTATTGTTGCTATAGATGATTGGACAAATGTTGAAGTTGTCACAACCATGCTTGAAGGTGTCTCCGGGCTGGATGTAGAAACTTTTACTGGAGAGGTAGGAAGGGATGCAATGACTTCTACTGCTATCCTTACAGTATCATCTACCTCAGTGGCTTCTTCTTGTTCATCACTGTCATCTTCAATGTCTTTTATTATGACTGTTTCAATACTCGGTTGGTGAAGGTGGTATATGTTCTTCCATGTGGCATTTGCAGCCTTCACAACCGATTCGATATTGTTGATCAGAATCAAACAAGTATTGAACCTTAATGTCATCTTATTTTCATTGTCCTTCAATGCCTTCTTTACTTCATCATTTTTCAAGCTCGGCATTAACTGTCTCAGGGTTTGATCAAATATGTCTATCACAGTTTGCTTTGCATTGCTCCATCTCATTTTTATTGGATTTAATAAGACAGCTGGAACCTGTGGGGCTATTTCATCAGGAGAGTATTTCCACTGTCCCATATTTTCAATAACAGCATCTTCTATTTCCTTCTGTTCTGTTTCTGATCTGGTTTCATATTTAAAAGATTTTATGTTACTTACTCCAGATCCTGATCCATCTCTAAAGAGTTTGATCCTTTCTTGAAAGTTTAGAGGAGGCCTTTTGAATACTATGTCTTTATCTGCCTTGTCTACCTTGTCTGCCTTACCTCTTGCATTTCTCCTTGTAAATACAGCAGTGGGAGGCTTAGGTGCCTTAGTGATGAATACCTTTCCTTTCTTCTTTGCAGGTTCTGGTTCCTCTGTTTTCTCATCCTTTTCCTCTTCTTCTTCATCTTTATCTTCTTTGTCCTCGGTTAGCATTTGCATTTTGGCTATCCTCTTCTTTCCTTTGTTTACCGCCTGTGGAAGCTTTATGCTTAGTTCAATTCTCACCTTAGCTTCATCATATGTTCCAAAATATGGAGCTTTGGGATTGACAGGCTGATTAAGAAGAGCTTCAATGATATTCGTGGTTTCATCAATATTTACCTCATAAGGAAGAGGTTTTACATATACAGTCCTCGGTTTGGCTGCTTGAATATATACATTGTCACAATCCACCATAAAACAAATGTCATCCTTGTAATCTTCCACCAACTTCTGTGGAATCCGGAATCTGTCATTCATTTTCTCTTTGAAAGACTCAAAATAATTATCCATGATGCTTTCAAAATTTTCACCCATTTCTGAGATGTATTCATTTATTTCATAAAGGACTGGCACATCTTTTCTCCATATAACTTTTCCTTTAGAAGGGAAGAATTTCTGAGCATAGAAGAATAAACAGACCAATAAGGATCCAAACTTACATGGATTGTTTTTGGAAGTTTGAATGCTTTCCATGTTTTTGTTAAACTGCTTTAACAATAAGTCTGCTAGGTCAAATGTTAAGTTGTTCTTGACCACTTTGTATGCTAGGTCAATAGCTTCACAGGAGACACTATTCTGTCGACTAGAACTGTATATCTTATGGGCAATAATGTGTGTACCAAACTTCAGTTCAGCATCGGTAATGCTGCTAACTTTCATGCCTCTACCGTCCCACTCAGCTAGGGTTTTCTTCTCTAGTTCCATCCGACCTAGGGTTTTGGTAGTTTTTGCTTTGTTCAACATGGGAAGACCGGTGATTTGATGAATCATCTTCTTTGTGATCTCTATGGGTTGCTCAAACCAAATCTTGCCATCATGTACACGGCTGAGAATGTATCTAACCCATTTATCTTGAAAGTTTTGAGGTAGATGTGCAATGTGAACTAAACCTTTATCTTCCAGATGTTTGTGCTCGGGTTTCAGAATACCATCCACACACAGTTCTTCACGCACAATATCTAGCTCTAGGTTCCCCATTTCATGAATTGAACAGTTGAAATGATTGTGAATATCATTAATAAGTAGTACCTTAGGAGGAATCTGAGATTGAGCTCCGTTCGGATCTAGGGCTACTGCAATTGTGGGCACGATCTTGAAATCTGGTGCTTTCCATTCCCCTTGGACTAACATATCAGATCCTTTCTTCGCTGAGGTGCTGGATGATGCCATGGTAGCTCACAAAAAATTCCTTTCGCAAAAGTATTGAATCATTGGGTTGCTCTTGAAATTTTCTGCTCTCAAAGTGCTAAAGGTTCGCGGTGAAGAATGAGTTCGATTACTTGCTTTTTGTTTACAACTCTATCATTAATGCTCAGTACAAATTAGGGTATGAATTTCGACAGACTGTCACCCACTAAGAATTAATTGCTCGGTAAAGACTTCGCAACTCGATGAACTTGAGAATTCATATTGCTCCAACCTTGCTCGGTAAAGACTGGTACCGACCTTGCTCGGTAAAGACTGATACCGACCTTCCTGTGATCTTACTGCATCTTGCATGCTGATTTAGATCTTTCTTTTAATTCGGTTCTGGAATTGCTTGAGATTGGTCTATAAGAATACAGTTCCAGTGCTTTCTTGGAAATTTAGTTTGAGTCGATAGAGCCACCCATTCCATTACTTGGACTGGTTTGCTCGGTAGATTTAGGAATCCATTTTTGTCTCACCTGTTTCCTGACCTTAGTTGCTTCATTCTTCTTTCCATCTTCAACTTCACTAGCATTCATGCAGTTTCTGGCTATGTGACCGAGTTTAGTGCATTTGAAGCATCTTACGGTAGTATCTCTTTTCCTTAGATGATGTTTTATGCAATTCATGCCAATGTGTCCATATTCTCCACAGTAATGACATCTACACCAGGTGTTGTAGTCCCATCCAAACATTGCTTTCATAATTTGTTCTGCTGGATTGAATGTCTTAGATCTGCACTTGGATGCCTTGTGACCTTGTTTGTTGCATTTGTGACAATTACCTCTGAATCTTGGTTTTTCCCTGCATTCATTTGCTTTGTGACCATGTTGATTGCAGTTGTAACATTTTCCATTGAATTCTACTTTTTCACTGTTCCAACATTTATTTGAAGTATGTCCTATTTTACCACAGTGATTACAAGTAGGTTTCTGATTCCTTTGAGTACCTTGCTTAGAAGATTCACCTTCTCCTTTGTATCCAAGTCCTGCTTTTCCTTTTTGCCTATGAAGATTTCGCTCATACAGCTGATTCAAGTCTTCTTGGCTTTTCAGCATTCCTTCATTGATTTGTTTTTTAGCGTTTAGGTCATCCACCAATCTTAGATTGATTTCCTTTTCAGATCTTAGTTCTTCTCTTGTGTTTTCTATTTCTGATCTTAGATTCAAAATTTCCTCATTTGTATGAGAGATCTGATCAATTAGGTTTTCTAGCTGAAGGGTTTTATTTTGGACTTCAATGTTCCTTCCATCTAATTCATCTTTCAACTTGTTTCTTTGTTCCAAGATCTCACAAAATCTTGTAGAGTGTAGCTCTTGTTCTCTTTTTAATTTTCTCACTTCTTCCTGTAGAGACCCATTCTTTTCTAGGAGTTCTTTGACAGCATTGTTTGCTTCATCTGAGCTATTTGAGGGAAAAAGATCTTCAATGTAATTATGATCATTCATCTGATTTGCAAGTTCCTTCCTTCTTCTTAGGGATTGGGAAAGATGTTCTTTTGCTTCTTTAAGTTTAGCTATGGCCATTTCCAGATCTAGCTTTTCATTTTCAATCACCTTGTTCAGTTTGAATACCTCCATTGTCTTGGATCTTTGCTCAAGCTAGTTAAGCTTTGTCTTGAGAACCAATGAAGCTCTGATACCAATTGTTGGAAATATTCAGGAATTAACCGAGTTACTGAGAGGGGAGGGGTGAATCAGTAACTCCAAATTTTCTTTCATCTACAGATGTATTAACATGTAATTTACTTTAACCTTTTCATACAGAAAGCATGAAACTTAAAAACATTCACAACAGTGACACATAGATTTGGTTACCCAGAAACCTTCAAAAAGAAAGTAAAACTGGGGTGGGGATGAAACCCACAAAGCTTTAATACTGCAGAATAAAGTTGGCCAGTTAAGGCTTACAATTTGATCACTTCTGATGATCTGCCCTGTTAGGAGCAATAAGGATTGCTAAATCCACCCTGTTAAAGGATTTACAAACATACAATGAAGTATGCACTCGGTAAAGAGATTTTACAAAAGACTGTTAAGTCTACCTGGTTAAAGGATTTAGTACCGATTCACCTGTTAGGATGAAACAGTAGATCTCTTGCTTTGCAACTGGACTGCTGATTGAGATTCGTTGATGTACTGATCACCTTCTGTGATGAATTTGTCTATGTTGTTCCTTATACTGCTGAAGCCCTTTGTAATTCTCTTATCTCTGCCTTTTCTTTTTATTCACATACATACTCATACTATCTCATCTTGACATCTTTACAACATTGTTTATATACAAGTCTAAACAATTAATTACAATTACAATTACAATTACAAAGTCGGCTTGACAAATAAACATAAGTGCTACTAAGTCGGCCCAAGTATGGTTACACGGTTCCTGCAAACTAACTCGGTGACTTTCTGATACTCGGCGTCCACTGCATTACTCGGCATCGTCATGCACTCGGTAGAAGTGAAGGCACGGTTCATACTGACCACTCGGTAGGTTTTGAACTCGGTAAATACTGGTGACTCGGTAGACATGATGTTACTCGGTTTACACTGTCCTGCTCGGTTTGTACTAACTTGCTCGATTTGCACTGTCTGCTCAGTTTGCACTGTCTGCTTGGTTTGCACTATCTGCTCGGTTTGCACTGTCTGCTTGGTTTGCACTGTCTGCTCGGTTTGCACTGTCTACTCAGTTTGCACTGTTTGCTTGGTTTGCACTGTCTGCTCGGTTTGCACTGAGAATGCAAATAAGTGTTGTCACTAGTGGCAATAATGCCAACACAATTTTCAATACTTTTAATGTCTGTCAGTTAAAGTGTCACTCTTACTGATCTTTAAAAATCGCTTGTCACTGGAAAGTGACACCTGTGAATTTTAAAGTCATGCCTACTAATTGTTAATTGACGTGCTTTCGCTGATAAATGATGCCTACTATTTTGTGCTTAAATTTGCTATCAGATTGTTAATTTCTATTTTTCTTGCTCTCTATCTGTGTTTTTCCTACAAATGAGACAACACAGGAAAGTCAGGAAACCAGAAAGCAGAGTCACACAAGAGAGTAAAGAGGTGAGAATCCAAAATAAACGTTTAAAAGAGATTCATACTGTTGTGATTTTGGATAGTTTGAAATTTGAAGAAGATCTTTACAAAGATTACATTAAAGTGTTGGATGCATACAAGATGAAATTCCCTACTTTGAGTTAAATTTGCTTGCATTAAGTTGTTGAAATTTCTCTGAAAAATCTTGTCAAAAACACTTAATTTGCAATTTCAATTGTTCCTTTGGTTTCCTTCAATTTGTATGGCTTTTTTGACTAATTTGTTGGAGGAGGGAGTGGGAACAATCACCAATAGGTGAGTGAGAAAAATAAAAAGCCAAAAACCTCATAAAAGTGTCTAGCCTTTTGCTAGCTACAAAAAGAGGTATTCATCAAATCAAGCTTGCATTTTCTTAAATTGTGGCTATTCTTTGAATATAGATTAATAGAAAAACCTTACTATTTGTCAAATTGAACAAGCATTAGGCATATGCTCTCCATTTTTCAAAGTGGATCAAAAAGCCAAACATGTTAGTTCAATTTGGTAGAAAGGAAGGAAGGAATTAACCAAATATTTCATTTATAAGAATCTCCTTGTTAAGAGGTTGAAAAAGAACAAAATTTGATTGAAGTGTTTGGAACAAAGAACAAAAATAGGGATATGCTCTTCACTTTCTAAGTGAACCAAATTCCAAAACTTGTTGGACTATGTTCAATTTCTTTCTTTTCTATACATGCTAGTTAATTTAGATCTTTAAAGGGCCTGCCTCCTGAGATTTTCCTTATGAGGACGGTGAGAGGGAATGACCCAAGTGGGAGACAATCGCTTTAGCCACGGTACTATCTGACCCACTATAAAAAAAAATACACTCTTCCTTAATAAGAGAGTGACTAGGTTGTGTGCAAGTTTCTTCACTTCCTCTAGTAGTCCTTTTGGATTGTGCCAAATCGTGCTTTTGTGCGTGTGGGAAGCCCGCAAGTGGGAAAAAGAGCTTGACATGATTTAGAATGGAAGTATTCATTAAGTCCTGATAAGTAGTAAGATGCCTTGAAGAGCCAAACATGTTTAAAAGCCAAATCTAACTCTAGGTAGATTGCTTGGAAGATATTCTTGTTCATACTTGTGAAAAATGACTGAGAACATACACTTTTAGTGTGGTTTTAGGGATATGGTGCAAATTTAATGTGTGTGTTGTGTTTGTACTTCATTTTCAAGCAAGAAAATTCCATAGACCTAATCTTACAATTTTTTAAATTTGAAATTTACAACCTGGTCTGTAAAGTGTCGCCTACACATAGAGAAAAATTGCTTGTAAACAGTAAAGTCACGCCTGTGACTATTCAGGAAACACATGTCAATAAGGAAGTCATGCCTGTGACATTTCAAGAAATGCCTGGAAAAGGTTAAGAAACACCTGTAAACAAAGAAAAGCCACCTGCTGACCTACAAAGTGCCACTTAAGAATATTCTAATAACTGCATATCAGTTGTTAAGTCACGCCTACACACTGGCAAGTGACACCCAGAAACAAAAAGGGGAAAACAGTGAGCATTTCCCGAGGGTTTCATAAAATTTTGATTTCATATTCAGATACCCTTTTGGCTATTTTATCTGCTCCAATATTCTGCCTCATCAAAATCCTAGTTTTGAGCAATTTTGAAAATTTTATAAGGATTTGACCACAAGCAAGTAAGATCAAGCCTATTTTTCAAGAGCTTGTATGCTCATGCCAGCTTTCACTTAATCATATTACCTAAAGAAAACCTTGCAAGAAGATGGAACTTATCTAAGATAAGAGCTTCCTTTTTTGAGTGATACATTTACTGCTCCAAAAATACCACAAAAACCCACTCAAGAAGTAGAAAACAACATGATGTTTTCAGGCAACTCGAGTTCAGATTAGACCAACAATGGAGGTATTGACCCAAAAAACCCAAGGTCAAATAAAAAAAACAATGGAGGAATAGACCCTAACAATCAAGGGTTATATAACACTAACAAAGGGGGCAATGGTGAACCAATAGTTGATGATGCTACCAATGAGAGAGCTAACGAAGCCATACAAAGCCCATACTTTATGAAGCTTATTGAGAAAGCATTAGAGAGAGATAAGGAGAAATATTTTTTAGACTTAGCCCAAAAAGGTCTTAAACTCCCTCATGATTAAGACGTCAATCAACTTAAGAAAGAGAAGGTTGATGATAATCCAATTGACATCATGAATAAGCAATTTAAGTTATTTCAAACTCAATTGGACACAATAAAGCAAAGTGGGGCTCCTAAACCCTTTTCAATAGAAGCATTGTGTCCATTTCCATTTGAGAAGAGTCTAATTATGATACCATTCTCTAATAATGTTGTATTTCCTAAGTATGATAAATACGAAGGAGTATCTGATCCTCAAGATCATTTAAGGGAATTTTGTGCATTGAGCTTGGAGTTCATGCATGACACTATGTATTTAATGAGATTATTCCCTAGAAGTTTGGGAGGCATGGTCATGGAATGGTTTTTAAAATTACCTTCCGGCATCCAGACTTTTAAAGATTTGGCTTCTAAATTTGTAACACACTATTCATACAATATCAAACATGACATTACAATGATTACCGTATGCAACACCAAGCGAAAAAGAGGGAGAATGATTCCTAATTTTCTTAGAAAGATGGAGGACAATATTTGCTAGATATCCTCAAAGTGTACCAGAAAAAGAAAAGATGGACATATTTATAAATAGCTTGAGTAATGAGATGAACTATCAGTTAAGGATGCAATGTCCTAAGCCTTTCCAAGATCTTATTGAAAATGGAGTGACTATGGAGGAAGTATTGGTTAAAAGTGGAGAGCTAAAGTTGTACAAGGATAATAAGAATGGCAGCAACAACAATACCTCCAACAATAACAATAAGAATTTTTCTAATAACTATAACCGATTTGGGTTGAGGAACAACAATAAAGGTGTGGTCAATGATGGGGTTGTTTACTCTAATAATTTGAAAGTCACTCCATTTTCTCTCACAAGAACACCTACCCAAGTGAATTATGCAAATCAAGTTTCCAAAGTGCCTTTTAACAACAACAGCAATAACAATAACTTTGGGAACAATCAAGGGGACAACAAGTCCAAGAAATTCTTTGCACCAACTCCCAAGAGGACATTCATGCCTTTAGGTGAACCTCTCAAGAATGCATTGAGAACTCTCATTGCAAATAAGATTATTGATCTACCTAGACCTCAACCGTATGAACCACAAAATAAGCCTAGCTGGTGGAGTGAGTTTAGTCATTGTGAGTACAACTGAAATAGAGGACATACCACAAATTATTGTTTGCAATTGAAAAATGTGGTACAAGACTTGATTGACAATGTTGTGATCATGATAGAAGGGCCTAAAAACAATGGAGATCACACATCATTTAAGCATCCTTTTTATAACCATGAGAAGGGTGAATCTTCTAAATTGAATAAGCAAAGCAGCAACAATGTCAATTTTTCTCCTCATTATGACAAAACCATCAATAATTTATCTAGTCATGAGCATTGTGTCAACATTGTGGTAATCAAGGAACAACCCAAAGAAGAAACATATTATGCCATTACTAGGGGGAAAACTTCAAGGATTACCCTACAAGAGGCAGATCCTGAACCTATTGGTCCTACACAATCAATTATTTTGGTTAAGAAGGCATCTAAAAAAATAAATTCATATAGCTTGGTGGACCAATTACAAAAGACTCCAGCTCAAATCTCTATCTTGGAGCTATTAAAATTATCTCCAAATCATAGGGAGATCTTGGAACAAGCCTTAGTGGGGACTAATGTTCCTATTAACTTGGAGGAAGAGAAGTTTCAAAACATGGTGGGACACCTCACAGCACCACATTGCCTTTCATTTTCAGATCAGGATGACATGTCCATCACTCATTCTCAAAATTCTCCATTGCATATAGAAGTCCTCATTAAAAGACATAGGGTTAAGAGAGTTCTTATAGATGATGGAGCTGGTCTGAACATTTGCACATTAAACCTTGTCAAGTCTTTAGGTTTATCTAAGTCATCCATTAATCCTAAAAAGAAAATTACCATAAAGGCCTATGATGAGGAGGAGAGATCTTCAAAAGGCACGATTGTCTTTCCCATTCAAGTCAGACCCATCAAAAAGGACACCGTATGTCAAGTTTTAGATATGAAGTTAACTTATAATATCTTATTGTGGAGGCTATGGATACATGCGATGTAGGCAGTTCCTTCTACCTATCACCAATGTATCAAATTTCCATACATGGGAGAAGAAATCACAATTGGAGGGGATTCAAATCCTTTTCAATATTGTAGCACATTGAAGCTTCTTCATGAATTATTTATTCCACATAACAGCGAAGGGATTGTGCCAAATGCTACTATTGAAGAAACTAAAGGTTTTGATCCCAAGCTAACATCAAATGCTACCTCCACTTCAAACCCTATTCAAACTAACTCAACTACATCAACTAAAGGAAAGGAAAAAGTGAGTTATGAGGGTCCAAGTTCAAATGAGAATTTAGATAGAATATCCACACCAAAGGTGGAACTTGCTAAACCTACTAAAGAGGAGAAAGGAAAAGCCAAAGAAGATCACTATAAAAAAAATGAGTGAAATGATGCACACATTTGAAAAGCAATGTAGAATCTGTTCCAAAGGAGTAGGAGAATATTCTGTTTCTCTATTTGACTTGCCTACTTCTCCAAAAACACATGGAAAACCTTCTAAAGAAAATCTTCCTCACAAATATAACTCTCATTTCATAAGAGAGAGTGACAAATCAGCATTTGAAAAATAAGAGGATGAGGTTTTACAATGGCTCTACAAAGATGAGAGTGATACCTCAAACAATCCTGTAGAAAGAGTTCAACATGTCAATATTCAAACTGACCAATATGGAAAAGGGTTTGAGATTATGCCAAAAATGGGATATAAGGGAAGAGGACCCTTAAGTACGAGGAATAGAGGTTTTTTGGAACCTATTGAACCTTCTTGGAGGTCAAAAGAGGAAACATCAGGGGTAGGTTACCAATACAAAGGAGAAAGTTCCAACCCCATGCATGATGGTTATGAACAAATAAACATGGTACAATCTAATGTTGATAGTGATCATTCTATAGAATATGAGTGGGATTCTTTATTCAAAGTTTTAGAATAACTGAGAGGGGGGTGAATCAATTATCCAGTGTCCCAAATCAAAATGTATAATCCAAAACAATTCTACTACTTCTGCTACTCGGTAAACATAAAATACTTTCACTATCTATGTCTTTACCGATTGTCAGTCTAAAACTTATAACATTTACCAATCAAATCTAACATGTAACATGAAAAGTATCATAACAAAAAAATATCACAATCAACACATAACATAAGATATTTAACGTAGAAACCCTGTGAAGGGAAAAAACCACTTGGGACCGGCAACCCAAAATTGTTCACTCTTCTGAAGTGAGGTCGGTGAAGACCCAACCCTATTAAAGGTTACAAATACATTGTTAGGTGTGACCTTGTTAGAGGATTTTAGACCAAAAGTTATCGTCCAACCAACATTCACTCTGGGGTTGACGGGATAACAATGTTCACTCTATGAATGAAGCATCAAAAGACTTTCATAATCCACTCAGTTAAGAGATTTGACCGTGTACAATGGTTAAATATGTAACAGTAGATGATCTACCTTGAAACAACTTCAATTGCAGTTTACAGATCAATGTTCAGCTCATTCAAATATTTATGATCAATATACCACTTCAGATTCAATACTATATCAACTTACTATCCATTAGTAATTACTCTTGGTAGCTCGATAATTGTTCTTCATCTCAGTTCTTATTAACTAGTATGATCAAAATGCATGAAAACTTGTTCATGCGATAATTCTACAGTATCTTCTTCTTCCGGTGGTGTTTCAACAATGAAACCAATGTCTCTTATATAAACGAGTAAATCATTTTCTTTTCCTCCATCAAATTTTGCTGCTTAATCATATTCATAGATTTTGCCGCTTTAAGCTTCCTTAGCTGATGTGTCAGTAACACACTTCAATCTACTCCATTAAATCCTTTTTGATTTATGTTAGCTGTTGATCTTCATAACCAACCTTATATGTTACCTCAATTTCATACACTTTATAGCTCATCACTTTATCAGCTAAACTGATCATTTAATTCCTTTCTATTTTTCTCAGTTAACAAAGAAATGCATCGGTGAACACAAGCTCGGTTAACACTATGCTCGGTATACACTACATTCTATCGGTGTATACTAGAATGCTTTATTTACCGACAACACTGCTTTGTGTCTTTCAGCTCTATTCTTCATCATAGATGAATGCAACATAATAAATTCAATTTCATCAAGTCATAGACTCACCAACAAGTTACTCAGTGTATTCCTTATCCTCATCTGACATGTTAATCCATTTTCTAGTTAATGCAAAAATCTAAGGAAAATGGCCTATTCCCTGCAAATGTTTGTCATGTTGTCCTACCATGCCTGCAAGTCATAGTTTTAATGTGTGATGAAAATCCACTTGATTTCATGTTGTGCGCTCTTATCCCTATGTTCTTCCATGTGTCACCTTGCTCTAGTCCAAATTGCATGTGCTAAATCACAAAATCCAGAAAGTTATTCAGGTTCTAGGGTCTACAGGAAAATATTTTTAGAATCTGCCATAGTGTTGAAAACCCATAATGTTTTTGAAAATCCATGGTGTTTTCGGTTTGTGTGAAAACCCTCATTGTTTTCAACCTTGTGCCTTCCAACTTTTGTGCGCTTATCTTTTGGTGTTAGAAACCTTGTGTGTTTTCGATCTTTTCTGTCGAAAACCCTGTATGTTTTCAACCTCACAGTTTCCTGTTTGCTGGCCTTCCCTAACTACACAAGTGTGATGGATGGTGGGCCCAGGTCTTCAAAGGTCTCAAATGATTGGTTGTCGCATAATCACATGTCAAGAATTTATGACATGCGACCATGTGACCGATTGACACATGTCCCAGCGGGCCCATCAGCTAGGGTTTGACAGATGTTTAAGGGGCGACAAAGATCAGTGGTTGTCGCTATACCGTGAGGAAAAGATGCAAGCTTTTCAATCTCCACACTTTAATGAGAGCTATTGATGCGGTAGGAAGGTGGATACATGTGGTGGGCCCACTGTCAAAGGATGTTGAGGTGGTGATCTTATGGCCTTGTCGCATGATCGTAAGGGCCATTTTCACGGCTTGCAACCATGTGACAATGTTCTTCCTTGCTAAGGCCCGGTGGTAGGTGGTGATGTGGCATCTTCAAGTTGGTCCGAGGTGGTGACGAGGCTTGTTAGTGGGCCCATTGTCTTTTGTTGCAGAGGTGTGCATTTTGCATTGGTGGGGAGCAGTGACATGGTGCCGACGTGGTGGCTTGTTGCATGTTCGCATAGCCCTTTTCCTGGCTATGAAATCATGCAACAACTGTTGGCGTCGTGGTTGCAGAGTTAGGGTGGGTCCACTATGCTAGTGTTGTTGAGTTGTTTGATTTTGCTTGGTTATTGACTGCTGATTGGACTGATGACTTTTCAAAGGGGCCCGCGACTGTTGTGAGATTAAATGCAGATCGCCCGATTTTTTGGGAAGGGATTGGATCTACGACCATGTTTTAAACTTTTGGGGGTGACCGTTGGAGCTTAGATTCAAACTTGAAGAGGGTTTTTGAGACAAAAGGTACTGGTTTTAATGCTTTTCTGGTGGATTTCTTGCTAGTTTGATGGCAGTAGGTGTTGCGATCTGGCCTGAGGGTCCTGCTGATCAGTGGCATGATATTTCTGTACTTGGTGATGAATCTTGGTGGTGTGTCACATGTTCGCATAGCCCATTTTCTAGCTATGCGATCATGCGACAACCTTTGTTTCAAAGGGTTTTTCAACAATTTGGTCGTATGTGATGAGTGCGGTAGCTCAGTGGCAGTTGCGAAGTTGATGGCGGCTAAGGTTTTGATTGATGCCAGAGATCTCCATGTTTTTTACGTGCAAAGTCTTTAGGCTTTCTCTGGCATCGATGTTTGTTCTTCTTGCAACAAGAAATCACTTCTATTTACATTGCAGTTAGCCTGTGGTGATGAAACCAATGTAATTGTACATCAGATTTGATCTGATTTTCCTGGGTTTCTAGGCTTCTCTATAATGTTTCATTTCTTGTTGTACTGGGTGGTTGTAGACTTAATTTTTGTCCTAATGACCAGTAGCTTGTTGCAATCCTTGTTCCTATAAAAGGATTTTCATGATCATTAGGAAGGGTTCTAAATTTTGTCAGTTCCAGTGGTTGTATCAACATTAGGGAAAAACCTCATGTATCTTTTGCATATTGTCTATGGTGTTTTCTGAATCAACTTGTAATACAGGTATTTGAATCCACATACTTAATATAGTTGCTCATTCTTGGATCTCTCCTTTAGTTGTTCTTAATGAATTTTGAGTTTTCTGGCTCACTACATTTGGTTGCTTATGTATATGTTTCATCTCTCAGCCTTGATTTAGAATCAGGTTAAAAGTCTCTGAGTGAAGCATAGATTCATTTGGTTCAATCAGTAAGGATACTTGTAAGTAGTGTAAGAGATGTTTAACTATGTTTATGGCTTGGATTCTCAGATGAATCTAGTAGTTGTCCTTGTGTTCCATGTTCACTTCAGGTGTGATGCCCAATGGATAAGGCACTAATCTTAAGCTAGTATCCCTGTGCTGATGCAAAGTGTTGCATAGTTTTTTGCATCCTGCAGGAAACCTAATTATATTTAATATCTCCAATCCTACAATCCCTCATAGTTTTGAGGTCACAAGGCCATTTTACCCTTCATAGCAATAGAGATTCAATGAATGTCTGGTTAGCATTTAGTAGTCTCTTTCTATCATCTTCTTTGTTTAATCCAGTCCAAAGTCCTAAAATGTTATAAGTTACTAGATTAGGTACACCCACCATGGTTTTGTAGAGCCAGAAGTGAAGAGGGCAGTCTTGTCCCTATAGTTGGTCCAGTTGCCTTGCAAAGCTTTCACACTTGGATTTAACTAGTCCTAACATCAGTCTCAAGGTATATTGGCAGCCCTAAGTGGCATAAGAGTTTTCAAACACCAACATGACATATACATCTTCCTCATGTAGATATTTATGTTCTTCATCTCTTTCACCTTTCTTCAGATGTGTCGGTATAGTAACTTAAAAGATAAGTACTGTCAAGCTAGTTGACATCAATGACAACATAATACTTATTTAATCATCTTGCATATCTAATCAGCAACTCCTTAGTAATCTTGAATTATAGATTCTCCATTCAGATTCTAAATCAGTTGTAGTTCATCAATATCTCCCTTTGGCATTTATGGCAACTCAAGTAATATGAAATGTACCATACACATACCAAACATGTATTCTACAACTTTGTAATCAAATGTTGTGTAAGCTCTCCCTGGCTTAATATGTTTAATCACTACGTTACTAAACAACATTATAAAAAATCAGCTTTGTCATTCTGTAGATATAATCTTTTCAGCTCTCAGGTTCCTGTTCCTTTCTTTCAGATTATCTCTCCCTTAGATAGTTCTCATCGGTGCATATCTCTCTTTTTCCTTTTCATATTATTTATCTCTCCCTTTGAGAATAATTGCAAAGAAACAAATAAACAATAAGCTCTTTTAGTAGCTAAGTAACTTGTTGTTGTCCATTACTTCCTTTGTATCTTTGTATACTGATATCCCAATCTGTTTTAGTTCTTCAAACTTAATCACAACCTTGAATAATATCCAAAGTTTGAACTATGTTGCATCAACATGTGTGATCATCTAATAAGATTAGGCTGATGCAACATCTAGATCACATTAGTGACCGATAGACAAGGGACGGACCCCAAGTCTAGTCCTCAAATATTCAAATGTGTCCTTTGGTAGAGGCTTTGTAAAGATATATGCAAGTTGTTCTTTTGATGTAACGAATTCTAACTTCACTTGCTTCTCTTGTACTTGTTCTCTTAAGTAGTGATACTTAATTGATATATGATTTGTCTTAGAGTGCATCACTAGATTCTTTGAAATATTAATAGCACTTGTGTTGTCACAGTATATAATCACCTGGTCAGTGATTACCTCATTCATTCCTTCCAACACTTGCCTGATATATGCAATGTTTGAGAAATTAGTAGAAGCAGCAACATACTTTTCTTTGGCTATAGACTGAGAAATACAAGCCTACTTTTTACTTGTCTAGGTTACAAGTCTTTCACCAAAGAAAAATGCTCGTCCAGTGGTACTTTTTCTGTCATCCACATTTCTAGCCCAATCAGCATTGGTATAAACCTTCAACTCAAACTTACCTTCTGTAGGATACCATAATCCATAATCCCCTATCTTTTTCAGATATCTTAAGATCCTTTTAGTAGCAATCATGTGTGATTCTCTAGGATTAGCAGAATATCTAGCAACAATTCCCATAGCATGTGCTATATCTGGTCTACTATGAACTACATACATTAGTTTACCAATCATGGATCGGTAAAGTGTTTGGTTTACCTCTATAGTTTCATCTTCCTTTGTTAGTTTACTTCCAGTAGCCATCGGTGTTCCTACAGGTTTAGCATCTTCCATGCCAAATGTCTTCAAGACTTCCTTTATGTACTTGGACTATGTGATGAATATCCCATCACTCTGATGAATTACTTGTAATCTAAGAAAGAATTTAATATCTTCAAACATAGACATTTCAAACTCATTCCTCATGTCATCAACAAAAGATTTACATATATGATCTTGACCTCCAAAAATAATATCATCAACAAAAATTTCAGCAATAAGAATAGTGTCATCAATATCACCTTTCATGTACAAATTGATGTTTTCAATAGTTCTTACAAATCCAATACTTAACAAGTAAGTATGCAACCTTTCATACCATGCTCTCGATGCTTGCTTTAAACCATATAAAGCTTTGTGTAATCTACATACCATGTTTTTGTTGTCTAGATCAGCAAATCCTTTAGGTTGTTCTATGTAGACCTCTTCTTCAAGTATACCATTCAGAAATGTTGACTTCACATCCATTTGATAAACCTTAAATTTCTTGTGTGCAGCATATACAAGTAGCATTCTAACTCCCTCCAATCTAGCAATAGGTGCAAATGTCTCACCATAGTCAATGCCTTCTTCCTGTGCATATCCCTTGCATACCAATCTCGCTTTATTTCTTGTCACTTCACCATTTCCATTCAGCTTGTTTCTGAATATCCATTTAGTACTGATAACATTCTTATCTTTAGGTCGGGGTACTAAGGACCAAGTTTTGTTTTTCTCTATTTGTTCTATTTCCTCCTTCATTGCATTAACCCATTCTTCATTCTCTAATGCAACTTTCACATTGTTTGGTTCAAATTCACAAACTAAACATGTACCTTGTCTTGTTTTGCTTCTTGTTTGCATTCCAGCTTGTCTGTCTCCAATAATTTGTGTCTCAGGATGATGTCTTCTGACAAAACTAGCTAGTACTCAGTTTCTTCTTTCTTGTTCATCCTGTTTAGGTTCATGTGCTTGCTCGGTAGCACCATCTTTTTCATCGGTTTCCCTTTCCTATTCCTCAAGGTTATTTTCTTGTTGACCAGTTATCACAGGTTGTGACTTCGGTAGATAATTAGGAAGTTCAATTTAAGTGAATCTACCATAGTCTTCCAGTTCCTTTCTTTCTTCTGTGTTCTTGTCATCAAACTCATCAACACGGACATTAGTACTTTCAATCATCTTATTTGTAACCTTATTCAGACATTTGTATGCTTTACTCTTAGTAGAATATCCTAAGAATATTCCTTCATCACCTTTAGTATCACATTTCCCATTTCTCTCATCTTTCAGAATAAAACATTTGCTTCCTAAAATCTTGAAATAACTAACAGTAGGTTTGTGTCCAAACCATAGCTCATAAGGTGTCCAATTGGTGTCCTTCTTTAGTTGTACTCGGTTAAGCACATATACAGATGTACTGACAGCTTCTCTCCAATATGTCTGAGCAACATTCTTTTGTATCATCAGTGTCCTAGCATAGTCAATGATTGACCTATTCCTTCTTTCAGCAATCCCATTCTACTAAGGTGTTCTTGGTGTAGAGACCTGTCTCTTAATACCATTCTCATTACATAAATTAGTAAATTCATCAGAGATAAATTCACCTCCTCTATCAGATCTTAAGCACTTTAATTCTTTTCTAGTCTCTTTTTCTACTTTTTCCTTATACCACTTAAACATCTTAAATGCTTCAGATTTCTCTTTTAGGAATATAACAATCATCAATAAAAAGAATAAAGTATCTATCACCATAATAGCTCTAAGTTCTCATAGGACCACATAGGTCAGTATGAACCAACTCAAGTATCTTCTTTGTTGAGTAGTCTTTGCTCTTAAAACTAGACTTAGTCATCTTACCTTTCTGACATTCATGGCACATAGCATGATCTAGTTTTGACAAGTTAGGCAACCCTCTAACTATTTTCTTCTTACTAATCTTGATCATGTTATTAAAATTCACATGACATAACCTCTTATGCCACAACCAAGCATCTTCATCCTTCATTAATAAATAAGAAGACTGATCAATATCAAGATAAAATAGATTACCTTTGGATTGTGTTCCAGTTCTGACAAGTCTTCTTCCATTATCATAGATTCTTACCTTTCTACTCTCAAAAGCAAGTTGGTGGCCTAAGTTATTCAACTGTGCCACACTTAAAAAATTATAGTTCAATCCATCTACCCAATATGCATTTTCACATTTTATTCTATCATTAATCATTAATGAACCTTTACCTCTCACCATACAAGGTGCATCATTTCCCATTCTAATAGATCCTCCATCATATTCATCAAGTAGATCAAATTTCTCTATATCACCAATCATATGATGTGTACAGCCACTATCTATGATCCATGTATCATTTCTACCTACTTTAGAGATTAGTGTTGTTTCTTCATGTTTCTCTTCTTCCTATGAATCATCTTTCATAGCAACAAATACTACTTCTACATCATCATCAATGTCAAATTCAGATTCAAATTCTTCGGCTATGTAACATACCTTTTTCCCTTTGTCATAGCTATCTTGGTTATCTTTGTTGTTGTGTCGGTAGCCTCTATTGACTCTACTCCCATAGCTTCCTTCAAATCGGTCTTTGGATCTATCATCATCTTTCTTTTTCAGACATATGGCAGCAATGTGACCAACTTCTTTACAATTGAAACATGCTAAGGGTAGCTTGCCTCTATACCTTCCCTTACCTTTGGGAAATCTTCTGGCCATAAGAGCTTCAATCTCATCAAGCTCATCATCGGTATTACTATCACTATCATTATTCTTATAATTCCTTCTACTACACTTACCAATCTTCAAAGAAGACATGAAAGAGGATTCAACAAAAGGTACAACACTGTTGTCAAAATTATTCAGTTCAAAGGTTGTAAGCTTACTGATCAGAGTGTCAAGAGTAAGGTTGGATGTAGCCCTTGTTTCATGAATTGCAGAGATCCTGATCACATAAACTGGCAGCAAAGTTTTGAGAATCTTGCTTATTACTGTTTCATCGTCAATAACTCCACTAGATGCTCTAATAGCATGTACTACCTCTTTTAGTCTATTTGTGTATTGCACAATGTTCTCACCTTCTTTCATCTTCATATCATCAAATTGACCTCTTAGGCTTTCTACTCTGGCTCTCTTAACATTTGCATCTCCACTGTATATTAGATTTAGTTTATCCCACATGGTCTTGGTTGTATCACAATCCTTGATGTCTTCAAATTTGGCATCGGTATAGGTAGTAGCAAGTTCCATCATAGTAATATTGTTTTCATGCCTGTCCTTTAGTTGATCAAGTGTCAGGGGACCTGGTGTTGGTTCAATGTAGCCATTCTCCATTAGTTCTAGTGCAAATTTCCCAATTCCAAATATGTGCAACTTCATCCGGCTTTGCCATACTGTGAAGTTATCTTTGTTCAGCTTTGGCACTTCCCTCTTATACATCTTGAGACCTTTTTGTTGGAGTCCTTAAAACTCTGTTCTAAGCAACCGAAGTTCTAATACCAATTGTTAGAATAACTAAGAAGGGGGTGAATCAGTTATCCAGTGTCCCAAATCAAAATGTATAATCCAAAACAATTCTACTACTTCTGCTACTCGGTAAACATAAAATACTTTCACTGTATGTGTCTTTAATGATTATTAATCTAAACTTTATAAAATTTACCGATCAAATCTAATATGTAACATGCAAAGTATGATAACAAACAAATATCACAATCAACACATAACACAAGAGATTTAACGTGGAAACCCTGTGAAGGGAAAAACCACCTGGGACCGAAAACCCAAAATTGTTCACTCTTCTGAAGTGAGGTCAGTGAAGACCCAACCCTGTTAAAGGTTACAAACACACTACTAGGTGTTACCTTGTTAGAGGATTTTAGACCAGAAGTTATCGTCCAACCAGCAATCACTCTGGGGTTGACAGGATAACAATGTTCACTCTATGAATGAAGCATCAAAAGACTTTCATACTCCACTTGGTTAAGAGATTTGACTGTGTACAATGGTTAAATATGTAATAGTAGATGATCTGCCTTGAAACAACTTCAATTGCAATTTACAGATCAATGTTCAGCTCATTAAAATATTTCTGATCAATATACCACTTCAGATTCAATACTATATCAACTTACTGTCCGTCGGTAATTACTCTCTATAGGTCAGTAATTGTTTTGCAGCTCGGTTCTTATTAACCAGTATGATCAAAATGCATGAAAACTTGTTCACGCGATAATTCTGTAGTATCTTCTTCTTCCGGCTGTGTTTCAACAATGAAACCAATGTCTCTTATATAGACGAGTAAATCATTTTCTTTTCCTCCATCAAATTTTTCCACTTAATCATATTCATAGATTTTTCCAGTTTAAGCTTCCTCGGCTGATGTGTTAGTAACATGTTTCAATCTACTCCATTAAATCCTTTTTGACTTATGTTAGCCATCAATCTTCATAAAAAAACCTTATCTGTTACCTCGATTTCATACACTTTACAGCTCATCACTTTATCAACTAAACTGATCATTTAATTCCTTACTATTTTGCTCAGTTAACAAAAAAATACATCGGTGAACACAAGCTCGGTTAACACTATGCTCGATATACACTACATTCCGTCAGTGTATACTAGAATGCTTTATTTACCAACAACACTGCTTTGTGTCTTTCAGCTCTATTCTTCATCATAGATGAATGCAACATAATAAAGTCAATTTCATCAAGTCATAGACTCATCAACAAGTTACTCAGTGTATTCCTTATACTCATCTTACATATATATCTTCCTCATGTAGATATTTATGTTCTTCATCTCTTTCATCTTTCTTCAGATGTGTCAGTATAGTAACTTACAAGATAAGTACTGTCAAGCTAGTTGACATCAATGACAACATAATACTAATTTAATCATCTTGCATATCTAATCAGCAACTCCTTACTAATCTTGAATTATAGATTCTCCATTCAGGTTCTAAATCAGTTGTAGTTCATCATGAAAACTCTTGCCATGACAAAGAAATTGTTGTCATACATTCTTATACCAATGTTCCTCAAGAACAGACTCAAGTTAATGAAGATCTGGAGATATTTCCCATAGAGCAGGCACACATTAGTCAACCGTGGATAGGTGAACCTTGGGTACCTTTGTGGGCAAGTGATTTGAATGTTAATTTTAACCCACATGCATTCTTTCCCGTAGAAGTCTTAGAGGGAAATACTCAAGCTAGTGAAGATCTGGAGATACTTCCTACATACATGCAACTCGATCCACAATAAGCTAACATAGGGAAAGCACATAATTATTAGTGGGTAGGTGAAACTTGGATACCTTCGTGGTGGGATGATTCATATGGTAGGTTTACCCCGCATGTTTTCTTTCTTAGGAAAGTCTTCGAGGACTCAAGTGAAGAGGATTTCGATCCTTCTTCCATGGATCATCTTGAGCAAGGTCACATTATTGAACTTAATGATACAATGTATGAACCATCTAATGAGGTCATGTCCTTAAATCTAGCCAATGGCAATTTTCCAAGTGAATCTTTACCCTTAATGCATCCCGACCTTATTGAATGGGACCTAACCGAACTAAGTGACATACTCTACTTTCCAAATGACCAAGCGATGACCCACTACCTAAATGTGGTTGAACCCTCTTTCATTGAAGAATTTAATCCCAACATGATGAAAAAGGCAGGGGTCCAACCTCTTAATCCAAAGAAAAAAATGAAAAAAATGAAAATTTCTAGTGGTGAAAACCACCATGTGGCAGCACTAGAACCAAAAAAAGTAAAGATAAAGGATGTTTCCTATGGTGAAAACCCAACTATGGCACCTAAGGAAGAGATGTTGGATACCTTACCTGAACATGAAGAGGAAAGATCATCTATCCTCATAGAGCTAACAGAGAACGTTAACATTGGAACAGAATTGGAGCCCAAATTCATACACCTAGCAGCTTCACTTACACCTTTTGAGAGAAAGGACTTCATCAAATTTTTCCAAGCAAGGCAAGTGAACTTTCCATGGTCCTATGCTGACATGTCGGGACTAGATCCAAACTTCATACTGCATCACTTGAATGTTAAACCAGGGGTTAAACCAGTCAAGCAGAAATTGAGAAAGATGCATCCCCATATAGCTCTTCTAGTCAAAGCAAAATTGGAGAAATTGTTGAAGGTGGGGTTCATAAGAGAAATTTCTTATGTGGAGTGGATATCCAATATTGTACTAGTTACTAAGCATGACAAATCCATTCACGTATGTACGAACTTTCAAGATCTCAATCTTGCATGTCCCAAAGATGACTTCCCACTTCCAAGCATAGATGTGATAGTGGACTTAACAGCTGGTCACTCCATGTTTTCATTAATGGATGGTTTTAGTAGATACAACCAGATTAAGATTGCACCTGAAGATTGGGAAAAGATAGCCTTTACATGCCCTTGGGGTACTTTTTGTTGGAACATACTGCATTTCGGTCTCAAAAATGTTAGAGCTACCTACCAAAGGGTAATGAGCACTATTTTCCATGATATGATGCACACCTTTTTAGAGGATTATGTGGATGACATATTGGAAAAGTCACATAAAAGAGAAGATCACCTACAAATTTTGGAGAAAATATTTACCCGATTGGAACAATTTAAAGTAAGGCTTAATCCAAAAAAATGTGCCTTTGGTGTTCAATCTGGCAAATTGTAGGCTACATAGTTTCAATAAAAGGCATTGAGGTGGATCCTGAAAAGGTTCAAGAAATAATGGACACGGAGATCCCTAAAAACATTAGCCAAATGAGATCTCTTCAAGGGAAACTTTAATCAATAAGGAGATTTATTTCTCAACTGGCGGAAAAATGTCACTCATTCACTAGATTGCTACACAAGGACACCATTTTTATATGGGATGAAGAATGTGATAAGGCCTTCACTTTGTTGAAGACTTACTTAATGAATCCACCAATTTTAATGCCACCTATCAAAGGAAAACCCATTTCTATTGTACATATCAGCAACCGAGAGGTCCCTAGGAGTTCTTTTGGCGCAAGAAGATGATCAAGGAAAGGAAAGAGCTATCTACTATTTGATCCAAACATTGATCAAGTATGAATTAAACTACACATTCATGGAAAGAGAATGCCTAGCTTTCATCTTTGCTTCTCAAAAATTGAGACACTACATGTTGATGCACAAAGTAAAGCTCATTGCAAAAATTGATCCTCTAAAATACTTGCTTAGCAAAACTACCTGAACAGGTAGGATAGCAAAATGGGTCATGATATTAAGTGAGTTTGACATTAAGTATGTGGATAGGAAGGCCATTAAAGGACATGTGATAGCAGATCACTTAGCTGAAAATCCATTGGTTTCTACACATCCCATTCAAGTAGAGTTTCATGATTCGGCAATTGTCAATATAGAAGCCAAGACATGGAAGTTGTACTTTGACAGATCATATACACAAGGTGGTTTTGACGCTGGCATATTATTGATTACCCCTCAAGGGTATAATATTCCCAAATCATACAAGCTTTTGTTCCCATGTACCAACAACATAGCTGAATATGAAGCTTTAGTCATTGGTATCAAGATGGCTTTAGAATGAAATATCACCAAGCTACAAGTGTATGGTGACTCTCAATTAGTAATCAATGAAATCAATGATGAGTATAATACAAAAGATGAAAAGCTACTACCTTACAAGACAATGATTGATGCATGGAAAAAATACTTTGTGTTGATAACTTTTGAACAAATTCCAAGAGAGAAGAATAGAGTTGTCGATGCAATGGCTACCTTGGCTTCATTACTCCAAAAGCCTGATTGGAATGAAAGGTACAAATTCTTGGTGGAAGAGTTGGAAAAATCGGCATTTGACCTTCTCAACACCCAAATTATTTCCTTACTTGATGGACATGACTCCCCTTGGTATGGCCCTATCTACACATACCTCAAAGACCAAGTACTACCCTTGAACCAATCCCGAGCCCAAAAATGACACTTCATAAGACAATTGGCTCACTATATCATCATTTCTGACACATTGTATTGTAAAGGTCTTGATGGAACTTTACTTAGATGTCTAGAGGAAGAAGAGTCTAAGGTAGCTTTACATGAGGTTCATGAGGGCATTTGTGGGTCGCACTCAAGCAGTTTAAACTTAGCTAAGAAGATCCTTCGCATGGGGTATTTTTGGAAAACCTTAGAGAAATATGCTTGCCACTTTGTTAAGATATGCACCAAATGTCAATATCATGGTGATATGATACATGTATTGGCACAAGAATTATATCCTTTTGTTACACCATGGCCATTCTATCAATGGGGATTTGACTTGATTGGCGTAATTTATCCACCTTCTTCCAATGGGCACAAATACGTCATCACGGCTATGGAATAATTCACTAAATGGGTAGAGGTCATTCCTTTGATCACTGCTATGGGAAAATAGATTTCCATGTTCATACTTAATCACATCATTTGCATATATGGTATTCCTTATGCCATAGTCACCAATAATGGAAAACAATTCAAGAACAAAGACATGGATGAGCTTTGTGATACTTTCCACATTACACATCACTCTTCTTCCATTTATTACCCACAAGGAAATGGACAAGTTGAAGCTACAAATAAGAATATCCTTAAGATCTTGAAGAGATCGGTGAACAAATCAAGAAGAGATTGGCATGTACAAATCAACCCGGATTTTTGGGCTTATAGAACTAGCATCCGGACACCTACAAGAGCTACACCATATTCATTGGTTTATGGAGCTGAAGTTGTTCTACCTTTGGAGGTTGAAATCCCATCCCTAAGAGTATCATTGCAAGGATTAATAATGGATGAGGATTATAGAGTTTCCCGACTTCAAAAATTGGAATTGTTAGAAGAACATCAAGCACAAGCCTATGAACATTTGAAAGTCTATCAAAATAGGATTTCAAGAAACTATAATAAGCATATCAAACCAAGAGTCTTTCAAGTAGGTGACTTAGTGCTAAGAGAAAACCCTAAAAATCAGGCAGAAAGGGAAAAGAAGGGTAAATGGGAAGCAAATTGGCTTGGGCCTTTTGTCAATGTTTCTTCATTTGGAATGGGGACTTACAAATTAGTCAATTGTGATGGGGAAGAATTACAAGAGCCCATTAATAGCATCCATTTAAAGAGGTTTCATACCTAATCAGATGAGAGAGTATTAGAAGAAAGAGTATCAAATGAGTGTGTATCTAATGACTCAAGCATCACTTTTGTACATAAGAAAAATTAAAAAGACCAAAAAAATTGAAAAATTGAAAATCCAAAAAAATTGAAAAAAAAGATAAAAAAGTGCCTTGGTGAAAACCAGCAATAGGCGCCTTGGTAGAAAAAAAAAATGAAAAAAAGAAAAAAGAAATAAACCCAAAAGGTGAAAACTTGGCAATCAAGCACCTTTTGTTCCCTTAAGTCTTTCCTAGTTGCATGTGTACATATTGCATTTCCATCATCTCACTTGTAAATCTTCATTGCATCTGTCATTTGTACATAGTCATAATAAAACCTTTCAGCTACATTGTTGCATTGCCTATTTGCCCTAAGTTTTTCATACAATCACATTTATCACTTGGGGGCAAGGAGAGGATTGGATTTTTGGTACAAGCGGATTCAATAGTGCTACATTCGGTCACATCAAAAAGACTTATCAGAACTTTAGAAGAGAGATATTTTCGTTGAACCTTTGATGGATATCATTGTTCACAACCAAGTATTTTGATCCTACAACTTGATCCTTGAGCCTTCATTGACTTTATTATTTGGGATTAAAAATGGACAACACTTAAAAGATCAGAATGTTTGGAAATTATTTTTGAAAATCTTGATACATTGCAAAACACTTGAAGATTTTTTATGATCTTATTGATTTTTATCACATCTTTTTAGCTAATTGATGATGTTTCGACTAGATTGGCAATGATGGAGACATGATATTTTACTTTCCTTTGAGTGATTATCTTGAGGGAGATCCATCAACTTATGTGAATTCATCTAATGACATGGTCATCAAAGAACCATCGAGGACTTTCACATAAGAGGGAGGATTGACCTTTGCTTGTTTACACAAACGGATACCTTGGCTATTTAGATTTTCCATATCTTAATACCAAAATCCACTTGCAACATTGAATCTATTGAAATTGGTATTCATACTCCCATAGTTGGTCATTCAACTAGTGAGGGTTGTACTAGTTTCCTAAGGGGTTACCAAAAGTAGTATAAAGCGATATTCATATCATCATGATGTGGTCAGTGATGGTTGTACTTGCTTTCTCATCCTACAATGCTCAATGATGAAAATATTTCTCTATGGCATTTCTTTGCTAAAAGCTAGTGACAATTTAGTTGCATTGCATTGCATTTTCATGTTAGATTAAGTCCATGTTTCTAGTTATTTTTCCAAGGGAAAAGGGGTTCAGTTAATCATCTTGATCAAAAACAAGAAAAGAAGGGGGTTCAACTAAACATCATCATCCTTGATTCAAATCAATCATGTGAAATTATCTTTTGCATTCATTCATAGCATTAATCATTAGTCATTATCCTTATATCAAAAAAAAGAAAGAGAAAAGATTCATTACTCATACATCATTTGCATACATTTAGTTAAAAAGAGTTGCATACATCAAAAATAAAAAATATAGTTGCATTCATATCCATATTTCCATAATAAAACATTTGCATCCATACATTGAAAATCAGAAAAGCATATCAAAAAAATTACATTATCATTTACATCTATCTATATATATCATATGTAAGATACATTGCATTCATAGCATCATCAAAAGTAAATGCATCAGAAACATCATATAGAACTACATATAAAGATGATATCACATCAACACATCAAGAGAATTAAGGAAAGTATATCATCATATAAATGTCCATAACATCAAATGATCCAACAAATCCGTATATCAGAGATACAATGTCATCAACAAAGTGGTATATCAAAGTTTTGATCAATAAAACATCAACATGATACAACAAAGTCATCAATGAGGAGATCCATAATCAATAATCACGATCCTAGAGGAGCACCTAATCCATCACCAGCACCTAATCCATCTGGACCCATATCACCTGGTCTATCCTGTGTAGGAGGAGCTTGACTACTGCTAGCAATACTGGGCATCTGAGCCATCATAGCCATAAATTGCTACATCATAGTCGCTACATGATCTAATCTGTCAACCACAACTAATAAACCTATATGTAAAGTTCTCACATCCTGTGATATAGTATCCATGCTAGGAGAAGCCTGAGAAGTCTGACCCATATCCTGAGACTGAGGTATATGTGAAGGCACCTGTTGTGCCAAAATCTGTGTCTGGTGATCTACTGAAGCCTGATGTAACTGAACCAAAGGATCCTACCCACCAGGAACCTATCTAGCAGCATCAATATGCACCTGTCTCTTGACTCTATGTTTTCTATGTTGTCCCTCCACTACTACAGCTCTAGGATGAACAAACCCAGGTCCCTGATTCAGCTGAACCTGTCTCACAGCCCTATCCCTGAAATGTCCACCTCGCACCTGTGGCCTCACTCTTCCTCTAGCCATGATCTAAGGAGCTCTCTATCCTCTATGAGCTCATCATCACCTAGGTCTTCCACCATCATCCCCACCATCATCTCCCCCGTCATCATCGGATCACTCATCTCTATCTAGGATAGGCTCCGTAGGATCGGTAAATCTCAAAAATCTATTTTGAGACCACCACTCTCTGTACTCCATAGACATACTAGCATATACTACATGCTCTAATATATCCCATCTGATGTATATCATCCTAGAAATTTGGTCACAAGAAAACTAAAAATCAATTTGATCCCCCACATAGATCGCTCTACCTGAACACGAGCATACAAGGCCATACCCTGCGGCATATCCTAATACTTGCCATACTTTTGGGAAACTCAGCCAAAGAAAAATATCTCTATTACAAGGGTCGACTGACCAATCATCCAACGTGGAGAAAACATATAAGGGAGCTCATCATCATCCTCCCTCCAACCCTCATAGCCCAGATATGGTCTCCAAATGACCTGATCAATATTGTCAATCCTGTGGCTGTAGTACTCTAACTTACCCAGATGATGTTGGACAACCATGCTGCTATATAGAAATGCATAAAGGAAAACCATGACGTCTGATAAGATCTAACAATGGTCTCGTTATGAGAAGATGCTCCCATACCCACAACTGCAATATCACAGCACTTGCTGACAAGGAAGCACTAGATCTATACACCACCTCATGTAAATCATGGTATAGTTGTGCTAGAATGCAAGAGCTCCAATCAAAATATCGAGGTTGTGTGAGAAAATCCTCAAGAATATGGCCCCATCCAATAGAAAAACCATGACCTCGCCGGTCGAGAACCAGCAATCCGCCTATCAAAGCACCCAAAACTGCTGGCAAAGTCAGAAGTGAAGCAAATTGCGCCCACGTAATAGTGTCATCATCAATGGTGTTATTTCCAAAAACCCATCTACAAACTATGATGTCATATACTGAATCATAATAAACCATCTCACCCTGAGTCAGAATGCGCAACAATCTATACACATCCTCTGGAGTGATAGTCATCTCCCCAAAAGGTAAATGAAAGGTATTGTGGTCAGAGTGCCAACGCCTTGCCACAACTGTCAATAGACCATAGTTTAGCTAAAACCATGGGATATCAAGAAGGAAACTCAAGCCACACATCTCAATGACGTGGAACTTTGGTGGGGTCAACTCCTGACCAAGTTCTAGAATCCAGGAAGCAACGGTCTGTATGTAAAGCTTACGGAAATGTGCCTATTTCACAAATCGAGGGAATCATATCAGTACTCTATATTAGTGGATTATTTTAAGTCAATCAATCCTATCAGAATCAAAGTATCATGCAATCATACCTAGTACCATTTTTTTGTGTCTCTATGTCCTGAGAATGAATTATCAGTTATCTACCTATCAGTATCCTACTATCAATTATTCTATCAGATGAGATTGACATAATCAAACATTCATTGGTACCATTATCTTGATATCTTAATCACTTGTTTCGCTTAACTACAATAGACCTATCTATCTTGGAAAATCAATCGATCATCTAGAGACATTACGTTTTATCAGAAAGTCAAGTTTGAGTTTCAAAATTTCAAAAAATCCTATAGGCATCATTTGTCTATTAGGAGGTGGCATTTTACCTTAGGCAGTGCAGAAAATTGTATATGCAGCACTTTAACAAGCATACACGGTACTTCACATTTCACGCAGCACTTTATGGCTCTAGGTGGCATTTTATCATGCCTAGGCATCATTTAAAACCTAGGGTTTCTCAATCGATATATCATTTATAAATGGGCATTAAAACCCTAGTTCTACATGGGATCAAATTCTACACATGCGGCATTTTAATCTACCATAAGTAGCATTAAACTGCGCAGAGGCATCATTAAAATGCATGGATACAATACTTCAAGGTCCTAAGCGTTATTAAACCTATGCTACATGGCATTTTGCAAAATTAAAACTATGAATCATGAACTTTAATGCAATAAATGCACTAGGAAGGTTCGAATCACTTACCGGAGGTCCGTAATCTAATGGTCTCTAATATCGATGACATCTCTCGAATAGATGCTCTCAAATAGGCACAACCATCATGATCAGCTATCTCAAGATCAAAGAAAAAATATCAATAGTGAAAAGTGCAAATGAATAGTAAATTTGGGTTTTTCAACCTATTTATGCTAATATTGACCTAATTTTGAGGTAATTTTTGACCTAGCGACCTATATCAGCATATCAATCAAATAGGGGCATTTGTTGAAATCTGCATATCATCAATGTTTTTCAGAAATGAAAAGATATTGGATCAACTAATCAATCAATTTCATCATAAGTTTCTATCAAGCGATAAAGTTGTTTTCATTTTTCAGGGGGCATCATAAGAGTATCAAAATTGGCATCAAAACATCATTGAAACTCGGGCATCAAAATTTTTGAACTATTATCAGTGGGGCATATCATATCAAATGTTGAATCATATCTAGTAGTATCATCAATCATATCAGGTATCAAATCAGGATCTAAATCACTTGTGCATCAGTTAATCAAGACCTAAAAGTGATCAAGACTTAAAATTTTCTTTGAATCAATGCTCTACAAACATCAATTCAAAGAGGGGCATTTTTAGACACTCAAAAATGGACAAGTGCTTAAAATCATTAAAATTGCAAAATCTTAACCAAATGCTCTAATTCTGATAAAAAATGGATTAGATCAATTTTCAAATGGACATTTATTAATCAAAATTGGACAAAATCATTAAAATCAAAGGAAAAATCAAATGATGACATTAAATAATTAAATACAAGCTTAAATGGGTAAAAAACATTATATAATTGATTTTAATCAATTAATTGTATAGTTTTAAATCAAAAATCAAATTGAACCTATTCCCTTACATGGCTAATTTAATTAATTAATGGAATTTAATTAATCCTAATATCTTTCAACAACAATTTGAGCAACCAATGAGAATTGAGAACAAAAGCACATGGATCACTCCAAAATAGGTGAATCTCAATCACACATCTCAATTTTGAATCTCAACTACTCAATTTTGTCTTTTTGTCCAAACCTTTGAGACAAACATTTAAATTGTCCCCCCATTTAAAAACATTGCAAAGTTTTTGACTCAACCAAGGATAAATCATGATTAAATAACTCTACCCCCTACCCTTGGGATTTTACTATAAATAAGTGTCATTTTGAGAGCAATAATATACTAGAGAATTCATTTGCAAAGCATCATCATTATAGGCAATTTATGAGCAATTAAGAGCATTTGAGAGCATTTGAGTTAGTCTTTGTATCATTTTGAGATTTTGAGAGCTAGATTAAACATTGTACTATCATTTTTCTCATTCTAGGATTGTCACTAGTAGAGAATAAGCTGAGAGCTCTACTTACCAAGCTTGGATAGAGAACCATGAGATGTCATGGATGTTAATTTCAATTCTTAGCTTAAATTTGTATTGTGTTTTCATAGAATTGTAGTTGATTATCCTAATTTCAAGAAGGTGTTAAACATACACACACATAATTCAATTAGGGTTTCAAATTATTGGAATTATTAGAATTTAGAATATTGATTGTGAAAATATTTGAGAAAGAAAACTTCCATGGAAACCCTAGGTTCAAATTTTACAATAAATCTTTTAGAAAAAAAATTCAAATCTGGTATATAGGGTTGGAAAGAAAGTTTCAATTAAAACCCTAGAAAATAATTTAGAAAATACCCAAATTGATTTGTGCATTTGAGGCTCTTAATTTGTTTGTTTAAAAAAAGAAAAAATATGTTTATTCATTTCTTATTTGATTGAAAATTTACCCTCGGTATTAAAAATATAATATATTCTTATTCCCATCTTTGTTTTTTTAATTTTATTTTTACTTTTTATTTTGAAAAATGCATGCTCACTATTTTTGGGTATAGTAAATTACTAGTACCATTTAAATTTTAAAAAATATATTTTAAAAAATATATAAATTTAAAAAAATTAATTGGGAGACGAGGCGGGGCCACACCAACCTCCCCCTTACTAATACGAGATCTCTAAGAGCTACCGACAATAGCCCTTACGCTGTCATCGATAGTCCTTAGGACTATCGTACGACTGTCCTATTATCACTGTTATAATTTGTCCAGCCCCATGCTAGTATTTTTGAAAAATAATCCAATTTAAGGGTCTAAGGATTAGGTTTTATTTTGAAAACCCTACGTTTGATAAAGCACTAATTGTTTTTGAAACTTGTTATATTTTGGCATTACTTTTTAGCTCACTAATTCTCTAAAATATGCATGTGCTAATTTTCACCCCCTTTGACCCATCGCTTCATAGGTTATATTGATAGGTTGTTAGGTGGGATGCTTTTTAATTTATTTCATTCAGAAGCCTAATTTTCATTATTATTTCTCAATAGTTTGTTCTCTCTAAAATATGTGGCTGTCGTTGAACCGGAAGCCTTCTCCTTGTCAGAATATCTGACATGCGCTTTAGCAATGAGGTGCCATCTGTCCAAGCGAGCCCCACTGGTAACAAGATGTATTGGTGTTTAAAGAACAGATCACATCAATAGCTGTCACTATACCGTTGGACCAAGATAATAACCTTTTAAGCATCACGGTATAGCAACAGCTGTCCGATGCTTTAAGTTGGACAAGATGCTAGGTGGGACCTTGAACTTCCAGGTCAATATAACATGTATGTTTGTGATTGTTTAAGGTACAGTGATGTGGCAGTTGACTGGACTTTAAAATGGTAAAAGGGACTTCAAGAAAGGGGCCCGCCCATTTGTAAACATGGCATCTTTTGATTCAATAGAAGTTAGGTGAGGTGTCATAGTGGGTCCTACTTTTTTAAGATGGTTAAGATGTGGCAAGATCTCGCAGTTGGCATTATACCACTTGGGTAAGATGCATGTTTGTTAAGGTCAGTGGTATAGCGATAGCCATTGATCTTGTTTAAAGATGGAGACCGTTTGGTGGGTCCTTTGCTACTAGCTTTTGATGATGCAATCATTTCTGATTGGCCGAGGGTAATAATGACTTGTCAAAGTTGCCAGTCTGTTTGACACCAAGGATAAAGTTAGGTCTTCCTTGTCGCTGACTTGTCCGATGTGGCGCTTCCTAATTTGATAAAATTTCTAAAAGGAAAGGTGGGGTCACTTTTTTGAGAATAGGTAAAGCGCTAAAAGTTAGAAAGAATCTTGCAGCTATCGTTACACCGCTGGATGAAGATGCTTGAGTTTTACACTTGCGCTTTAGCGACGAAGTGCCACCTGTCTGTTTCTGATCGAGATAAAGTTAAGTTACTTATTTCTTCACATGGCTATTTTGAAATGTTCTCATTGGTCAAAAACTAACTTAGGGAAAATTAATACAGGGTTTTTTTGTTAGACTTGCCAACCGTTTGATGTGTCAAAAAGGGGATATATCTACGGTCTGAATTGAAATTTTTGCTCAATGACATTTTTCGTGTCCTGTGAACACTAAGGCCACCAAATCTTAGTAATGGTGGGTTTAATGAGCTACGTGCAGATGGACTGTAAGCAGTTGGAGACATTATATATCAAAATTCAAATGTTGTTTCTCTTTACTGCTCTCATAAACCTTCTGGCGATCTGGATTTCCTCAAGGAGTGATTTTAAGCGAAGAATTTGCAGGTGTCTGGTAGGTTTATTTTTTGAGTTCATATTTGCTTAAGGTCTATGAAGGTATTGCAAGGAAGTTTCTATTTTCCAGTTGATAGCATTTAGGGTTCTCTTGAAGCATTCATATATTATTTTGTAAAATCCCTAATTTCAAAATGTCGCCAAAGAGGAATTTGTCTGGTCATACGGAGTATAGCAAGAGGGGGGTTTTTGAATATTTGATGCAATTACTCCTGCATTATGATAATGGGGTAGCAAGGATGAAAGAGCTTGTCCCAAGAAACCCTAGGGACTCAGTGGCTAAGGTGCTCCATGATAGAGGAAACTGGATGCGAGATGCTAAGGTGGGAGAGAATCATAATGGCCTTAGCTTGTTTAGGGCAGCTTACTCATAGAGAAATTCCTATGCTACCCTTAGTAACATATGGAAATTTGATGTTGGGAAGTTAAAATGCCCTAGTGTTTTCATGGATGCTGAGTTGTTGATACAAATTGCCAATTGCTATGATCCTGTGACAAGGTGTGTCAAGGATGTCAATGGAAAGAACCTAATTAGCATTACAGAGGATGAGATTAGGGAAGTGTTTTCACTGAATGACCCTTTGGTGGGGTTAGAGAAGATAGATTTCAAAGATTTTACAGAGATATATGAGGTCCAAAAGGATATTTTGAGAGCAGGGCCTCTAAAGGAATTCATTGATCAAATTGGATCAATGTGTGTTGTAAGTGCAAGTACCCCAGAGCCTTTCAGGTTAGATTTGTTCAATAAGAGAGCACAAGATTTTTATAAGTCTCTCACCTTAATTCTAGGGTATGATGAAGCAACTCACATCCCAATCCCATACATGTTTATGATGGTACAAGCACTTCACCCCTAGTTGGCATTGATTTTTTATTTTGCATCTCATTTGGCTGACTTGATCCATGAGGGATTGCAGGGAATTAAGAACATGAATGTTACTAGGCCATTTGGGTGGTATTCAATGCTTATGCACATGTTCTTATACAAGAGGGAGGGTTTTTTCAATTCAACAGTGAATATTGTGAAAGAAAGAAATAGAGAAACCCTCCCAGTCTAGCTGTGGACCACAACTCTATCATGGAACAGGATGGATGCCAGTTATATTCCTTTTGACAGACATTTTTCTTCTAGACTTAGGACTTTTCTATTCTTTGACAATCCTAGAATCCCAATGGAGTTACTGAGACTGATCAGGGCAAAGGAATACGATCAGGACAACACTATTGTCCATAATTTTGGATATATAATTTTATACCATGTTTCTACAGTTTTTAGAGTGTATGGTTGCAGAGTGGCACCTTATATCTTGCCCTACCAAGTTCCACTAAAAATAGGATATGCTGAAATCTTAAGACAGATTGGTGACTTGCAAGAGTCCACTCTCACTAGTAAGGGAGGAGGAACTCTTTTCCCTGACATAACTATTGCACACCAATATGTGATTACTAAAGGAGGATGCGTGCATTTAAATAAGGTCTTGTAGCCCTACAAAATGTCCAAAGTAGTGGTTAGGTGTGCAGACACAGAAGGTTTTCTTTCAGGAATGTTCAAGGATAAAATAAGGTGTGCTCATATAGAGCATCAATTCAATTTCCCTGAGGACATAATAAGGAATGAGTTTGATCTTCAAACTCAGGAAGTTAAGAAAGAGAAATGGATTGTTTACAAAAAGACTGTAGATTTCATCCAGAATTTTGATGGAGCCTATGATCAATTACAAGGTTTTGACCCATGGGCAAGGAAAGTGGATACCCTAATGGAACATTTTGAGGGTATCATGCATGCGGTTAACGAAAAAAGGGCTACTGTAAGTAAGATAGACCCTGAGAGGGCTAGGCATATTTTGAGCCAGCCCAAGTATATGAAATTGACCCCAAGGGGAGTCTATACAATGCAGAAGAGAAGTAGATATACTGTTCTCTTGCCACCACAACAAAGAAGTGAGGATATTCCCTCTACTTCTAAAGGGAAAAGGCCCATGGATGAATCAACAATGCAAAGACCATCTCCAAAGATGTAGAGGCAATAAGAAGAAAGACCAAGAGAGAAGGCTTATTCTCCTTCCCAATCCCCTATCCAATTAGATGAACATGGGGTGGCAAAACAACTTGTACAATTGAGAAATGAGGGAAACATTTTTGTTTCCAATGCTGAGTTGCAAGAAGGGATGCCTAAGGCACCTAAAGAGGTATTTGTGGACCTAACTATCGATGAATTTGAGGGTAAACAATTGGACCCTATTTTAAAACAAGCAAGTGATTCCTTCCTTGCTGATGATAAATTTGTTAAGACTAGGGCATTCTCCCAACTTTTATGGAGGATGAAAATAAATCAATATAAAGAGATTTGTGAGAAGAGAAAGGAAGAGTTCCCTAGTAGGGATATAATTGAGATAGAAAATGAGATCAAGGTAGGGATGGCTAAGCAGTTTGAAAAAATTACTCCTGAGGAGGGAAGGGCCATGGTTCATACTGCAGGGGTGTTGATTCTGCCAGAGTGGGACATTGCTGATGCAATTATTTTTTATCAGGCCAGGAAGAGCAAAGTGAAAACTCTTGCTATTATAGAGCAAGCCAAACAAATTGCTAGGGGAATTGCCTTTTCTGATGACCATGCAGCCTTGGTGATGTGGTCCCTAAAGAGGGAGGAAAATAAATGAAAGAGAGAGGATCTCTCTACAGGATATGCAGGCATTTTATTTGTACAAAGGGTGGGAGAAACTTATGGTGTAGAGGCATCAAATTTAATCTTGGAAACTACCAAATTTAATGTTAAGGTGGTAGAAAAGAATGCCCAGGAGAAGGAGGATCTTAGGCTCAAGTTTGAAATGGTTCTTAAGTCTTATAATGAGCTCAAAGCAAAGCTAATTCAAAAAGATCAATTAATTGATCAATTGTCTGGACCCTTGGATCACAAGTCTCTTCAATTAGTAATATCTGACAAGCCTGCAGTGGCTTCATCTTCAAGCCCAATTGTTGAGTTACCACCATCCCCCTACCCAGAGACAAGTATGGATGCAAGGGTTACTTGGGAGAAACAAATATTAATAGAGGAGACAAATAAATTGACAGAGATAAGAGTGCAACTAGAGAAGGAAAAGGATGACAATATAAAGGCCACAACTTTGGAAAACCAAAAATATGAGGAGAAAATAACAGATGCAATCATGCAGTTTGCTATCGATTTAAAGCCTTCCATTTTCCATAGTCATGCTAGTAAGTTATATTCATTACTTGAAACTTTGAATAAGGAGAAGACTGAAATGTCACCAATTTTTAAGAAATGGATTGAGAGATCTCCTAGTATAAATTTTTTTCGAATGCTATCAAAGGGCCAAGAGGATCATAATCCATTGATTAAGCCAGTACATTAGATTGTCAAGAAAATGGTACAGTATGGCATCATTTTTGATAATTTTATTAGAAGATTGAGTATGTTGAAAGTTGAATCAATTCTTTCAAACTATGAGCTGGTGCCTACCATTTTCACAGATAAGGGAAAATTTAAAGAAGCATATCAATGGAGAGAAGAGATGCACGCACTTTTTTCAGAAAGGGTGACTGGTGTCCTAAATGACACTTTTTCTATTAGCAGTGTTATCAAGTTGTTAATAAATGATAAATCAATGTTTGACAATATTCAGTATAAGGTTACTCATATTGAAAATGAATGGGAACAGTTATCAAGTAAGAAGACTAAGTTTGCCAATTTTGAGTTCCCAAGCAAAGAGGTGCACAATAAATGGAGATATCAGTACATACCTCACATTGAAAAAGTTAATACTCCGCCAGCCTCCTCGACCAAGTAAAGGCAGTTATTTTTTAAGTCATAAGGGTTGTTGAGATACAAAAAGATAATCATTGCAGGATGGACAGCAAGATGTTGCAAATCAGATTTTCTGAAGGGAGCCAAGGATAGTATTGAAGACATAAAGTAAGGTCACTCAGCTACAAATATCTCACCTGCTTGACTTGTGTATTTATTGTAAACATTTTAAGGTGGTTGTAAATGTTTTTTAGGTTAGAAATTTTTCAAGCCCTAGAATGATCGGTAGCTTGTTGCATCTCCTTATATATAAAGGATTTTCCATGATCATTCTAGGCATTGAGAGTCTAGGAGTTAAAAAGATAGAAACTCTGAAACCCTAACCCTCAGTCGAGGATTGTAAAATCTTGTATATTTTATCAAAGAAATAAAAAAGAAGTACAGGTTGTTGCTGCTATTTTGCAAGCTTATTGATTCAGAGTATGATGTATGCAACGTTCAAGGCTACACTTAATGAAAATCTCAAGTCTTTGTCTCTCTTGTGAGTTTATTCAGTAAATCTTTAAGTCTTCCCAAGGTTTATATCTATGTGTTTAGCTCTAAGTTCTAATCTAGGATTAGATTGAATATTGCTCTAATTGGGATGCATGTTTGCTGAATCTATTTAGGGATTCTCTATAAGTAGGAAAGATTTGGAATTTTTTGTATTTATGTTTTAAGACCAGTTATCCTTCTTTCAAACACTATTGCATTCATTCTGTCTTCTGATATTTTGCCCAATGGATAGGGCACTGGCCTATATTTTCCCATCTTTTCTTTGTATGGAATGATTGAAATCTTGTAATCCTTAAAACATTAAATCAATACCAGTCTTTTACATTTTATTTACTTTATATGTTGTTCTATCTAGTGATGGAGAGTCAATGAGTAATAGGTTGTTACTTAGTACTTTCTCACTATTATCTATTGTAAGATCCATTATTAGATAAGAAACAAAGTTAAAACTATTGGATCAGGTGTACCCACCTTGGTTTTGCAGAGCCAGAAGTGAAGAGGGCAGTCTTGTCCCTATAGTTGGTCCAGTTGCTTAGAGATTTCTCATATTGGGAATTAACCAATCCTTAACATCATTCATAGGCATATTGGTATCTCTTGGAGTGTAAAATCTTTTGAAGAACCAACAAAATGGTGACTCTATTGGGGATTAGAGATTGTGATTAGAAGCAAATAGTGCAAGTTTCAAGTTGAGCTGGACTCCTGACCTGCCTATTTTCAAAATAGTGGATATCTCTAAGTTGTAAACATTTGTATACAATAACACAGGTACAAGTTGAGCTTGACTCCTGGCCTACTTATTGTTAAAACCAGTTGGTTATCTTTGATTACAGAGTTGATTCCTTTCTTTTTCATACCCTTCCTAATTTATAAAATCATAAGAATAATCCTATATAGCTTTTGTGGTGACTCTAAAACATCTCTATACCAATGTTTTAATTAAATATCACTATATCATTATGAGTTACAAAAATACAAGGTCTTGGAGGAAGGAACACCCAGAGGAAAGTTTACAGGGTGAGCTTCCTATCACATCTAGATGAGGCTAGGGTAGGAGTGAAAAAAGTGTCAGTGACATATCTCTTACCTGGAAACAAAAGGGAAACTCAAGACAGGAGGGTTTTTCTCCTCCCGTTCTGGAAGGAAATGCCTCAAAATATGAGGAGGCAATTGATTTGGGTTTAAACCAGTATGAGGATTATTATTTCCCTACAGAAAGAGAGGGTGAAAGATTACCCCACAAAAGGAAAATAGTCCCAAATAGATGGCATGGCGGGAGAGAAGGTCTAGAAGTAAAAGTAGGGGTGGGCAATACTTTGCCCCCCTTTCACCCTTGGTTCATCATTGCCCCAAGGCCTCCATGAGTCCCAGGATCAACAAGAAGAACCTCAAACACAAAAAGTTGAATCTGAAACAACTTTGCCTGATTTTGAGCAGATATTTGAGGAAGTATATGTATTGGAAAGAAGAATTCATGAACAAGCAGCCATTAGGTAGAAGAGAGAGAATGAAAAGGAAGAAATGGTCAGACATGCCATGATGAGGGCTAACCAATTAAGAAGATAACTGTTAGATTTAGAGGCTATAAATTATGTTCCCATTCCTTAACAAACAAATGAGCTGCCTGTTGTCCATCAAACATTTGAAACAAGGGATCCAAAGGATAAGGGAAAGTAGAAGGCAGTGGGCATTTCAATTAAAGAGCCTCAAGTCCCAAAACTTCCCATAGATTCCACTCTAAGATTGAAGGCAGACCTTGAAAAGGCCAAAAGAGAATAGGAATTGCTAGCTAAGGAACTTGAAAAGGCAGAATTAGAAGTTGCGACATTGGAAATGAAAAGGAAGATTGATTTTCTAAAATGGTCTATAGGACCCACAAATTTTGCTAGTTCTACTATGACACAAGGAGCAAATGTCACAAATTTAGCAAATCAGATAGCCAATATTCCCCCACCAGGTGAACTTAAAATCCCTGCCACTACAAATACTAATGCATCCACATCTCAGGATGCTGGTATTTTTAACATAGGGGTTGTACATGAAAGATGTAAACAGTTGGTTTTCATTGGCATCCCTAGCTATCCTAACCCTATCCCTGAAGAGATTAGGAAGAAGCTCCCCAAATTTACTGGAAGAAATGTTGTTACCTGTGAAGACCACCTAAAAAAGTTTATTGATGTGATTGATGATTATAACATTGTGCCAGATGATGTTATCATGAAATTATTTGTACAATCCCTAATAGAAGATTCAAGAGATTGGTTTAGGGCTCTGCCACATGGTAGCATAGGTTCATGGGATTAGCTTAGGCATTGTTTCAAAGAATAGTATGGTGACAAAACACATGAGGGTTTTATGCTGAATGAATTTAATAACATAAAGAAAAATTTCAACGAGGATGTTGTTGAGTTTAATGTCAGATTCCAAAAGGCCATGCATAAGCTCCTGCAAGTTATCAAACTAGATGATAGGGTGTGCCTTGTCACATATCTAAATGCTTTTGACTCAAAGATGGGTTACCTTTTGAGGGACAAAAATCCAAGGAGTCTTGTTGAAGCTTACAAGCTAGCTGTGAACATAGAGAGAAACCGAAGAATCTCAAGAAAGTTGGGAAGAAGGGAAGACAACAAATCACCATTGTTGAATAGAAAGGATCCAAGAAAACCTATGAATGTGAAACCTAAAGATGATGACAGTTTAAAATAGATCTTGAAAGCAATAAAAGATTTGAAGCCCAATGAAAAAAATAATAATAAAATTACAGGAGGAGATAAGCCCCCCTTTAATAATTTCAACAAATTTCCAAGAATGTAGAACTACCCATATAATACTCAATGGAAAGATGGGAAGCCTATCCTTCCTGATAGAAGGGATAAACTTAATGATAGAACCCCTGATCCATTGCAAAGAAACTCAATGAATGTGGTGGAAGAGGTTCCATGGTGTATAGCTTGTCAATTTCCACATGATCCTAATTATTGTGTCATATCTCAGAATGTCTCTTCACAAGAAGAGCAAGAATTTAATGAGGACCAGCCTTATGGTGATCAAGGATGTGGAATGGTTTCCTCCCATGTTTGGGATGAAGTTTATTCTACTGAACAGGATGAAAATCAAGATTTTCTTAATTCTCAGGCTAGGACTATATCATACCATCAACAAGTCTTCTCAGATGAAGATAGTGAACCTAACAATATCCAGTGCAATGTTGTGAGGAATAAGGAAACTGTTGTTTTGAGAAGACCATCTGATGAAGAAATTGCCTTGATCATAGTTGATATGGTTACCTCTTCATCTAACCAGCTTGGTAATCTAAATATCTATGTCATATTCCATCACCTTAGTGATCCAACCAGCTCTTTTTTCATTTAGGTCCTTAGAAAGAAAAAATTCTTTGACACTTGGATGAGTAACCATCAAATGCACCTTGCTATGGGTCAACAAATGTCTAAATTTTTTGAGGCTCTTTACCACAGCAAGAACATGTTTTTCTACAAAAGAGTATCTTTGTTCATACTCTTCTAAACCTTTTCTAAAGAAATCAATAGGCTGCTCCAATCCTTCAGCATTTTCTTGAGTCAACAAGCAGATATGGCATCATGACCCCCATAAGCATAAAGGATAAAATCCTTACTGAAATTTGGGTTTAGGAGAGCAGGAGCTTTTGTTAAGGCTTCTTGAATAGCTTGGAAGTTAACTTTTCCTTCTTTGGTCCAACTGAAGGCTGAACCTTTCCTCAACATGGCTGTCAAAGTCTTGAGTAACTCTGCAATGTTAGGCAAGAATCTCCTAACAAAGTTAATCTTTCCTATGAAAGATTGGAGACTTTTCTTGTGATGTGGTAATGGTAGTTCTAAGATGGCTGCAATTCTCTCAGGATCCACTGTAATTCCTTCTTTGGATACTACATATCCCAATAGTTTTCCTTCATGAACTGCAAACACACATTTCTTAGGATTAAGGGATATCCCAAATTCTCTGCATCTTTCAAAAATTCACCTCAAATGCCTGATGTCATCTACTGTATACTTTGAGTAGAGAGTTACATCATCTAGGTAGACCAGCACAAACTTGTACATGAGGCCCTTAAAGGCCATATCCATTGTCTTTTGAAATGTAGCACCTGCATTTGACAAACCAAAGGGCATCTTCTGATATGCCATGGTTCCCCACTTGGTTGTAAATGCAGTCTTATATTGATCCTCTTCTTTCACTAAGATTTGATTGTATCCTAAATAGCCATCCAACAATGAGAATCTCTCAGATCCAGAGACACATTGCATAATTTGTTCCATAGAGGGTAGTGGATGGCGGTCTTGTAATGAGGCTCTGTTCAAATCCCTGAAGTCAACACATAACCTCAGCTCCCCGTCCTTTTTCCTGACATGAACAAGGTTGGAAACCCAACTAGTATGTTTGATGGGGTAGATGATGCCACTTTCTATTAGTTTGAGTACTTCCTTATGCATAAGTGGTTCGAGCTTGGGATTAACAGGCCTTTTCTTTTGCCTCACTAGTTTAGCATTAGGCTCCACTTCAATAGTGTGCTGAGCAAGGGTTTGATCAAAACCCTTGAGGTCTCCATATCCCCATGCAAAAACATCACTAAATTCTCTAAATAATTTAGTGTAAGCTTTCTTTTCTGAATCAGTGTTTACTTTTCCAAATTGTAGGCTCTTACCTGGTTCCAACTCTAATTCAACACAATGTTCCTGTTGGACTACTAGGCCAACTTTATTTTTCTTAACTTCATCATCCTTGTTGAAGATAGTCTCTAAGGTGACAAGACCATTAGGCATCTTATTAGATCTACGTTGTATCACTTGATCACCATAGTTCTGTGATAATCTCTTTTGATTGTGCCTTGAAAAGACATCTTCTTCAAACAAGAACTGTAGAATTTGTTCATCATTGTCAAACCAATTAATATTATTATCTGGAATTGAAGGTTTGACAATAATCTTGATGTGTTGCTGATCTGCCTCTTTTGAAATGCTATTGGGGATGTCAAATTGAGATCCAATAGCAGCTAACCTATCAGCATTTTGATTTAATTTTCTAGGGATAGCAACGATATTGAAAGCATGGAAATCTTCAATTGCATCCCAAACTCTATGTTTTTATGCTTTCATGACATCATTTTTGGTTGCGCTCATCCCTCTTACTTGGCTAACAACAAGTTCACTATCACCATATACTTTTAACACTTTAAGCCCTCTTTTCCTAGCCCATTCTAGTCCATTAACCAGACTTTCATACTCTGCAGTGTTGTTGGTGCAGGAAAAATTGAATCTAAAGGCAGTATAATACCTTTCTCCTTTTGGGGACACCAGCATAATACCTCCACCAGAACCATGTCTACTTCTAGCTCCATCAAAAAAAATTTCCCAAACCTGACTATCCCGATCATCCAAATCAGTGTATTCTTTGAGAAGGCTTGGTTCTATAGCTCCACTTTCTTGAATCAGATAACTCCCCAAACCAAAATCCAAAATAAGACTCTCTTGGATCTCTGAGGTTCTTTCATCTAGAAGAATATCAGGGATATTCTCAATTTTGGTGCTTGCTTCACTAGTGGTTGGGAAATCATTGTCATCAAATATAGGACAATTAGTATTGATGGAATTGGACACATATGGCTCTATATGATGTATTGCTAAGGCTTCTGATTTAATGGTGACTTTGGTACCATACCTTGTATGAAAGAGCATGTGAGACCAGTCGAAAGAAAGATAACATCCTATCTTGGCTGTGAACTCCCTTGAGAGACATATGGCAAACAATGCAGGAAGATCTATGATATATATGTCAAGGAGAATGGAAAAATTAGGACTAGCATGGAGAATTAAACTGGTATCCTTGGCCACACCTATAGTACCGACTGAGGATCCATCAAGTTGTGTAACCTTCTTTTGGAAGGGTTCATATTTAAGTCCTAATTGATCAGCCACTTTCTTGGGCATTAGAGTGCTAGTAGCTCCACTATCTACCATACAATTATGCACTAAAGATTTCCCAATAATTAAAGATACGTAAAAGGGAGGTGGCTTTAAATTCCTACCTTGCATGGTATTGGCCTTGGAGTTGCTAGTTGGAGTCTCCTTTTCTTGATCAATGTTGACCAACACTGGTTTTGTAGTTTCTTTTGTAGGTTGAGGATTTGCTCCCTCCCTGATGGCCTTCTCCAAAATTTCAAGTTGTCCTGGAATAGACAAAGAGTCCCACATAGACATGGTGACATTCACCTTCTTCATGTTGTCTACAATATTGTAAGGTGCCATAGTGTGTACCCTTTGTTGTGCTTTTGCTATGATGGGTTCTGCCTCTTTTGGAACTTGGCCCTCTTTGCTTGTGCCGACAGGGACCTCCTTGGATGTGATAGGGGAAACTTGTTGCAGTGGCTCTATAGATGTAGTGGCCTTAGTACCAGAATCTACTCTCTCCATGTCTTGGGCTCTTCTCTTTGCTCTTGTGTAGGCAACAAAAGTGGCTTCATCATTGACTCCATTGAAATCCAGTTGCTCCCAATTGAAAAGAGCAGTCTCATTCTCTTGTGTTTCTTGCTGAGGAGTTGTCCCACTAGAAGGAGCTTCTATTTGAATTTGTGAAGCATTTTGAACCATTAGTGCTTGGTTCATCCATCCATTAGAACATGTAGCCTGATTGTGGGGCTGATTGAAAGGGAAACACCATTCATTATCCATGGCCATATTATTTTGACTAGGAACCATATCCCTGACTAGATTTACAGAATTAAGAGGTGCAGGGTTATACGGTTGGAGTGGTCTTTGATTAAAACTTTGTCTTTGCCCTTGATAGCCTCCTTGGTATGGTGGCCTATTTTGTTGATAAGGCTGTCCTTGATTTTGGTATTGTTGATTAGGACCTTGCCCTTGTGATTGGAAGGGTGGCCCAATGCCCTGGTTTTGTTTCTTCAAGTTTGTGACCTCTTGCAGCAAGTTTGTCATTTTTTGTATACTAGTTTGTTGACTACTCTTCACCTCTTGCAACTCTTGGGAGAAATTTGTTGCAGCATGTTCCTGACCACTAGTACTAGCTTGAGGTGCTGAAATTATGGGAATAGGGGTAAATGGGGGTACTTGTGCAGGTGCAACAGGCTGAAGACTAGGAAAGATAGGCATGGGAGGCCTTCTCTGTATCATGCCTGCTTGGATCAAACAATTTTCAGCCTTGATAGAAGTGTCAAAAGCTTTGGGTAAAGTGGTACCACCCATAGACTAGATCATAACAAAAATTTGGTTATTTAGACTTTGCAAGTAATAAAGGAAGGCATGGTCAGCTGATGGCCTTACAGAGACAATGATTCTATTCCAGGTTTTAAGGAATCTACTATTATAATCTGTCATTTTCTCTTGAGGGTCTCTCTTTATAGTTGTTAATTGCTCAACCAGAGATAAATTATCTGATTTATCCTCAAAATGCTTGCTTAATGCATCCCCTAATTCATCCCATGAAGTAATAGAACCAACAGTTAAAGTTCTAAACCACTCTAGAGCCTTACCTTTCAGAGATGCTGCTAATAATTTGGTGGCCACATCCTCTTGAGTAATGTTGTGTATGTTGCAAATGGTGGTCACATCTCTTATGTGCTCAAAGGTTGTTGTCTATCCCTCCCCTGTGAAATCAGGTATACTCTTTAATGCCACCAAGGGCACATCATGATGCACTCCAAAATTTAATGGGCTCCCCTGATTGAAAGGTGCAAAGGCAAAATTTCTAGCCATTGTAGGAGGTGTAACCTTAGGATTCACAACTATATGAGTTGTATTTGCTAGATTTGGATCTTCTTCTTTTTCTAGATCTCTGGTCAAAGATCTACGTCTTCTTCTAAAATAAAAGAGGAGAGGTCTCCTCTCTGAAGTATCAGGAGGTGTAGATTAGACTCTTCTTGTAGGAGATCTTCTTTGAGTTGACCTGCCTTTGTAGCTTCTATTCAAGGGCAACTCTAAAAATTCAGCAGACTTTGAGCTTCTAGTCTTGATCTTTCTCATAAACCTTAAACAAGGTTGGCCTGAATCTTTGAAACTAGTGGAGTCACCTAATATACTTGATAGAACAACCTCTAAAGGTCTATATTATGCAATCTTCATATCAAAGATGACACAATCTTCAACAACTAAACTTCTTCATGGTCCCACCGAGCGTGCCAAAAATTGTTATACACTGGCACCAAGGTGGGGAATCCTTGAGCTTGAGTCTATACTGATAGGCCTTGTGTACTAAATTTCTCTCATCCTTTTGCAGATGAACCAACAGGAACACCTTTGAAATTTACTCTGATCTTCACTATTGTCCCATCGGGCATGCCAAAAATTGTTATACACTAAACTTGCACCTCTGATCTCAAGCTCTCGTAGTCTTAATAATCCAGTATAACATGGGAATCATCTCAAGGTTGTGGGACCTTTTGCTAACCAAGATGAGACCTCCAGATTCTAGGCTAGTTCCTCTTGGATAATCACCCTGATTTTCTCTTAATAGGAAAGTAAACTTTGAGGGGAAAGGGTTAGAAGGAATGCATGAAAGGGAAATGACATGAAGCAAATCTACCTACTAGGTGATGCACCGAAACTAGGGTTTGGATCTCAGTACAGAGGAATGAAACCAGTGAGAGGCTTAGGTTTGGGGGATCACAACTTACTGAATAGGCTTGCATGAGTATTTCATTAGAGGGCCTAAAAATTAGACACAAATTATGACCTGCAAGTAGACATTCTCTTCAGCAAAAGGACACAAGAATGGGATAGAATGACAGGGGCTGAAGCATACCCACAACCTCACTCAGATCAGATCAAACATAGTAGTGCACATATAGGCTGAAAGTAAAAGGGATCAGGAAAACTAAGTATCACTGAAAAGCATTCATAAACTTCAATCCAATAAGAGATAAGCCAAACAGGAAAGCATAAGGACAAGAAAACATGTCATAGAATACTTTGCAACATTTGTATTATCAATGAGAACTTACAAGATGTGAAAAACCAGAGAGCAAAAATGCTACAGATATTTCTCCAAGAAAAGACTTTCCCTTTTTACAAAATGTGAATTCTGAGCTCAAAAGCTCCAAAAAAACAATATATACCACCCTGCACGCAGGCAGGAAACAAAAATATCTCAATTAGGGCTACAGAGGTTTACAATAAAATATCCAACCCTAATTCAATCCAATCTGGCCATAAATGCACATGAAAATATCCTAGCAAATCAGATATGTTTTATTTGCGTGTTCACTTCATGTTTATTCTTGCAAAAGTCTAGCCGCCATGATCCATCTACCTTCCTGCAACTCAGGTTCGCCATAACTACAAAAATCTGATCCTGTGAGATATTTGAATTTAAAAATTGATATAATGGTCAGAGGTGGGGCATAAATTTCCCATCGATGGTAGAGTATTCAAAAATTGATCTTACTTTAAAACATGGTCGTCAGATCCTTCCTCTTTATCCGGGCTGGGCACTTGACAGCAAAACTAACTCGGTACTCACCCCAAGTTTCAATTTTCCCCTTGTCGCTAAATTGCTTAACTTTTTAACTAACCCCGGCTCTTCCTAGTGATTACGTGACTGAAGCCACAAAACTAGGTCCACCTTGCCACCTATCATTCTCTTATTCATTCTTGACTACTCTGTAAGCATACACCTCGGTGGGCTTTGACATGGTCCCACTGCAACTTAGATTCTGATCCAACGGTGGTCGTATGATCGCAAAGGCAAGGAATATTCCTTGTGATCATGCGACCACCGTAGATTTCTTTTCCTTTGGTACCCCACTAACACATTTAAGAAATCTAACCCCACTGAAAGATAATCCAACTCAGCATGTGGACCAATGAGAGATGAGCATGTCAGCGAATGAGGACCCACCCGACGAAGGTCTAATAGCGGAATAAAATCAATGGTGGGTGCATGATCTCAAAGGCAAGGAATATTCCTTGCGATCATGCGACAACCATTAGATCTCTTGCTGGGAAGTTTTTCAGGCCTGCTCTGACAGATTAGAACAAGTCATTACCTCTGGCCAATGAGAAACTTCTATATCAGAATACATGGCACTGGACCCACCAAAGCTTTGAAACGCTACAAAGAAGGAAAGATCAACGGTTGTCACAATTTCACAAGGCTCTGACAGATCCTTTGCGAAATCATGGAAATCATTGATCATCTCAAATGGGACCCCACAAATTGCCTATCGCATGATGTTAACTGATGACCGCAAACCACCACCACCGAAACTGTTGATGGTTTTTCGCATGATCGCATGCGGCCAGGAAGGCCCATGCGATCATGCGACCAACCGTAAGGTGTTAGTCACCGACCACCACCTCATTGTTCACCTAACTGCTTACCATTTGTCGCATGATTGCATACGGCTAGGAAGCCCTATGCGATCATGCGACTAACCATGTGATGCCAACTAATGACCGCTTACCACATGTCTTGACTGCCGAAAAAGAATGACAGGGAATTTTTAGGCAACAGCTCTATTAATAGGTTTAAGACTAGCATCAAGACATGGCATAAAATGTTTGAAAGTAATAGGGGATTCTGAGTTAGTTATCTCCCAAGTTAGATCAAAATATACTTCAAAAAATTAGAGATTAAAGTAGTATAGGAATGCAGTGTGGGATGAGATTGAAAGCTTTAGTGCTTTTAATATTTATTGGATGGAAAGAGGTCAGAATAGAATGGCAGACTTATTAGCTAATATAGCCCTCAGACTAGAAGATGTTACATTTGCAGATGTTTCCAATATAGAGGTACAAGCTAGGCCCTCTATCCCTGACAATCTAGATAATTGGCAAGTTTTCTCTGATGACCAAGACATATTGAGGTTTCTCCATTGTGAATCTCATTTTGGTGATAAAGAAATGGATTTCAATACTTATGTTGATACAGTGGATGGTAAAGATGTTATCTTTGGGAAGGAAGTTTTACAATTGAAATCAAACAGAGTTCCCAAAGGACTAGTTACTCTTGAAAGGGCATTTGACAATAAGGACAAGACATTCTCTGTTGGTACTAATAAGATCAATGAGCTTGAATAAATAAAATTAGGAACAAAAATAGTTCCCAAGAAGGTTTATATAGGCAAGTGTCTATCCCCAAGACTTAGGAAAAATTTGATTGACCTTCTTAGAAAATTCAGGCATGTTTTTGGCTAGTCTTATGAAGATCTTAAAGCCTATAGAGAGGACCTTTTCCAACATGAAATTCCACTCAAAGAAGGCACAAAGCCTTTTAGACAAAAGTTGAGACCTATTAACCCTACCTTGGCCCCTAAGATGCAAGGTGAACTCAAAAAGATGATGGATGCTGGAATAATCAAGCCTATTATACATTCCACTTGGGTTTCAAATTTGGTGTCTGTTAGGAAGAAAAATGGTGATATCAGGTTATGTGTAGATTTTAGGAATCTTAACATAAACTCTCTGAAGGATAACTATGGATTGCCAAATATGGAGAATATGTTACAGAAGGTCACTGGATCAGAACTAATGTCTATGATGGATGGTTTTTCTAGTTACAACCAAGTTATGGTCAAAGACACAGAGCAATTCAAAACTGCATTCACAACCCCATGGGGGACATATGTTTATTTAAGGATGCCTTTTGGGTTGACTAATGCTGGTGCTACTTTTCAAAGGGCTATGGATGTGGCCTTTGCAAATTTCATTGATAGATTTATGGTGGTGTATTAGGATGACTTGAAAGCTTTCTCAGCCAAAGAGGAACAACATTGCCAACACCTGGAGAAAATTTTCATTGGAGCTTTGGAGTATGGGGTTTCTTTGAACCCAAAGAAGTGTGCCTTTGGTGTATTAGAAGGAAAGCTTCTAGGACATATTGTTTCAAAGGATGGAGTGAGAATAGATCCTGAAAGGCTGCAAGCTATTGATAAATTGTCTTTGCCAAAGAATATCAAAGGGATTCAGTCATTTCTAGGACAAGTCAATTTTTTAAGAAGGTTTATCACAAATTTTGTAGAAATCAGTATTCCCATATCAAGGATGTTGAAGAAAGAGGCAAACATTGAATGGAACACTAAAGCAGTGCAGGCTTTTAATGACATTAAGAGGGAAATCAAGCATGCTCTAGTTTTGAAGACACCAGACTACAACAAACCAATGCGGATTTTTTCTTTTGCATCCGCTCATACCATTGCTGCAATGCTATTACAAAAAAATGCTGATGGTTTTGAACAACCTAGTTCCCTTTTCAACAAGACTTTGCAGGCAGCAGAATTAAATTATGATATTATTGAAAAGAAAGCTTATGCCTTGGTAAAGGCCATTAAAATGTTCAGATGCTATTTGGTGGGAGCCACAGTGGTTGCCTATGTTCCAAGTGCTGCAGTCAAGGACATTTTGGTCCAACAAGAGGTTTCGGGAAGAAGATGTAGGTGGATTAATAGGATTCAAGAGTTTAATATTGATATACACATTACAAAGCTGGTAAGAGGATTGGGCCTAGCAAAGTTGATGGCCCAAAGCAATCTGAATGCAAACCAGATAAATGTATTGGAGAAGAATTAGAAACCTTTTATTTGCAACATGGATTGTTGTGAATGGTACAAGGATATTGCCAAGTATTTACAAAAGATGGTTTTACCTCCAGACTTGGATGACAATAAGAAAAGAACTATTAAGCTTCACTCTTTAAGATATGCAATTACAAATGGTGAATTTTGGTGGAGGAATAATGAAGGTGTTTTTCTTAAGTGTGTAGATCATGATAAAGCCCAACTTTTGATGGATGAAATGCACAATGGGATTTTTCGAGGACACTACATGGCTAAAACCATAGCCCACAAGATCATCAGGTCAATTTTTTGGTGGCCATCACTCTTCAAAGATACCCATCGGTTTGTAAAGAAGTGTGATCCTTGTCAAAGGTTTCCAGGGAAATTGAAATTTAATGGAAACTTACCTATTAAACCTGTTACTATTCAATCTCCTTTCCAGAAGTGGGGTATGGATTTCATTGGTGAGATCCCTAATAAGTCTAGTGGAGGACATTCTTACATCTTGGTGGTGACTGACTATTTCACCAAGTGGGTTGAGGCAATCCCTACCAGAACAGCAACTAGTAAGGTAGTGACAAACTTTATGATGCAAAACATCCTTACGAGGTTTGGTTGCCTAGAGACCATGGTGGTTGATAATGAATTATCTTTCAAGTCAGAGGAGTTTGTTGGTTTTTGTCAAAACAATGGTATAAAAATTTCATATTCATCTCCCTACCATCCACAAGGTAATGGCCAGGTAGAATCCAGCAACAAAAGTTTGATTAAAATTTTGAAAAGAGTTCTAGATAAAAACAAGAAGGTGTGGGATTCCAAATTACTACAGGCCATATGGGCTGACAGGGTTACAGTCAAAAAAGCAATAGGATGTAACCCTTTTGACTTGGTATATGGGATTAATGCAAGGTTACCCCAAAACAATTTATTACACATGTACCCGTTCATTTAGGCATATGATGATGACATGGAAGAGGATATGATTGTTAAGATGAATGATTTGATTCAATTAAATGAGGTAAGGAAAGATGCACATGATAGGAATGAAAAGATGCAGGCCTAGTGTAAAGTCTTATATGACAAAAGGACTACTCAGAGGAGTTTTATAAATGGTGACATGGTCCTACTGTGGAATGCAAGACTAGAAGATAAAGGAAAGCATGGGAAGTTTGATCCCATTTAGTTAGGCCAATATATCATTGAAGAAAAATGGGGAGAAAATTCTTATTTGTTGAAAAATTTAACAAGAGAGCTTATGGAATTGCCAGTTCATGGTCAATTCTTAAAGTTCTATTTCTCTTAAATCTTTCGGGTCTCTGTACAGGTTTAGCTCAGGGGTTTTGTGTATAGTTCCCTATTTTTGGTCGAAGTTTTGTTCTGGTCTGCTCTTCTAGGAGATTCTAGCTTTCTCATTATATCTGCAAGAGATACATGTCCCCAAGAATGAGCCACTGTTATCACTCTTATAATTTGTCCAGCCCCATGCTAGTATTTTTGAAAAATAATCCAATTTAAGGGTCTGAGGATTAGGTTTTATTTTTAAAACCCTATGTTTGATAAAGCCCTAATTGTTTTTGAAACTTGTTATATTTTGGCGTTACTTTTTGGCTCACTAATTCTCTGAAATATGCATGTGCTAATTTTCACCCCCTTTGACCCAACGCTTCATAGGTTATATTGTTAGGTTATTAGGCAAGGTGCTTTTTAAATTATTTCATTCAGAAGCGTAAGTTTTGATATTATTTCTCAATAGTTTATTCTCTCTAAAATGTGTGGTTGTCGTTGAATCACAAGCCTTCCCATTGTCAGAATATCTAACATGCGATTTAGTGACAAGGTGCCATCTGTCCAAGCAGGCCCAACTGGTAACAAGATGTGTTGGTGTTTAAAGAATAGATCCCATCAACAGCTGTCACTATACCGTTGGACAGAGATAATAACCTTTTAAGCATTGCGGTATAGCGACAGCCGTCCGATGCTTTAAGGTGGATGAGATGGTAGGTGGGACCTTGAACTTCCAAGTCAGTATAACATGTATGTTTGTGATTGGTTAAGGTACAGTGATGTGGCAGTTGACTGGACTTTTAAATGGTAAAATGGACTTCAAGAAAGGGGCCCGCCCATTTGTAAATGTGGCATCTTTTGATTTGACAGAAGTTAGGTGAGGTGTCATAGTGGGTCCTACTTTTTCCAAATGGTTAAGATGCGGCAATATCTCATGATTTTTGTTATACCGCTTGGGTAAGATGCACGTTTGTTAAGGTCAGTGGTATAGTGACAGTCGTCGATCTTGTTTAAAGATGGAGACCATTTGGTGGGTCCTCTGCTGCTAAATTTTGATGACACGGTCATTTTTGATTGGCTGAGGGTAATAATGACTTGTCATAGTTGCCAGTCTATTTGACACCGAGGATAAAGTTAGGTCTTCTTTGTTGCTGACTTGTCTAATGTGGCACTTCTTGATTCGATAAAATTTCTAAAAGGAAAGATGGGGTCACTTCTTTGAGAATAGGTAAAGTGCTGAAAGTTAGAAAGAATCTTACGGCTATCGTTACACCACTGGATGAAGATGCTTGAGTTTTACACTTGCGCTTTAGCGATGAAGCGCCACCTATCCATTTCTGATCGAGATAAATTTAAGTTACTTATTTCTTCACATGGGTCTTTTGAAATGTTCGCATTGGTCGAGAACTAACTTATGGAAAAGTAATATAGGGTTTTGTTGTTAGACTTGCCAACCCTCTGATGCGCCGAAAAGGAGATATTTCTATGGTCTGAATTCAAATTTTTGCTCAATGACATTTTTCATGTCTGGTGAACACTAAGGCCACCAACTTTTAGTAATGGTGGGTTTAATGAGCTACGTGCAATGATTTTAAGGAGCGATTTTAAGTGAAGAATTTGCAGGCATCTGGTAGGTTTATTTTCTGAGTTCAAATTTTCTTAAGGTCTGTGAAGGTATTGCAAGGAAGTTTATGTTTTCCAGTTGATAGCATTTAGAGTTCTCTTGAAGCATTCATATATTATTTTGTAAAAACCCTAATTTCAAAATGTTGCCAAAGAGGAATTTTTCTGGTCAGACGGAGTATAGCAAGAGGGGGGTTTTTAAAGATTTGATGCAATTACTCCTAGATTTTGATAATGGGGTAGCAAAGATGAAAGAGCTTGTCCTAAGAAACCCTAGGGACTCAGTGGCTGAGGTGCTCCATGACAGACGAAATTGGATGCGACATGCTAAGGTGGGAGAGAATCATAATGGCCTTAGCTTGTTTAGGGTAGCTTAATCACAAAGAAATTCTTGTGCTCCCATTAGTAACATATGGCAATTTGATGTTGGGAAGTTAATATGCCCTGGTGTTTTCATGGATACTAAGTTGTTGATACAAATTGCCAAGTGCTATGATCCTGTGACAAGGTGTGCCAAGGATGTCAATGGAAAGAACCTAATTAGCATTATAGAGGATGAGATTAGGGAAGTGTTTTCACTGAATGACCCTTTGGTGGGGTTAGAGAAGATAGATTTCAAAGAGTTTATAGAGATATATGAGGTACAGAAGGATATTTTGAGAGCAGGGCCTCTAAAGGAATTCATTGATCAAATTGGATCAATGTGTGTTGTAAGTACAAGCACCCAAGAGCCTTTTAGGTTAGATTTGTTCAGTAAGAGAGCACAAGATTTTTATAAGTCTCTCACCTTAACTCTAGTGTATGATGAAGCAACTCACATGCCAGTCCCATACATGTTTATGATGGTACAAACACTTCACCCCTAGTTGGCATTGATTTTTTATTTTGCATCTCATTTGGCTGACTTAATCCATGAGGGATTGTATGGAATTAACAACATGAAGGTTACTAGGCCATTTCAGTGGTATTGAATGCTTAAGCACATGTTCTTATACAAGGGGGAGGGATTTTTCAGTTCAACAGTGAATATTGTGAAAGAAAGAAATAGAGAAACCCTCCCAATCCAGCTGTGGACCACAACTCTATCATGGGACAGGATGGATGCAAGTTATTTTTCTTTTGATAGAGATTTTGCTTCTAGACTTAGGACTTTTCTATTCTTTGACAATCCTAGAATCCCAATGGAGTTACTGAGACTGATCAAGCCAAAGGAATACTATTACGACATCACTATTGTCCACAATTTTGGGGATATAATTTTATACCCTATTTCTATAGTTTTCAAAGTGTATGGTTGTAGAGTAGCACCTTATATCTTGCCCTACCAAGTTCCATTAAAAATAGGATATGCTAAAATCTTAAGATCGATTGCTGACTTGCAAGAGTCCACTCTCACTAGTAAGAGAAGAGGAACTTTTTTCCCAGACATAACTATTGCACACCAATATGTGATTACTAAAGGAGGATGGGTGCATTTAAATAAGGTCTTACAGCCCTACAGAATGTCCAAAGCAGTGGTTAGGTGTGCAGACATAGAAGGTTTTCTTTCAGGAATGTTCAAGGATAAAATAAGGTGTGCTCATATAGAGCATCAATTCAATTTCCCTGAGGACATAATAAGGAGTGAGTTTGATCTTCAACCTCAGGAAGTTAAGAAAGAGAAATGGATTGTTTACAAAAAGACTGTAGATTTCATCTGGAATTTTGATGGAGCCTATGATCCATTACAAGGTTTTGAGCCATGGGCAAGGAATGTGGATGCCCTAATGGAACATTTTGAGGGTATCATGCATGCGGTTAATGAAAAAAGGGCTACTGTAAGTAAGATAGACCCTAAGAGGTCTAGGAATATTTTGAGCCAGCCCAAGTATATGAAATTGACCCCAAGGGGAGTCTATACAATGTAGAAGAGAAGTGGATATATTGTTCTCTTGCCACCACAACAAAGAAGTGAGGATGTTCCCTCTACTTCTAAAGGGAAAAGGCCCATGGATGAATCAGAAATGTAGGGACCCTCTCCAAAGAGGTAGAGGCAACAAGAAGAAAGACTAGGAGAGAAGGCTTATTCTCCTTCCCAATCCCCTATCCAATTAGATGAACATGGGGTGGCAGAACAACTTGTACAATTGAGAAATGAGGGAAACATTTTTGTTTCCAATGATGAGTTGCAAGAAGGGATGTCTGAGGCACCTAAAGAGGTAGCCATGGACCTAACTGATAATGAATTTTAGGGTAAACAATTGGACCCTATTTTGAAACAAGCAAGTGATTCCTTCCTTGCTGATGATAAATTTGTTAAGACTAGGGCATTCTCCCAATTTTTATGGAGGATGAAAATAAATCAATATAAAGAGATTTGTGAGAAGAGAAAGGAAGAGTTCCCTAATAGAGATATAACTGAGATAGAAAATGAGATCAAGGCAGAGATGGCTAAGCAGTTTGAAAAAATTACTCCTGAGGAGGGAAGGGCCATGGTTCATACTGCAGTGCTGTTGATTCTGCCAGAGTGGGAGATTGCTGATGCAATTGTTTTTTATCAGGTTAGGAAGAGCAAAGTGAAAACTCTTGCTACTGCAGAGCAGGCCAAACAAGTTGCCAGGGGAATTGCCTTTTCTGATGACCATGCAGCCTTGGAGATGTGGTCCCTAAAGAGGGAGGAAAACAAAGGAAAGAGAGAGGATCTCTCTATAGGATATGCAGGCATTTTATTAGTACAAAGGGTGGGAGAAACTTATGGTGTAGAGGCATCAAATTTAATCTTGTAAATTGCCAAATTTAATGTTAAGGTTGCAAAAAAGGATGCCCAGGAGAAGGAGGAGCTTAGGCTCAAGTTTGAAATGGTTCTTAAGTCTTATAATGAGCTCAAAGCAGAACTAAGTCAGAAAGATAAATTAATTGCTCAATTGTCTGGACCCTTGGATCACAGGTCTCCTCAATTGGTAATCTCTGACAAGCCTAATGTTCTTTCATCTTCAAGCCCAATTGTTGAGTTACCACCATCCCCCTACCGAGAGACAAGTATGGATGCAAGGGTTACTTGGGAGAAACAAAGATTAATAGAGGAGACAAATAAATTGAGGGAGATAAGAGTGCAACTAGAGAAGGAAAAGGGTGAGAATATAAAGGCCACAGCTTTGGCAAACCAAAAATATGCGGAGAAAATAACAAATGCAATCATGTAGTTTTCTATTGATTTAAAGCCTTCCATTTTCCATAGTCATGCCAGTAAGTTATATTCATTACTTGAAACTTTGAATAAGGAGAAGACTGAAATGTCACCAATTTTGAAGAAATGGATTGAGAGATCTCCTAGTATAAAAAAAATTTGAATGCTATCAAAGGGCCAAGAGGATCTCGATCCATTGATTAAGCCAGTACATCAGATTGTCAAGAAAATGGTATAGTATGGCATCATTTTGGATAATTTTATTAGAAGATTGAGTATGTTGAAAGTTGAATTAATGCTTTCAAACTATGAGTTGGTGCCTACCATTTTCACAGATAAGGGAAAATTTAAAGATGCATATCAATGGAGAGAAGAGATGGATGCACTTTTGTCAGAAAGGGTGACTGGTGTCCTGAATGACACTTTTTCTATTAGCAGTGTTATCAAGTTGTTAATAAATGCTAAATCAATGTTAGACAATATTCAGCATAAGGTTACTTAGATTGAAAATGAATGAGAACACTTATCAAGTAAGAAGACTGAGTTTGCTAATTTTGAGTTCCCAAGTGAAGAGGTGTACAATAAATGGAGATATCAATACATACCTCACGTTGAAAAAGTTAATACTCCTCCAGCCTCCTCGAGCAAGTAAAGGCAATTATTTTTTGAGTCATAAGGGTTTTTGAAATACAAAAATATATTCATTATAGGATGGATAGTAAGATCTTGCAAATCGGATTTGCTAAAGGGAGCCAAGGATAGTATTGAAGACATAAAGTAAGGTCACTCAGCTACAAATATCTCACCTGCTTGACTTGTGTATTTATTGTAAACATTTTAAGGTGGTTGTAAAGGTTTTTTAGGTTAGAAATTTTTCAAGCCCTAGAATGATCGGTAGCTTGTTGCATCTCCTTATATATAAAGGATTTTCCACGATCATTCTAGGCATTGAGAGTCTAGGAGTTAAAAAGATAGAAACTCTAAAACCCTAACCCTCAGTCGAGGATTGTAAAATCTTGTATCATTTTATCAAAGAAATAAAAAAGAAGTACATGTTGCTACTGCTATTTTTCAAGCTTATTGATTCAGAGTATGATGTATGCAACGTTCAAGGCTACACTTAATGCAAATCTCAGGTCTTTGTCTCTCCTATGAGTTTATTCAGTAAATCTTTAAGTCTTTCAGAGGTTTATATGTATGTGTTTATCTCTGAGTTCTGATCTAGGATTAGATTGAATATTGCTCTGACTGGGATGCATGTTTACTGATTCTATTTAGGGATTCTCTATAAGTAGGAAAGATTTGGAATTTTTTGTATTTATGTTTTAAAACCAGTTATCCTTCTTTCAAACACTATTGCATTCATTTTGTCTTCTTATATTTTGCCCACTGGAAAGGGCACTGGCCTATATTTTCCCATCTTTTCTTTGTATGGAATGATTGAAATCTTGTAATCCTTAAAACATTAAATCAATACCAATCTTTTACATTTTATTTACTTTATATGTTGTTCTATCCAGTGATGGAGAGTCAATGAGTAATAGGTTGTTACTTAGTACTTTCTCACTATTATTTGTTGGAAGATCCAGTGTTAGATAAGAAACAGAGTTAAAACTATTGGATCAGGTGTACCCACCTTGGTTTTGCAGAGCCAAAAGTGAAGAGGGCAGTCGTGTCCCTATAGTTGGTCTAGTTGCCTAGAGATTTCTCATATTTGGAATTAACCAATCCTTAACATCAGTCATAGGCATATTGGTATCTCTTGGAGTGTAAAATCTTTTGAAGAACCAACAAGTCCAAAGGCTATCATCGGCAGTCCTTTGGATTCTCGCATGGTAGGTCATAGGTTGTCCCACAGCAAGTCGTAGGGTACCACAAAGCAAACCTTGGACGTTGTGAGGTCAGCCAAGGGTGGGGCCCGGAGGTCCCCCTACTTTTTTTTTCAATTTATTTAATTTTAAATTATATAAAATATTTATATTTAAAATATTAAATAATATTAAATTTATATTAAAAATAACAAATTATTAAAAATATAAAAATAATAAAATTGATAAAATAAAGTGGTGCAAGAGCACCTAGGGCTTTAGGCTACCCTAGTCCAAACATTTTGGCTTGTAGTGACCTTAGCCAAGTCACTGATTAATAAGGACTATGAAGAGTCCCAAGTGAGTGTGTGAAGCCTAGCGAGTCTTTAGGAAGGTTGGCTAACAGTTAGTCTAGGACTTCTCTAGACTTGGTTAGTCTTGGTTTTCTTTGTATAGTTGCTAACTTAGTGGTCTTATTGGTCAAATTATAGTTTGACTTCCCAAAATGTGGGAATGAAGGAGGAAAAGGTTTAAGAGATTTAATTACTCCATTGAAGTCATCTAGAACTCATTTGAGTGACCCAAACAATCTTGACAATAAACATTGTCAAAGTTGTCAATGACAACTTTGTAACTTTTCAAAAGTTGTCATGACAAGAATTGTCAAAATGCTTTACGAAGGGTAGAAATAGTTAGGGATCCATTTGGATAGTTTTTCCTGGTCTCCCTAACCTATTTAAGTACTTTTTTGACCAAAGATGAGGGTTGAAAAGTTTTGTAAACTTTTGTTTTTGAAGTTAATTGACTGGTGATCTCTGTAGAACCATAATAGTGTGAAGAGCTCGATTATCCTTTGTACTATGGATTGATCTAAGCCTCATCTCTGCATGTTAATTTAGTCTTTTGTTTCTAGTTTCATTTTGTGTGTGTGTATTTATAATTAGGTTATATTTTCTTTGTTTTCTATAAATCTTTCCTCAGTTACCAGTCCACTGGTCTGAACAGGGTTGAGAGACCAAAAATGGCTCTAGCATGAAATCCATTAGTGGGTTCTGTATGACCCTATGGGAAATACTAGAGCAATGTGTATATAGTTTAAATATGTATTTTTGTGTCTAGGTGTGTAGGGAAGTTAATTTTACCATCAAGCCCTAGGTGAGTCACAGTGAGCTCGACTAGGAAGTTTGATTGTTGCAAATAGTAGATGGAAGGCTTTAGAGATTCAAAGATTCAATCCAAAAGTGAGGAAGTAAATAAAAGTGGCTAAAGACTCTTTTCTATGAAGGAGAGGTGTTGAAAAATCTCATGAAGTGAGAGAGAGCCATCTCTTTGTTGTGATCAATGATTAGCAATTAGGCCTTAAAAATAGGCTCATAATAGGAAGGTACTATACAGATGCCATGAGGTATAGAAATCCTAAAAATCCTCAAGGTCTTCAAAAAGGGTCTCTGAATATCAAATATTTTTAGACTCTTGCATGGAGAGTTGAAGATTTGTAGGCCGGAAGGTGAGTTGAAAGACCTAATTAGGCCTAATTGGGGCTTGTAGCCCTTTTGCCTAAGTTTGATGAAATCGACTCTTGAACAAAGGTGGTTGGAGACTAAAGCACCTGAAAACCAATCAAGGAGATCCTTTTGGAGGTCTTCTATCCACATTTAAAATATTTTCAAGTTGAAGGTATGAGGTGATGGGCTTGGAAGATGAGTCCATGGAGAGTACAAGAAATCAATGATGATTTTGTGAATTGGTAGTGAGGTCTTGAAGAGAGAGGTGATTGTGGAAGAATCCCTCTTAGAGTAGGGTAATTGAAGAACCCTAAATAGGCCAAGTGAATGACCTAGAGGAAGTCCTAGGGAGATAGGAATAGGAACAAGAGACCTCCCTATCAAATTGGTATTAGAGCCCCAAAATATTTGGGACAAGGCATAGTGTATGTCAAAATTTGGAAGTGAATCAGTGAGAGAAACCACCATGGTGACAAATGTTGAGTTGGATAGAGAAGTGACTGAACAAAGGGAGAAAAATAGACTACTTGAAGAAGCTTCAGAGGCTATGAAGGATAAACTTGATCAAGTTGCAAAAGCAGCTAACAAGATGAAAGAAAATTTTTAAATTGATAAAGACAAGGGCAAGGGATTGAATGAGGAGGATTATATACCTGAACGTGATCCTCCATTGCAAGAGGAACCCATCATTAGAGTCATCAAGGCATTGGGTGGAAAGGCACTTGAGGGGATACCCTTGTTTACTAGAAAAATGGATTTAGAATTGGTCATGGAATGGATTGAAGGGATGGAGAATCATTTTGAATGTGAAGGTATCACAGAGGCACAAAAGGTGAAGGTTTCTAAATCAAGGCTCCGGGGACTAGCCCTAACATGGTGGCAATTCCTTCAAGAAGAGAGGGAAAGAGAAGGAAAGAGGCCAATAGCTAATTGGAAATCTATGGTGACTACAATAAAAGAGAATTACCTACTAGAGGATTATGAAATCCAATTGCAAAAGAAGAGACAAAGTCTAAGACAAAAAGACATGGATGTTGCCTCTTATACTGAGGAATTTCAAAAATTATGCCTAAGATCTAAGATGCTAGAAGAAGAAAGTATTAAAGTGGAAAGATGCTTAGGTGGATTGAGGTGGAGTATCCAAGAAGAGATCATCTTATGGACCCCTACTACTATTCATAAGTGATTTCATTTGGCACTTAAGGTGGAAGATAAAACTAGGAAGAAGAAAGACTCTAACCCTAGGGGTAGAGGAAGAGGAAGAGACTCTAGAGGACATAGGGATGGATATGGTGGTAGGAATATTGAACCAAGAAGCCAAGGAGACTCCAAGATGATTGAAAAAAGTAGTGAACAAAGTGGTAGAGGTAACTATGGTAGAGGAGGATTTCATGGAGGTGGAATAGGAAGATCAAGTAACTTCAGCAGAGGTTCACACTTTGCTAATATGAAATGTTACAATTGTGGTCAATTAGGCCACCCTGCTTATAGATGACCTAAAAAATCTTCAAGTTCACAAGGGGAGAAGAAAATGGCCTATGCACAAGAAGAAGTTGGTAGTGTCAAATCATCAGAGGTGAGTCTTGATTCAGAGAATGGAGACAACCTCATGTTTAGGAGGGTCCTACTCAAGGAACCCGTCAAGGAAGAGCCCAAGAAAAGAAGGGCTTTATTTAGGATCAAGTGTAAGATCCTTGGAAAGGTGTGCAAGGTCATTATTAACTCAGGCTCAAAAGAAAACATCATCTCAGAGGAGGTTGTCCAAAAGTTGAATCTCACTAGGATACCACATACACATACCTACAAGGTCACCTGGCTAAACAAAGGGTAGAATATCTTAGTGAACGAACAAGTGTGGGACTTTTTGATTGGTGAATACCAAGATAAAATTCTATGTGACATCTTTCCACTTTCTATTGGGAAGACCATGGAAATATGATCAGGACGCAGTCCAACATGGGAAAAAGAACATGTATACCTTTAAGAAGAATGGAGTCACCTACAAGATACAATCACTTGTAGAAGAAGGAGAAACAACTTCAGGGGACACTAATGTACTCTTTATGAGTGGCAAGGAGTTCTTGGATGAACTCATGGAGGAGGAAGGAGTTTGAGTAGCTATAGTTATCAAGCATAAGGAGGTGATCAAACCTCAACAAGCCACTATACCAAAGGAAGTGAGGCAGTTATTGGACTAGTTTAGAGATATTATCAATGATGGGACACTATCCACTGTCCCTCCTCAAAGAGAAATCAGCTACCAAATAGACTTCATACCAGGGGCATCTTTGCCTAACAAAGTAGCATATAAGATGATACCAGACCAAAATAAGGAGATTGAAAGGAAAATTCAAGAGCTACTTGATCAAGGACTAATTAGAAAGAGAATCTATCCATGTGTTGTCCCCGTGGTCTTGGGACCAAAGAAAGGAGGTAAATGGATATTATGCATTGATGCTAGGGCAATAAATAGGATAACTATTAGGTATAGATTTCCTATTCCTAGAATAGAAGACCTTATGGATTGTCTTAGGGGGTCTAGGTACTTCACTAAAATTGATCTTAAGAGTGGGTACCATCAAATTAGGATAAAAGAGGGGGATGAATGGAATTAAGCCTTCAAAACCATAGAAGGTCTTTATGAATGGTTAGTTATGCCCTTTGGGCTCACAAATTCACCTAGTGCAGTCATGAGATTAATGAATGAAGTCCTCTAAGATTACATAGGAAGGTTTGTGGTGGTATACTTGGATGATATCCTTATCTTTAGTAAGACCAAGGAAGAACACATGAAACACCTAGAATTTTTTTTGAAAAGGTTGCATGAAGAGAATTTAGCCATTAACTTAGAGAAAAGTGAATTCTTGAAACAAGAACTAGTCTATCTAGGATTTGTAGTCTCCCAAGGTGATTTGAAAATGGACCCAAGCAAAGTAGAAGCCATTCTAAATTGGCCCACTCCTAAAACGGGGACTAATGTAAGGATCTTTCATGGGTTGGCTCAATTTTATAGAAGATACTAGACTCAAGGGTCGAGAAGAAGACAAGGTATGGTGTCTACATGGAATACCTCATCAAGTGGAAGCAACAGCTAGAATCTGAGGCTAATTGAGTAGCAGAAAATAGTTTCAAGAAGATGGGGATCATTTTATATCTCTTAACCCCTTGTGTCACTTGACTTCTTGTTACAGGGGGAGAATGGTGCAGGAGAACTTAGGGTCTTTAGGCTACCCTAGTCCAAACATCCTAGTACTGTACATATGCCATGAGGTCTAGAAACCCTAAAAATCCTCTAGAAACCCTAAAAATCCTCAAGGTCTTCAAAAAGGGTGTTTGAATATCAAATTTTTTAAGACACTTGTGTGGATATTTGAAGAGTTATAGGTCAGAAGGTGAGTTGAAAGACCTAATTAGGCCTAATTGGGGCTTGTAGCCTTTTTGCCTAAGTTTGGTGAAATAAATGCCTGAACAAAGGTGGTTGGAGACTAAAGCACCTAAAAACCAATCACAAAGAGCCTTTTGGAGTTATTCTATCCAAATTGTAAAGATTTTCAAGTTGAAGGTATGAGGTGATGGGCTTCAAAGATGAGTCCATGGAGAGTACAAGAAATCAGTGATGAGTTTGTGAATTGGTAGTGAGGTCTTGGAGAGAGAGGTGATTGTGGAAGAATCCCTCTAAGAGTATGGTAATTGAAGAACCCTAAATGGGCCAAGTGAATGACCTAGAGGAATTCCTAGGGAGAGAGGACTAGGAACAAGAGACCTCCCTATCATAAATATTGCTTATTTTGACATGTGTATATTTAAAGTAGGCATGGTTTTCTTTTATTAATAATTATGTTTAAATTGTTTAAAGTGATTTATTTGCTAGTGTTTTGTGGCATATTATTTTGAAGATGTATTTGATTATTATAATCGGGCAATTAATTTATTTCTAAATTAGACTATAAACTTATATTGTGTTAGTAATTTTAATTCCTAAAATCAATTTATTTCGTTAATGTTATAAATTGATTTGTTAGGGTTAGAATTTAATTGTTTTTAATGTAATTATAGTTTGTTAGTAATTATTGAGTAAATTAATTTTGTGATGAAATTTACAAATTAGTTTATTGTATTAAATTCTATTATTTGTCTATTTATTTGCCTTCTACGTTTGGGATTAGAGGGGATTAGTATGTCAGCCTAGTAGGATTGTTACCAGAGGTGGGTTTAGAGATTATTTTTTATATTTGTTTGCCTTGCATACTTGAATGATATTTGATCAATGTGACCCAACCTTATGCAGTCAATTTTATAATGGAAAATGCATTGTGTGTTCCTGTTATTTCTTGGAACTAGTTTTGGATATTATGAGATTTTGTTGACTTAGAGTCATGATTTGCGATTATTAAACCTAAGGTAGGTTATCTAGGTGTTAAAAGGGAAGTGGATTACTTTGGAGGTGTCAGAGCCTGGAAGTGGCTACCTGGGTATCCTTAGTAGGCTACTTAATCAAGTGATAATATTAAACTTAATGGGGATTAAAAATAAATTAATAAAATAATGATTCCTCACCCATGCCTTGAGTGCTAGTATAGGTTAAGGATGGGAGTGAGAGAAGATGCTTTCCTGTCTAGTAGTGATGGTGAGTCTGGCATAGCTAATTTGCCTTGTTTCCCTGATTTCATTCTAGGTTTCCTACATGTGGTGTTTGCCTATGGGTTATCATGTGTACCTTTGACTTATGAGTTTGTACCCTTGAGATAGGAGCTTCTAGGATCCTTTCTTAGCATGCCTGATGGTTTGGTATTGTTATCCGAGTGGGATTTGATGTTATCTCCTTAGTATGGTGGGAGTGGAACCATAGGTTTCCACAAGGTAGGGAGGTAGTGATTCTTTTACCATTTGAGACTCTGACATCCTTGTTCCAGTGTTGGACGATCCTAGTTGCAGCTACTTCCTTTCCTATCTTCTTGGAGATTCTATTCTCAATCTTGTACTTCTCTATTTGTACTTTGTATCTTATTGTAATTATGTACCCTATGACATGTGTAGTGGATCTTGATGAGTATGTGTATTTTATCATTTAGATATAATTATGATGTAATATGTAACTTATGGTTGTAATTGTATTTCATAATTTCTACATCAAGGAACCCTTGAGATGTGTAATCTAATATGGAGATTATATTTATGTTTATGTTCTTATGGACTCTATGTTTTACTTTCACTTGTTTATTCATCATTGTTTGTAAACATTTAAGAAAAAAATTATTCTGTAAACTTAGTATTATGTTTTAGGTTAATATCTCTTGGGTTCCCTAGTAGGGCATTACACTTGGGAGATTTTAAGACTATGGACTTACTATGGAGACTATCACTCGGGATCTTTTCCTTGAAAAATTCCATGATTTTTTCCTATCGGAACAGTGGCAGCGGTATGACATAGATGAGTTCCATAACCTACGACAGATGTCCATGACTGTTCAGGAGGACGAGCGACATTTCTTTGAGCTTAGGCCCTATGGAGGATACAGTGATCAGTCATCACTCATGTTGCAACATTTCATTAGAGGACTCACTAGCCACATTATTGTAGGGGTTATGGTTTTTGAACCCAATACCCTCAAGGAAGTGGTTATTAAGGATACTTTGATTGAGGAAAATTTGGCCTCAGGACATGGTGGACAAATAGGGGTTCAAACAGGAGTCCCCACATCTTCAGGCTTTAGAGGAAATCAAAATCAAGGTGCAGGAAACTTCAAGAAACCCCCTCACTATTTTTGTAGTTAGCAATAGAAGGGCACTAATATTCCAACATAGAATGGTGGTCCTCACTCTAAGAACTTTTGTAACTTTTTGTGCAATAGGTGCAATCAAAACAGTCAGCCTGCACAAAGAATACATTCAGTTGTGAGAAGAGGCAGCTATTAGTAATCTAGTGCACCCTTTGCTAGGAGAGGTTATGGTAGAGGAAATGGATGCTTCTCTTCTGGGCAGCATGGTCACATTACAGTGAATTTCCCTCAGCATGCATCACAGTTTTCAAGATAGAGACCTATAGCTTTTGAGCCTACTGTAGGGGATGTCGAAAAAACTCACAAGGTATTTGCAGTAGTGGACCATCACCAAGAAGAGCATCAAAGTACTATGGTAGAGACTTCTGGTGCTGCTAGAGGTATTTCTCTTTCTATTTTATTTGATTCAAGAGCTAGAGATTATTTTATATCTCCTTTTATAGTAGAGAGATGTGGGCTCGTGGTAGTAAAGAAAGACATTGGTTGGCAAGTAGAGTTAGCCTCTGGGGCAAGGATATCAACAAACTCTCTAGTCCATAAGTGTGAGTTAGACCTAGGTAAATTAACCACCACAATAGACCTTTGTGCGATTCCTTTGGGATCATATGAAATTGTTCTTGGAATGGATTGGTTAAGTTTTCATAGAGCCAACATTAATTGTAGACAAAAGTTAATCAGATGTACAGACGATGTTGGAAAGGATTGTGGGATAGGGGGAATTCAATGCCTTATATCTCTTCGTATGATTTTTTCTATGCAAATCAAGCGAAACATGCGAAAGGGATGTCAAGTATTTTCTATAACTATGAATGAGATGGATGAAGTAGAAATAAATGAGAACACTCTTGATCATCCTATACTTCAAGAATTCATTGATGTCTTTCCTAGTGAGATTCTGGGTATGCCACCCTAGCATGACATAGATTTTTGCATTGATCTTGTTCTAGGAGCACAACCTATAGCTAGATCTCCTTAACGAATGACCACTCACTAATTGAGCGAGCTTAAGCTTTAGCTAGAGGATCTTTTGGTGAAGGGAAACATTCATCCAAGTGTTTCTCCATGGGGAGCACCTGTGCTCTTAATTAAGAAGAAAGATGGATCTTTACACTTGTGCATTGACTACAAATAGTTGAACAAGGTAACGATCAAGAACACGCACCCTTTGCCAAGGATCGGTGATCTCTTTGATCAGATAAAAGGAGATAAGGTATTCTCCAAGATTGATCTCAATTCAGGATACCATCAGTTGCATATTCAGGATGCAAATATTCACAAGACAACATTCCACACTCGCTATGGACATTATGAGTTCACAGTTGTTCCTTTTGGCTTGATAAATTCTCTATATGTTTTCATGTGCTTAATGAAAGGAGTATTTTTTTCTTACCTTGACCATTTTGTTCTTGTCTTCTTGGATGACATATTGATATACTCTAAAAACATGGAAGAACATGATGAACATCTACGAATAGTTTTGCAATGTCTTTGTGACAATCAGTTGTATGCTAATGTAGTGAAGTGTGACCTCTTTTAGTCTGAAGTTCAGTATTTGGGGTACGTAATCTCAGGTGAGGGTATTTTAGTGGAGTCTTCCAAGATTCAAGCTATAGTTGATTGGCCAACCCCCACAAACGTATCTGAAGTTCATAGTTTCATAGGCTTGGCAGGATACTATTGTAGGTTCATCAAAGACTTCTCTAGAGTTGCATATCAAATTACTTCTCTCCAGAGAAAAGGGAAGAAGTACGTCTAGATAGAGAAGTGTGAAGAGGCTTTCTAGAACCTCAAGAAGTATCTGACTAGTGCACCTATCTTAGCAATTCTAGACCCTACAGGTGATTTTATGGTGTGTTTTGATGCTTCTTTAGAAGGTCTAGGAGTAGTCCTTATGCAAGAAGGATGGGTGATTTCTTATGAATCTCACAAACTCAAGGAGAAAGAATTGAATTATCCTACACATGGCCTTGAGTTGGCAACAATAGTTCATGCATTAGTCCAATGGACACACTTTCTATTGGGACATTGATTTGAGCTTCATAGTGATAATCGAAGCCTACAGTATATCTTTACCCATCCTAATCGAAATGTCAAATAGAGGTGATGGATGGAGTTTCTTTGTGAATATGAATTTGAGGTCAAGTATATCAAAGGTAAGGAAAATGTGGTAGCCGACGCCTTGAGCCATAGGAGACATGAGATATTAGCTTTGACTCTTGGTGTAGATTTGCGGAGTCATATACTCTAGGCATTTCTTTTAGATACTTGGTATAAGGAAGTGAGAGCTGAGATTGAGTTAGAGAGACCTTTGGAGGGAATATTTTTAGGGTAAGTTTTGGAGTCCAATAATCTTTTGCATTACATGAGATAGATATATGTACCCCCATTAGACGATCTCCATACCTTGATTTTAGCTGAGGCTCATCGCGCACCTTACTCAACACATCTAAGTGTCAAGAAGATGAGTGTAGACCTTTGATAATTGTACTATTGGTCTAGTATGAAATGTGACATTTCTGATTTTGTGGCCAAATGTTTATAGTGTCAAAGGGTTAAGGCAGACCACCAACATCCAGCAGGTCTTTTATAGACCAATCTCGTTCCTTCATGGAAATGGGATATCATTTCAATGGATTTCATTGTGGGCTTGCCTATGGCACCCCGCAGACATGATACCATTATGGTTATCATTGACCGGTTGACCAAGGTGGCACACTTCTCTCCTATGAGAGAATCTTATTAAGAAGCTTTAGTGGCTAGGATCTTCATGCAGGATATTGTGAGATTACATGGTATTCCTCACATGATTATATTAGATAAGGATCCAGTATTCACGTCTGCATTTTGGACCTCTTTGTAGCATGATCTTAGAGCATTGTTGTGTTACCATAATGGTTAATAATGTTGAAGATTGATTATTTGATGGAGCCAATGATAAAGACTAACCAAGATTAGAGGAGTACGTGATGATAGTAGAAATGTTAGATTGGTTATATTCTTGTCATTGATGTCAAGAAATTAATTTTTGATTTATATTATGTTACCATATCATTTGATAATGATATAAGATGAATGAGTTAAGGAGAAGAATAAATGAGAAGTTGAGAAGTTGTAGAACTTAAATGGGCAATTGATATTGATCGGACAATGATTTGATTATGTTGATATAATTGTTTTCTACCTAACATGTCAATATGTTAACTCAAAAAAATCATGGTGATAAAGATTTGACAACTCGATAAGATAAGTTGTTTTGGTTATCGAGTAGGTAAAGTCACTCAGTAAGGTAAAGAGAAAAAGATAGGTCACTCAATATATTGATGAAGGGTGCTCCCCTTAATACCGCAAACACATAACAAAAACAGACAAACAACAACAATATGCAACAACAGAAAATTGGCTTCTTATTATCTCCACAAATGTGGAATTACAAACTTTCAAAATTACAATATGCAAAGCCACATGGGCATTCCCTTACAATATTCTATAAGACAAAGCCTCGAATCAATACCCAGAACTACCTAGACAACACTACGGGCCTTCTTTATATAGGAAATTTTCACCACCCGAGAATGTTCCATAAATATAGCCCTTAAGACCGACTATACATAGAATTATTTTATTTTCACAATTTTTACAATAGGGTCGGCTCAAAAGAAATACAAAATATGCTTTTAGGTAGCCCAACTTCTGGAGGCCATAACTTTTTAACCATAGCTCTATTTTTCTATTGTAACCACTTTTTGAAAATGCCATGACGAGATCTACAGTGCATGACACACGCTAGTGCCAATTAGCTAGGGGTTGATCACGATCTGAAGCCTCTAAGGCCTTCAAAATTGACCTGAAAAATTTCGTACCCAAAAACCTCAATAACTTCACCAATACTGATGATGTCGCAATGAAACTCAACTGGTAGGCTGAAATGACTAGGATGAACCTCCAACTATGAAATCAAAACATTCTGAGATCATATGACCAACTTACTAAAAATAGTAAGTTTCCATAAATATCAGCTCTGCATAAGATAGCCCTTATTGAAAAGCAAACAGAAATATTTTTGGGTGATGCAAGATTGCTCTTACACCCAGGATGCTCCTGCATCAAACACCCAAGATAATTTGAGAAGTGACCCTGTCACGACTCAGGTGTACAAAGAAAAACCAAGACGGTTAACCTCCTCCTTTGCTAGCCATGATGAATCTTCAACAGGTCATCCTTTCCATTTGACCAAATACTCTTCATATGTCCTGTTCCTTGTGCTCCTACCAACATCACTATCCAGTATGTCTTCAATCTCCTTAATATTTGAACTGGTTGCTGGAATACTCCACTGTGTTGTTGTAACCTCATCTTCAACACCTCCTTCATGATACTCTGTCAAATCTGAAACATTAAACACTAGTGAAATATTCAGCTCAGTAGGCAACTCGACCTCATATGCATTTCCTGAATCATGCTTCTTCAGTATCTTACATGGCCCAAACTTCTTCATTTTCAACTTGTTATATGTACCAACTGAAAATCTTTCCTTCCACAAATGAACCATGACTTCATCTCCAACCTAAAATTTCTTATGCCTCCTTTTCTCATCTGCCTTAGCCTTATACTATGAATTCATCTTGGTAATGTGCTTCCTCACCTCCTCATGGATGTTCTTCAAATGTTCTGCAAAATCCTCAGCTTTAGCACTACTTATTTCTCCTTTATCTATCTTTCTCAACTCAGATGCATTTCTTGGACTACTCTCATATACAATCTGGAATGGTGATTTACCAGTGCTCCTATTGACAAAATTATTGTATGCAAATTCTCCCTATGGTAAAATCAAATCTCATCCTGTTGGCTTATCTCCAACCAAACATCTCAGCAAATTTTTCAAACTCCTATTCACCACCTCTGTTTGTCCATTAGTCTATGGATGATGTGATGAACTGAATTTAAAATCTATCTTTAACTTCTTCCACAATGTACGCCAGAAATATCCAACAAACTTAGTGTCCTTATCTGAAACTATACTCTTTGGCAAACCATGTAGTCTCGCCACTTCTCTAAAAAATAATTTTGCTACATGAACAACATCATTAGTCTTCTTGCAGGGAATAAAATGTGTCATCTTTGAAAATATGTCAACTACCACAAAAATTGAATCATGTCCCCACTGTGTCCTTGGTAAACCAAGAATAAAGTCCATACTGATATCCTCCCAAGGTTTCTCTGGTACAGGTAATGGCTGATACAACCCTGTATTCTGCTTCACTCCTTTCACCATCTGACATACTCTACAACTCTGTACAAACTTCTTGACATCTCGTTGCAACTATGGCCAATAATAATTCTTACTAACCAAAGAAAGAGTTTTATCACGACCAAAATGTCCAGCCAATCCTCCGTTATGCTTCTCCTTGATGAGATTCTCCCTCATAGAACTTCTTGGAATGCACAACTGACTCCCTTTGAACAACATATCATCCTGAATGATGAAATCCAGCCACTTCATTCTGTCTAGAGTAACAGATTCTTTACAAGCTTTCCAAGCTTCACCAAAATCAGGATCCTCTGGATACAAATTTTTGAGTTCCTTGAACCCAACCACCTCAATCTGCATCTCTGTCAACAATAGTTGCCTTTTGTTAAGCACATCTGTAACCCTATTAGACTTTCCACTTCTATGTTTCAAAACAAATGTATAACTCTGCAAAAACTCAACCCATTTCAAATGCCTTTGATTCAACTTTCCTTGACTATTCAAATATTACAAAGCTTGATGATCAGTATATAAAACAAACTCCTTAGGAAGCAGATAGTGTCTCCACTTCTTCAATGCCTGAACTATAGCATAAAATTCCTGATCATAAACAAAATATTTTCTCTTGGCATCATTTAACTTCTCACTGAAATAAGTAGTAGGTTTGCCTTCTTGGCTCATAACAACTCCTATTGCAGTACCACTAGCATCACAATCTACTTGAAACACCTTATTAAAATCAGGAAGTGCTAAAATAGGTTGTTCTGTAACCTTTTGTTTCAACAATTTAAAACTCTTATCTGCCCCATTAGTCCACTTGAACTCTTTTATATCCCCTCTCATTGTTTCAATCAAGGGTCCACAAATACTGCTAAAATTTCTGATAAACTTTCTGTAAAAGCTAGCCAAACCATGAAAAGACCTTACCTTAGTAGCACTCCTTGGAGTAGGCCATTCAAGGATATCATGTACCTTCTATGGGTCCATTTTTAGACCTTCTACTGAAACTATAAATCCCAAATACACTAAATCTTTCTTCACAAAATTGCACTTCTTCAAATTAATCAACAATTTCTCATCTCTTAACTTCTCAAACACCATATGAATATGCATCATATGCTCTTCCAATGTCTTACTAAAGATCAAAATATCATCTAGGTACACAATGAAAAACTTACCCAGAAATTCTTTCAGAACCTCGTTCATGAGCCGCATGAAAGTGCTCGGTGCATTGGTTAGCCCAAAAGGCATGACTAACCACTCATACAGTCTTTCCTTTGTCTTGAAGGCAATTTTCCATTCATCTCCTTCTCTGATCTGAATCTGGTGATATCCACTCTTCAGATCTATCTTTGAAAAATACACAGCTCCACTCAAACAATCCATAATATCATCTATTCGTGGCAATGGAAACCTATACTTGATTGTGATCTTGTTTATTGTTCTCGAATCTATATACATCCTTCATTCTCCATTCTTCTTTGGTGCTAATACTGCTGGTACAACACATGGACTCAGGCTCTCTCGAATCAATCCCTTCTATAACAACTCATGTACTTGTCTGTTCAACTCTTCACTTTCTGCTGGTGTCATTCTGTGTGCTGCCTTGTTTGGAAAACTGGCTCTTGGAATCAAATCCATCTGATGACTGATCTTCCTTACCGGTGGTAATCCATCAGGTACATTATCAAATACAATATCTTGAAACTCATTCAACAAATCTACAACCTCTACAAGTACATCCTCTACATCCTCTTTACCAACTTTTGGAATTAAAGCAAAACACACATGCTCATGCCTCATACCATCTAGGAATTTTCTTCCATCAACAAAATTTATTCTTGCATTACCACATACCTTTTCTTCGGTCTCCTTCAATGGCTTTAGCTTATATCGCACTCCATCCTTTGTCAGGGAATAGGTATTCACATGACCATCATGTACAACACATCTGTCAAATTGTCACGGCCTACCCAACAACATGTGACATGCATCTATAGGTATGATATCACATAGTACCTCATCATGGTACCCACCAATCTTGAACTTTACTAGGCACTGTTCACTGACCATGACCTTGTGGTCATCCTGCACCTAGGCAATCCAATATGGATGTGGGTGTTTCTGTCTTTTGAGCTTCAACTTTGTCACCATCTCTTCTGACACCAAATTGTCAGTGCTTCCACTATCAATAATCACATCACAATATTTACCCTCACACTTGCATCTAGTGCGAAACAGGCTCCTCCTTTGTTCAGGTTCATTCTCACCACTCAGCAGGACTCTTCTATTAATCATCATTTCTCCTTTTTCAACATCTTCAAAATTTGATGATCTGGCATCTTCATCTACATGTGCAACTCTAACCTGGCCTTCATTCCTCCTATCTGTCCTTCCTTGGCGTTGAAGATATTCAAATGCCCTATGACCTTCTTCTCCACAATGAAAACATGTTCCACGGAAGCCTCCTCTTCCTAAACCTTGTCCTCTTCCTCTTCCTCTCTAATCTCTATTGTTCTGATCTTGGAAACGATTGGAATTGTTTCCTCTCTGATTTTGACTACTACTGGCCTCATCCTTATTTTTCAAATCTTCATTTCGGCCTCCATATGACCATCCACTAGATCATCCACCGCGACCTCTTCCATTTTATTTGCTCTCGAACTTCTTGTTCAGCTTTTCCTCTACTTTTAGGAAAAACTGGTATGCCTCTTCAATATTGTTCATTCAAACTAGATTCAGCTCCTCCTGAATGCTTGGCCTCAACCTATTAAGGTAATGAGCAACTTTATCCTTATCAGCTTTCGCATGACCTATTTTGATGAGGATTCAATAGAAATCCTCTATATACTCCTGAACAGATCATCCCGCTTGCTTCAAACTTTGCATTTTCTTCAGTAGGTCAAGCTCATAATCAACAGGGATGAACTATCACTTCAATTTATCCACCATCCAATCCCATTTTTTTATTTTATCATTCCCCCTTCTATTTTGCTCCAATTGAATCTCTTGCCACCAGATCTTCACATCACCTTTCAGTCTGGCCTTCGCAAATTTGACCCTATTAGGATCCTCAATATCTTCATACTCAAAATATTCTTCACATTCATTGATCCAGTCGATCAATTCTTCTGGGTTAAGATTTCTTGAAAATACAGGAACCTCGATCTTAGGTCTTTTCCTGATCTTGAAAATGGCCCAGAAAAGCCTTTCTTCTTCTTGATTCAAAATTTCACCTTCTTCTTCTTGATCATCATTTCTTTCTTCAGCTTCATCCTCACTTTCATCTCTAACATTAAGATTCATTCCTCTGTGAATCTCTTCTTGTAATGCTCGCACTTGTCTCTGGAGCACTCTAACCTCAAGTGTTACAACACCAGCTCTTCCGCCACGTTCCCTTCGTGGAGGCATTTTCATGATGTGCACTGAAACCCTAACCACGGTCCTGGTGCAAACTGCCTCACAGTTGGTGATCTGTTTACACACTCAGGAACTCCTGCTCTGATACCACTTGATGAAGGGTGCTCCCCTTAATACCGCAAACACATAACAGAAACAGAGAAACAACAACAATATGCAAGAATAGAAAATTGGCTTCTTATTATCTCCACAAATGTGGAATTATAAATTTTTAGAATTACAATATGCAAAGCCACATGGGCATTCCCTTACAATATTTTGTAGGACAAAGCCTCGAATCAATACCCAGAATTGCCTAGACAACACTACGGGCCTTCTTTATATAGGCAATTTCCACCGCCCGAGAAGGTTCCAAAAATTTAGCCCTTAAGGCCGACTATACATAGAATTATTTTATTTTCACAATTATTACAATAGGGTCGGCTCAAAAGAAATACAAAATATGCTTTTAGGTAGCCCAACTTCCGAAGGCCATAACTTTTTAACTGTAGCTCTATTTTTTTATTGTAACCACTTTTCAGAAACGCTATGATGAGATCTACAGCACCTGATATGCGTTAGCACCAGGTAGCTGGGGGTCAATCGTGATCCAGAGCCTTTAAGGCCTTCAAAATTGACCTAAAAGATTTCATACCCAAAAACCTCAATAACTTCACCAATATTGATGATGTGGCAATGAAACTCAACTGGTAGGCTGAAATGACTAGGATGAACCTCCAACTATGAAATCAAAACATTCTGAGATCATATGACCAACTTACTAAAAATAGTAAGTTTCCATAAATAGCATCTCTGCACAAGATAGCCCTTATTGAAAAGCAAACAGAAATATTTTTGGGTGATGCAAGATTGCTCTTACACCCAGGATGCTCCTGCATCATATATATATATACAAACAAGTATATATACACAACTCAATTATAGTTAACAATCCTCGAGGGTCCCATGACATAGAATTACGTAAGAAAAATAAATAATCAGATTAGGAATAATTACAATTAACTCATATGAATCAACAAGTACATCCAATACCATAAGATATACATAATGATACACCATCCTCTACACAAGTCGTAGGGTATGTCACAATAATTAAATAAAAAATATAATACAATATCTACAACTCTAAAGCACTGATACAAGATATAATCATGAACATCAAAATATAGGAATGAACAAGCCTCCAATGAAGAATAAGAAGGTAACATGAACAAGCATCCTCCAACAATGCTACAAGAACACTAGAATCTCAAATGGTAAAAGATAACACTACCACCCGACCTCGTGGAACCAAAGGTCCACTCGCATCGTGCTGAGGAGATAACAACAAACCCCACTCGGATAACAAACTCAATCAAAGATAACTAAGCAAAGGTCTTGAAGGCTTACTAACTCAAACGTACAACTACTAAAGATAAATCATCATCAAATAACCAACACGTACCAAAATACCAAATAATACAAAATAACCACCAGGTAATAATGAGACAACAAAGATACACCGCCATAGGCAAATGCAGAAACTATGGAGGAGAATTAGGCTACATACTATGGGTGTGTCATCACATGGACAACTACTTGAATTACCCTGGACTGGTCCCTCCAGACCCCGGACCCTCAAGCGTCTATCAGGTTGAGTTACCCTAGACTAGCCACTTTGGACCTCAAACCCTCAACATGACCCATGCGAAACTAGAATACCCTCTCATGAAGACAACGAATCCTAATCATACCTACTCTCTAGGTTCATCCCATGCCCATCTTTATCCCATACAAGCACTCAAGGCATGGGTGAGGCATCAATGATCAATCTTGTATTTAATGTTATCCCCAAATTTTATTATTTGGTTATCACTTATTAAATAACTTACGATAGGTTACCCTGGTACTGGCCTCTTTGGGCCCCGGACCCCTATTGTAAGCCACTCCCCTAAAATACACCTATTTAACCTCCCCTATGCTCACATCCATAAATAGCCACATAGGTTCCAAAATAATAATATAATCAAATCTTTGTCCATAAAAGACATCAAGCACACACACTGGCCCTAATCCAACCATCATAAAAAGTACGTATAAAAAACATATGTGCATCCTTAACCATGCAATCTCTAATACAGTTCCAGATAAAACATTAACAAAACCCAAGCTACCTCAATTACTCCCTAAAGCCTCTGGTTTAGACAATTTCTCAAAAATATCAATTTCCATAAAAACAAATAAAATATTTACATGCACAACCTAAACAATAAACTCAAAACAACATAGGTCCTTTAATTACAATAGATCGATAACATAACATTGTTTAAATAATCAATTTAAAAATAAACTAAATTTAAGATTAAATTAAATAAACTAATTTAATAAAATAAAGTTAAAAATAAATAATTTTAAAAAAATGTTTTAAATTAATTAAAAATATATATTAAATAAATCTAAAAATAAAAAACAAATTAAATTTTATTATTTTAAAATTAATAATAATAATAATAATAATAAACAAATAAAATAAAGTGCATTGGTGGGGGGACATTGTGGCCCCACCCCAATGGTTGCCCCAGGACAGGCTTGACTGTCGTGGACAACCTTGGCTGCCACGATAGCCAACCTATCATTGACAGCTTTAACTGTCGTGAGCAACCGCAATTGCCACTGCTGTCATCGGCAACCCTCTTGGTTGTCGAGGGGTTGGGGGGTGAGACCCCCACCCCCCACATAAAATAATTTTTTTTTAACATTTGTTTAAAAAAATAAAATAAAAATTTGTTATAAAGTTACACCAAAAATTATTCTGGATAGCACAGCGCACCAAAAAAATATATATTTTTTAATATAAATATATTTGAAAATTAAACCATCAACCATAATAGCCATGAATACATACAAATCAAATATATATATATATATATATATATATATATATATATATATATATATATATATATATATATATATATATATATATATATATATATATATATATATATATATATATATATATATATATATATATATATATATATATATATATATATATATATATATATTAATTAATTGTCATAAATGGAAACTAGGGTTTTACAAGACAAACATCTATTGATTTACAAACTTGCATGCAAATCCTAAAACAAACTTTTAGTGACATATTGGGAAAGAGATATGTTAATTTTCCTAAGACTTAATTCTAGGTTTCTCAAAATACCCAAGATGAAAATACCAGATCAACCAACATCAATTTAATCCAATTTTCCAAACAACAAAATCAACATTGCAACAAAAGCCAAATTTCAAAACAATCACACACAATCTTAGACACAAAGCATACAATCTTTTCAAAAAGAGAATTTGCAAAATACGAGGGTTTCAAACCCTACATCAACCCACATCTAAAAATATGAAGCCAAGAAGAACCAATCCAACCTTCAAATCCAAGCCTTCAAACAATCACAAACAATATCCACCAAAACAATCTTTCCCAAAAATCTTCCAAAACTTCTAGAGCTCCTCCAAAATCTGTTAGCATAATCAAAATAATACCCAAAATCCCTACATAAAGGAAACCTATCCCCCCTAGGGTTTCCAAAACATGCAAACTCAAAAAAAAAACTCAACTCTCTCTCTCTCTCAAGGTGCATGATAAAATAACTCAATAAATAATACACTTTTAAAATTAAATCTCGAATTGAACTTTTAACTTTAATTTTATAATTTTAATTTCACTTAACTCAAAAGTGCAACTTAAATTGCATATAATTATTTAATTAAACAATAAATACTTTAGCATAAATAAACTATACAAACTAATAAATCAAATATTAAATAAATCAACTATACCCTTTAATTTACAATGTGATTTAATAATTGATTAAACCGTTTAATCCAAATTTAAATCTTTTAATTTAATCATTTAATTAACAAAGGTACTTAATTACCTTTAATAATTAAATATGCTCTATAAATAAAATTGCCACATTCATGAAATATAAATATTCAAACCTCAATAATCCTAACTTAATTAATTAAATCAAATAATTCACACAAGCAAATCCACTTGACTCCCAAAACTCAAAAAATGACTAACTCTATATCAAACAGCACCAAGGAAGGGCTCACGAATTCATGTCATATTAACGAATTCGGATGGGTAGAAATAGATACTTGCTCAATCTTTAGGACAATCAATGGCTAGGGGTAGGATTTGGATTTGTATGTTATCTCCCCTCTCTTACCATTGAGATTTTGCGATAGGGCACGCTCATCTTGACAAATTCAGGGAAGTCGATGTCTGGTACCTGCAAACCAACATAAAAGACAAGCATGTACATACATGTATAATATAAACAAGCAATGGTAGGGATCAGCTGATCATGTGGATCTTGCAAGCAAGTAACTACGACTTTGTCCCTCAACCACATCAAGCACATCAAATAAAAATGTAAAACATACACATCGACCATACACATGCAAGTATGGGGTCATTAAAACCATAAGCATCCATGATACCCTAACATATGAATCATCAAAATGAAATAACTGTTACATATTAATAACATCATCATTTGCATTTAATCAACATGAAAATTTATTCAAAAGCATCTAATTCATGATTATTCAATAACATGTCATACATTCATAACCTCAATTATCCCTGAAATAAATAACACACATATGAAAAAAGGCCTAAAAGAGTTTGGCAATAAAAACTAAAAATAAACTATAGGAGGGGCATTACATCCACCTCCCCTAAAAATGGGCTTACTCCTGGAAGCCTACAATAGAATAGAGATATAAATCTTGAAACTCGATGCACCCTATTAATTCATAAAAGACTCAACATGCGGGTCCTATTGGACCCTTTCTTTCTCCCTGGAACGAGCCTTGTGTATCATTCCCTATCATGAACACCTTGTGGGACCTACCAGCATCCCCAACTATAGGCCCAAAAGCTGCAAGCCTCTATCCCAAAAATTGTGTTGACGATTAGGACAATTGACAGCAATGTGGCCATGCTGCTCACAAGAATAAAAACTGCCTCTACTACCACCTCTCCCAGTTGAAGGTGCTCTAGACTATTGGAAACTACCTCCACAAAAATCCTAATGTGAACTATGAGCTGGCTAATCATCTCAATTGTGCATACTACACTGCTAGTTGCGATAGTTCCACCACTATTACCATGGAAGAGCTTCTTGTTCTATTGATTCTGATTACCTTTTGAAAAGGTAGAAGGGTTCTTAGAGTTCTCTGCACCCTGAGTCTGATTTCCCTTAGGCCCAGAAGAAGAACCTCCAGACTGAATACCAACTTGACGACCACCATGCCCTCTAGCCAAGTTCCCCTCAATCAATGTGCCCTTAATGACCACATCCCTAAGAGTCTTAGGTTTGAAAATAATAACACCCCCAATGATGCAACTATTAAGTCCTCTAATGAAATGTTTCACCATTAGTGGTGACTTATCATCGTAACCTGCATTTGGCTTGAGCTTGAAGAAATGACACTTATACTCCTGAACACTCAAAGTTAACTATCACAGATTGTGGAACTCATCTGCACGCTTTTGTTTCCACTGCTAAAATAAAAAGTGATCTTGAAAGTTCTCAAGAAATAACTCCCAAGTGACAGTATCCATGCTAAGCCCTAACTTCTACTCCTCAATATTCCACTAAGTAGACGCAAAACCTTCAAGGTGCATGATGGCACACCTCACCTTAACATTTGTATCAACTTGTTGCATAGCAAAGCAACACTCCAATGTGATAAGCCATGTCTCTACCTCAAAACCAGTACCCAAACCATTAAAGGGAGGAGGTCGTGATCTAAGGAGGTCTCTCATCTGGCTGGCCTTAGTCTTCTCATGACCAACTACAGTGTCCTTCCTCCTAGGACTCTTGGATCTTTGTCTCT